>OX421452.1:34658184-34670684 GCA_949126865.1 Montipora capitata | reverse complement strand
CGAGATCAGTTATCAATAAGAATAAAAAACCGTGAAGTTTGCGAAGTACCGCCTGGTATATCTTTGGCATTCGCAACACCAGAAGTAAATTCAAAACCTCGATAATTTTGGTATGCACTTGGAAGAGGTAGTCTGAGTTCATTGATTTTCTTTTGACCTATTGGAATCAACGGAGTGGGTAGTTTTTTACTGATTCCACCCCCGCGCAGTTATACAGTGAACCGTGACATCGATCAGGGCATAATTACAATGAACAGAGGTTGAACAAAGGGAATGAACCAAGATTCGGTAATATCCCCGATCACTGAAGAAACTTAGAACGACTTGCTTGCCCCGAGAACACATCGATAATTTAAAATTGCATTTGATTGAATTTGAGAGATAAAGTAGAATTAAACTGCAAGTGTTTTTCGTACTTTAAAATTATTTAGGTGAAATTTATAGATTTTCTTTAAACAGGAATACATGTGAATAGACCAATTCGGCTAACTCTTTGTTGTACCCAATTCAAATCTCTAGGGGTTAAGATGCTTTGTGTATTGCATTTGCATGATAATGTAGCATTCACATTTAAATGATATGGTAATACTTGGAACAAAACGTTTTATTCCCAAAAGATTTGAATTGGGTACAACACTGAGTTAGCCGGTCTATGGTGTTTCTTGCTGCCATTATCTAAGCCTTCAAGACGAAATTGACAAACTCAAAAAGGTACATGCTAAAGTTGGTAACGTTTCCGTGTCTATTCGGCACTCAACTGACTGACGATCTGTCGACATATAAACACCAAACTCGAAGCGAATACTAATATCACTAAATTGATAAAAGGGTTTAGCTTCAATTGATATTGGACTACCTTGTCCGAAGTGACAAATTCTTGTACGCAGTTTGGAGTGTAACGAAATAAATGTGTGAATCTCAATTATTTTCTTGCGCTTCTTTTTAGTCATGGATTCTATTCTACTCATTCTTTTCTTTTTTCTTGCGTGAAAATTAGTTAGCAACATCATAGGCAGCCCAAGCTCGCGTCACTACAGGCAGCCGTTGAGAATTTAAACGCGTTATAAGACTTTGTATGGGAAATAAAATACACGGTCGATTATGAAGCCTAAAAAACGCTCAATTTAACGTTCATTCAATTATGTTGAAAACACTGAATTCCCGAAACGGTAAAATAAGCTCCAAAAGGCACAAAAATACACCAGAGGTAAGTCATTTTTATTCATTTTATTGAATGAACGTTAAATTGAGCGTTTTTTAGGCTTCATAATCGACGGTATTTTATTTCCCATACAAAGTCATATAACGCGTTTAAATTCTCAACGGCTGCCTGTAGTGACGCGAGCTTGGGCTGCCTATGGCAACATGCCACTACTGCCGTCATAATAAAAAGCGATTGAAGACCTGAAAATTGTAAATTTCGGGTTCAGGCAAAGTTCAGTCATAAAATGAACACTGGTTTTTCATTTGGAAATTTCCATTGCAGTGCGACAAATTTGATCCTGAAGTGGACATACCATCTGTCGTGTATCGTCTACCGTCCAGAATCCATCGTCTGTCAGTTATAGAATTGAACATACATATGCGATTTGCAACTCGTTTAAAGGCCCTGTTAGACTGTGAATTGTTCGTGCAATTTGTTTCGCAATGTTTTGGCGACACTAGCGGGACAAGTTGCACGAAACATTTCACAGTCAGTAACTACCCTGCAACGGGCAAAATCGTTGCGAGACAAGCTGCACGAAAAGTAGAGCCTAATTTTTAATTCTACTTTCGGCAACGGCTCTTACTTGTCCTGCCACAGTGTCGCCAAAACATTGCGAGACAAGTTGCAGGAAACATTTCACAGTGTAACAGCGCCTTAAGCCCCTAAAGCCTGTGCAATAGTCTGTAAGCCATTTTTGAGAGCTGAATTTTCATTGATGAACAGAACATATTGAAAGGCGATTCAGTTTCTTACCTGTTGCGGAAATAAGGGTCACAACGAGGGTGAGGCAAAATTTCACTTCAGGATCAGAAACTGTGCTGCCAGGACTAACGAGGCATGATGCAGTGTGCTCCTTTGCTTTTTAATAAGGTGCAAATGAGATGCAAGGTGGTGTTCTGTAAACAAGACCTAGTCCCACCCTCCAAAATTGCGGGATGACTTAGTGTTTTCGGAAATACTCGAGTTACATCGCATCGCTTTCAAATTTGTACTGTGGCTCAGTGACCTGCTAAGCCAACCACTGGCCAGTTTATATCAGAATCGGCTGTAATCGGTTGTAATGACGTCAGTTTCCGATTTTGCAATAATAGCCGTCAAGCCAGAGTGAGCGAGAAAGCGGATGGCGGTTTCACTAGGAAGGAAAAACAAAGGGAATTTAGTTTAAATCACCAAACAAATTACACAGAAATCTTGTTTAGAGCCTAGCGAAGATATCTGAATCGTTTTCATGGCAACAGTAAATGATTTTCATGTCAAAATGAGGTTAGCGTCTTTCTGTTGTGTTACTTTACTTAATTAAATATTCCATGCGGTCTCGTGGGGTTGTATTTATCTTGGCCATAAACTTGATTGCTGCTCTCAAAATTACCTCCAGAACCTACGTTTTGCGTAGAATAAGCGTTTAGAATGATGTTCTTGTCTACTGTGGTGATAAATACTTGACGATTCGGGAGCATTTTGTGAAAAAAATATTCGAAACGCGTGGCGCGTGACGCGTCATACACGTAACAGTATGGTGTCCTTGATCCGCGCGCGACCTTTCCGAACACGATGTTATATTTCCTCGTTAACAAAAATACCACTGCTGAGTCGTAGTGATAAATTGGGAACCAGTTATTTTTAGAGCTACAATCTTGGACAAAACTCTTTGGAAAAATTGTAGCTTTTAAGCATCATTTGATATGCACTTACAAAATCTATTGGTCCTTCCCCCTCTCCCCACAAACCAATGTTGTCAATTTGATGCAAAATATAATGTGCAAGCCTTTGCCCGTTTTAAACCCAACATTGGAATGGGGGGAGGGGGAAAGTGGGAAGAATTTAATCTTTATCACACAGACAAATGAGAGCGTCACATTTTCCCAACGAGTTTTGTCCAAGATTGTAAAATACGAAAATGAGAAAAAGTCACAACAGATTCATTGCCCCAAATAATCCTTTGCACCACATTTTACGCCATTATATGCTGCTTAATTTGTGATATTGTCTTTTCAAATTGTGGGATCATATGTGTAATGAAAGCCAAAGTTTTTGTGACTTAACACTGAGGGACAGTGCGAATCGGTAAGTAACAAGTGACCAATATGGTTTTTATTGGCGTTATAGAGCCAGAAAAACGGCAAATATTACCTTCTCAGCACGCAATGAGAAAATTTTTAACGGGAGAGATCATTGAAATGTGCATCGTTTTGAAATCTTCTGTTTATAGAATTAAAAGACAAAGCATACTGAGAGAAATTAAACCTCACGCTGGAGGAGTTCTAAGAAAGCCGAGTATTCGGCAACAAGGAGTCATCATACGAAGTTTAAATGCATATGCATCTATGACGGGCCGTATTGATATGATTGTACCAAATGCCAGCTGTTTATCGTATGTGTTGTGTCCTTGGGAAACAGAAAACGTTTTCAAGTTTGTCACGCAATGACATACTTGCGTTACAGTGAATACGTGTAACACAATTTACATAATAAAGACCATAATTTTCTCAATATTTGCTGGAGTCACCTTGGTGGTTTGCAATTTCACAAGAGAATGGACCCAAAACGATGATTTAAGGCAGTTGGCTCGATTAAAAGAAGAAAATGTAGTCATTTCAACGGTTAACAACGAATAACGTGCAAATCAAGGAAAAACAATGACTATATTCATGAAAACATGCATTATACAATCTTGGACAAAACTCTTGGGGAAATTGTAGCTTAAGCATCATTTGACATGCACTTACAAGATCTATATTGGTCCTTTCCCCCCTCCCCCCAAACCAATGTTGTCAATTTGATGCAAAATATACTGTGCAAGCCTTTGCCCTTTTGTGGAATTGAAACAAATAGCTTGCAGAGCAGGCGTCTTTTGACAGGCGGACGCTAGTTCAATGTTTAAAGTTTGTAATAGACCGCCATTTTGAAAGCACACAGCCGGTAGAGAATTGAGAAGAGGGGCAGGGGAAGGGACGTAGAAGGGATTGATTGACAGGAGGTGATCACCGCACCAATCAGAACCTCTGTCCAAAATTTGAACGGGTTTTCCAAACGAACAGTTAGTGCGTGCAGGCGTATTTCTCTCCCCTTCCCCTTCCCCCACTACCATTTAATACTGTCCTCCTCTCACTGAGTGCAATTTTTTTTCACTGGCCTCAGGCCTCTGTTAGATGTCGGCCGATAGTTCTTACCAAAACAAAAATGCGCCTGCTTTGCAGGCTATGAAACAAAGGGAATAATGAAGAACGTTTTCTTCAAAAATAGCCCTTTAGTCCTGAATATATAATATGGCAGTTTTTGCTTAAAATATGTGATATCAGTTACTGTACTTTGTGTCTTATTATAAAAGCCGGCCAGTTAGCCTTTCGTGACTACAACCGCTACTGATTGTTTTGGAGACGGAAAATGATATGCAAAAACTGTTACATATATGTGACGTAAACAATCATTTTTGTCAATGCTCTAATCTGATTGGTTCCTAACAGCTGTCGTTTGATGCATTTGATGGTATCGGGTACTGACGTACCCGACCATCAAATTCGAACAGTTATGAAGTGACAGTGCTAGCCAATAGAAGGCAGTTCCGTATCTCATTTTCATTGAAGATAAATAAAAATTAGAGAACTGAAAGACTGGGAAGGAAGTTGTTGTCCTAATTACTAAGACATCATAGCAGCTGATAGAATGAGTTTCATTCAGATTTTGAAAACTCTTGCATTAGTTAATTACTTACCGGTCACTTCGACTCTGAGATCATAAATGAACAACCGATAGACCACTTTCGATATATTAAAATTCAGCTTGGCAGCGAGGCCTAGAGGACACAAACAAAGGAAACTGAAGGAGCATGTTTATCCATTTCTTTTATTTGTTTGTGCCCTTTAAGCCTCACTATCAAGCTGAATTTTAATATATCGAAAGTGGTCTATTGCATATTCACCCGGAACAAAGCGTGCCTTGAAAATGTCCTTTTTTTTTACGATTTTGTGAAGAACTTTTCATACTGGTTTTCATGACTGTGAAACTTAGAGGAACCCGTCACTGATAAGGGATTACAGACACGATAGGTTGGGATCATAAATGATCCACAAGGCAAACCCAACTTGATGGATGTGAAATCCCATCTCGTTGCCATATTGCTGTCCCCTGCTAAAAGATACCAAAGATGATGGCCTATCTTCATTTATTTGTCAGCTGTACAAGCGAAAGATGACAACGTGAAAGCTCTAAAGGACACTCGTGTAGTGGTGGTTATCGGGGCTGGATATGGTTGAATTGCAGCAGCTAAAACGTTACAAGATCAATTTCACGTGACACTCATTCAGTATGCTAAAGATGCGTTTCAGCGCAATATGGGTGCGCATAGATCCTCTGTTGAATCAGTTTATGTATGTTTTGCCTTAGATAGATAAGAAAATGATGCATGAATTATGATGCATACAATGGGACTAGAACTTATATATAAGTCTGTCACGAGTGCAAAGACCTGAGCGTTCTGAACTCGTTCGATTTATCGTAGAGCACACAAGTTGATACCGGCAAATAAAGTCCTAGGCGTTGTCCATATTACGCTTGGCCGTTCGAATCAAGACGCATTCTTCGCACTGTCGTGTAAGACCTTAGTGCGTCCTGTTCTCGAATTCGCAGTTCCACTCTGATGTCCTAATATATTTTTTAATAAAGTAAAAGTCATCACACTTATGCCAATCATTGCTTTCCAAATGAAAAGTGCAAAGAGTAACTAGTTTTTTGTTCTTATCGTTAAAAAATGGATTAACTACCGCAGCAGATGGTAGAAGCAGGATCTTTTAATATTTTTAAAGCAAGATTTAAATATTCTCAGGGCCATGAAAAAGGGCGAACTTACCTTAATGGTGTTAGCTGATTACTCAAAAGCATTTGACACCGTGTCATATTCTGTTATCATACAAAAGATGTGGCACATGGGTTTCTCAAAGCCCTTTTTGTCCTGGATGACAAACTACCTTTGCGATCGCCGTCAGTACGTCCAAATTCACGACAAGAAATCGACTCTGGAATGTCTTCAGTTTGGTGTTCCACAGGGATCTATTTTGGGCCCATTGTTATTTAACATCTATACTGCGGATCTGCAGGACAACCTTAACAACAAATCAATTTCGTGCTTCCAATATGCTGATGATACCACCCTGTATAAACAGTCCACCGTTAATGAACTCATACAAAATGTTGCCGACTTCAATAACTCTCTCAGAAACATGGCCAGCTGGTCTAACAAATCAAATCTTGCCCTTAATCCAGTGAAAACCAAACAGATGGTGCTATCAACAAACCAACTGGCTCGAGTCCACGATCTTAATAATCAGACTACACAATTGGAAATCTCGAATCGCCAGTTGGAAAGAGTGAGTGAAACAAAGTTACTGGGAGTAAAACTTCAAGAGAACTTAAAATGGAATGATCATGTCAAGGATGTGGCAAATGCCTCTTATGGAGTCTTACGTACACTTCGTAAGCTGAAACACTTCACAAACTTCAATCTAAGAAAGAGACTTGCAGAATTACTTGTGCTATCAAGACTCGACTATTGTGACTCCGTTTTTTCACCTTTGCCACGATACCTAATGAAGCGCCTGCAAAAAATTGAGTTTGCCGCCGCAAGTTTTGTTTATGGCAGATATGTTAACAATATTGGAGACATTTTAAAGCTAAATTGGCTTCCTGTGGAAGAAAGAAGGGATTTTAATTTGCTGAAGTTGACCTTTAAAGCGCTTTATTTTAAACAGTGGCCAACATATCTGAACTTACAACGAGTTTCTACAGTTAGAGAGTTGCGCTCATCAGACTGTATTAGACTACAGGTTCCTTTGGAAAAGGGGACCTTTCAAGACACCACGGCCGCTTTATTTAATAACCTACCAAAGGAATTGAAAATCTGTGATAACTTAAATTTATTTACCTCGCGTTTATTTAAATTCTTAAAAAACCGTGCAAAGGCACGTCTTTAGAAATTTTTAAATTAGTTTAAGTTTTAAGTCTAGATTAGAATGTTTCGCTATTGTACATATTAAATAGGTAATTCTTATTTTTAGCATGTAATTAGTTAGTAACAGATGAAGAGCCACTCTGTGGAAACGCTGTTATTAAACCCTTTACTTACTTACTTACTTACTTACTTACTTACTATTCTCTTTAAATGAAAACTACGCTAATTTTTGTATCCCTTGAAACGAGTTTAAAATTGTAAAGTCTAGTGATCATATTTCCATTATCGTTATCATAGTATCATGTGTAACGTTATAGGGTCAACCTCATGTTTCCTTTTCAAGATGAAAGTTTTGTCTTTTTTCTTCTCCACATCTTGACTAAAATGAAGGTTATGTTTTAAATTTCATACCTGGGGGAATTCTCGCCATCTGATTGGCTATCAAGACGAGGTTGCGACGGTAAAACTGAGGCTGACCGATATTTCACCGTAGCAACGCGTGGCTTTACATAGTAATGGAGGAAAAAATGTGAAACAACTATGCTTTCAAAGCATTTTTCCGTTTGCAATGAAAAAGCCTTGCGGAAGTGAGGAACAAGAAGATTTTCCTGTGGCACGACCTTTGATGACACAATTTCCAAATTAAAGCTAAAAATAATGACTGAGCTGAAGAACAAGTTACATTGGCTCCACGGGAATGACTAAATCTTATTAACAATTCAATTTTCCTTGCAAATTAGCTGAGAACAGGTGATTTTTATTGAACATTTTCAGAAAACTGACATGCGTGCTTCAAAGAAAAAAGATTTGATCTCTTGCATTTTGACACTGCGAAGACAAAAGGGAACTCTCTAAATTAAGCTTTCAAGGCTATTTCAGTTTCATATATATACATGCAAGCGATAACCAAACACCAAAAGATAAGCAAAATTTCATCGTAGGAGTAAAGATAACGGGGTGAATTATTTTTGTCATAAAAAGCAATTAAGATAAATTTTTGTCGCTTGGGTGAAGACAATTTGTTTGAATAAGGTGAGGAATTGGGCAAAGTGACAGATAACTAGTCTTAAGAGTAAGCAACTCATTTCGAAGACATGACATCGGTAGGTTTAAAGACCGCGACGATATGGAATCCTATTTGAAATTGTCGATTACTTCTCGTTGAAAGCAAAGGCAGTGTGAATGGGAGTGTGTCCCTTGAGAATGCCACTGAAAGGAGAGAAACTCGGACCAGAATTGAAATATAGAGTTCTGAAGCTGCCAGCTCAAAATCCAGAAGCATTGCTTCTATTAATGCAAAAACACGGCACTTTTAGAACAAATTTCGTGGCAATTACGTTGTAAGGAACTTGAAATACCAACAATTTAACTTAGTCTTGCACGCCGTAAGACGGCTTGCTGTGATCGACAAAAGAAATAACTTTGGTCTAGATACCGGCATTAAGCCTTTTCCAATGCGGGATTCTGCTTATTTCTCCTTCTTTTCAATGAACCCAACCTTAATTAAACCTTCTTACATCTTAGCCCTCTGATCAATTCTCAGCTTAGAAAATTAAATAATCCGCGCCCAAGGATTCTAGAAATCCTAGAAAACTAAGCTAAGATATATCAAGACAGACACTGACCAAAAGAAGCCAAAGCAATTTAGTTTGTCGCCCGCGTTGACAGTACATCCGTTGTCATCGAGACGGGCAAATATCCTGCAAGGTCCTCCACTGCCGTCACTGATAAACATTGGGGCCGCGTAAACTGTAAAGCCTTTGACAGGAAGCTTGTCCATATGCGCAACATTTTCTAGGCCGGGGATGTTCTCCGCATACAGAATTCGGTGGCTTTCGTACATTGTAGACTGTCCGTAGTCAATCGATGGGGTGTCTATTCCAACCATCTTGATCTTGCGATTGTCCACCAACCACCGAGATGCGTCGGGGTGTATACCTTTCAAATGTAAAATGTATAAAGGTGAAAATATAGATGTTTTTCCATTCTATTTGATCAGTTTAATAATACCCTGTTTATTTCGCAGCTGAAGCAAACCTTGAATGTGGAATACGGTCACAAAAAAATTACTAAAATGAGCCGGCAATTTTCGTTTCAAAATAGTATAAAAAGCCTTGAAATGCAGTGCGAATCGCTTACCCGCAGCGCAGGGAACAGGTCACATGTACAAAAAGGCGCGAATCACAGAGACTGGAAAGCCAGCCGCAGTAAGAGAAGCTGGCGAGGAAGAATTACTGCGGACTTAGGGAGTCGTGACTAGTTAGCAGGTCCCCTAGGCGTTTTTGATTGCTCTGGAATCATTTTACATGTTTCTGTCACAGGGCTGTCACAAACAAAGTTACTGTCCTACTACTGTCACAGAACTGCTTAAAATTAAGCCTATAGCCGATACTCTATAGTTGTTTTAAATTACTCTAAAGTTGATTTTTCGAAGATTCCTGTGGTTAGAAAAAAGCGAGCTGATGGGGAGGGAAGGGAAGTGGGGAGGAAGGCAACCCCCCTCCCTCTTCTCCCTCCTCCTTCTCAATTCGACTTTTGCACGCCACAGGAATCCGCAAAACAATCCTTTCCGAGTAACACCACAAGAGAGCCAGCGAGTAGGCTAATAAGCACTTAGTCACTAACCTCAAGGAAACACTGAGTTTTGTTTCCCTTCGACCCTTAATGTTCCCCGAGGCAAAACCGAGCCGTAAAGCAAAGCTCACTTGTCGAACCTTTGATGGTCGTGTGGAAGCAAAACTCATTTTTTCCTGTGGGGCCAGTCATTAAGTGCTCTGTTATACCTCCTAACTAAAACCGAAATAGGATAAATTATATAAGGGCGAAACCTTACAACTTTAATTTTGCTCTTTGCAGAACTCTCTCAACGTTTACAGGGTATTTTAGGCACAGGCACTTCAAGCTCAGTGTGAGACATGACCGACAAAAAGATAAAGATTTGTATGGGAATCCCAATAAAAGACTCAAGAAGATACTTGTATGAAAAAAATCTCAATTATAAAGCCTTACCTCATTGCCATTGTGGGTCTCTTCCTTCCTTTGTGGTTCTTTTCCAGATTGCACGCTATTTGAGCTTTTTTTCAATTCCTCGGTTGTCAACGGCATTATTACTACCAAGGCTGCACACTCCATTCTCGGGAGCTAACCAAATTGAGTCAAATATTTCTTGATAAAATGTTATCACGGTTACAATTTCATATCAGAGTCAATTGACAGAGATCAAACTTTCATTTCAGTCCACCAACAACGCAATAGCAGTCCTGCGAACGACCTCAGGCTGTAGTTTGTCCACTCGATCGGAACCAAAACCTTTCGGAAGATGGCTGGGAGAGCAATGGTGGACAGTTGACCATTGGAACCTTTTTTAAATCCTCCTGGATCCCGACATGACTGCATTGTCTCGTTCGTCAAATCACAGTCACGCCTTTTTCGTGCTGACAAACTTCAAAAACGCATTCAAAAAACTTGTGTTGTTGACAAACCACGGTCTAGCATCTCGGTAGGGCTCAGTTTGTTAAGTTCCAAAGGTCAACTGTGCAACTTTGCTCTCCCAACCATCTTCCGAAAAGTTTTTGGTTCCGATTGAGTCAACAAACTACGGCCTGAGGTCCCCCACAGGGCTGCTATTGCGTTGTTGGTGGGTTGAAATGAAAGTTTAGTCTTTGTTAATTGATTCTGATGTGGAATTGTAACCGTGGAAACATTTTATCTGGGATGTTTGACTCAATTTGGAGGGGCTCTCCAGAATGGAGTGTGCAGCCTTGGTATTTATAATACCGTTGACAGTCGACGAATTGAAAAATGGCTCAAATCGCGTCGAATCTGGAACCACACAAGATGGAAGCGACCCACAATGGCAATATTTTTTTCTTAACGTTACCAGAAATAAGAGTATCAACAGCACGATTCACAGTTGCAGTACTTACAAAACCAACTCGAACTACTATTCCCACCACCCCCCCCCCCCCTTCACTTCAAAAAGGAAATCACCCTTACATAGTTACAACAAAACTTACAATAACTACTAATCCCCCCTTAGAAGGGAAATTACCCTTACATTACATTTTGCAATTGTGCCTTAACGGCACAATGGCAAAATGGCAATAAGGTAAGTTTCCTAAGTCTTTTATCGGGATTCCAATTCAAATCCTTATATTTGCATTTTTGTCGGCCATGTCTCACACTGAGCTTGGAGGGCCTGCGTTTTGGGTGGCCTTGTCAGTAGATTTCGAGGTCATGTCCCGAACAGGCTTTTTTGATTGTGCTAGTAAATGTATCATATTGTGTACTACTAGCAGTCCCCATTTTTTGCCAAAATTATGCTCAAATTATACAATTTTCTCCAAATTATGCCTTTTTTTCTGAAAATTATTCCTTTTGCAAAATAAGCCAAAAAAGTCCAGAAAATGTAGCATATTCTTTATTAATGGAACACTTCATGTTAGCAATCATATATCTCTTTTTTCTGGGGCAGTATGTTTGTCACGCACATATATACTTTAACGATTGTCGTGCAGAACGCAATTACCTAATTTTGTACTATGAAACTATGCGCACTTACATGCGCCCACATATGCACATGTCTTTATGTTTGATGTACACACTGTTATTCTCGTGCAGTTTATCAGCGCGTGTTATACTGTAGCTACGCACTTTTTTGGTGTCATAAGCTCCTCTCCTATTGTATTTTGCTTTCGTTGTGTTAAGGCAACTGTCTCGGGCGGCGTGGCTGACGCCATTTTGCAAATTTGCAAATGAGAGGTGCTGGGACCAACACCATTTACAGCAACGTCGTTCCCGTCATCTCGTGCCAGACTGCCAACCTCCTAGGGAGGCCCTCCCTCCGTTACTAAACCGGGAATGCGGCTAAAACATTGAACATAAAAGGTCTCAGGCTTATCAATGTATACCGATTATGCTAGCAGTGCTACTTTTTGAAAAATAGCAAAATTTATGCTAGTTTCCTCAAATTATGCCAAAAATTATGCTAGCACAATCTATAAAAGCTTAGTCCCTAAGAAGCTGTTTGGATTTCCTCCTCTCTAACTGTTTTTTTCTTGGCACGTGTGTGGTGTGTTCCGGGTTGTAGGTAAAGTTCCGAGTTTTTTTGGGTGTTCCGGAATGTTCCAACGCAGGCAGA
The DNA here is from genome assembly GCA_949126865.1 of Montipora capitata. Classification (NCBI taxonomy): domain Eukaryota; kingdom Metazoa; phylum Cnidaria; class Anthozoa; order Scleractinia; family Acroporidae; genus Montipora; species Montipora capitata. Next base: position 34,658,393 of record OX421452.1, on the reverse strand, counting down.
GAAGAGAGACCCTGGGAACGAGGTTGAAAATAAGCAAGCTAATTGTACATGACTCGATTACAACGGTTGCAGCAGAGTGTTCAGTTATGAACAACTGATTTGCCACAAATTGTGTGGTATCGAACAAATAATAGTATTTCTTTTTCATATTGTTATCCATCCCTTTTTACAAGAACGAAGAATCGAAAACAGTAATTATACTTTATCGA
>OX421452.1:34650684-34653184 GCA_949126865.1 Montipora capitata | reverse complement strand
TAGTCCGGTATATGAAAATCTACCCAAGATGGCGGATCTCAAAAAGCATTCCTCGTCTTTCCCAGTCCCCTTCCGTTCGGGTGACTTGGTGATCAAGACACAAAACCTACATAAGGCGATGACGAATGCGTCATTGCTTAAAAAATTGCAGAATAACCCGAAAAAGACATTGCATGTCATTTAATTACAATGACGCGTATTGCATTCTGACAGTTTTCGAAGAACATAGCTAAAGGCATACAAAGAAATCAGATTGTGGTTTTTACTCGAATAACTTGCGATCAGGGCCAATTGATCATGAGCATCGCTATCATGTCCTCTTATGTCGGCTCTCGCTACTATTGGGCCTGACACAAATTCTCACAAGAATCTGTGTCTTCGTCCAGAATTTGGACGAAATCTTTTTTCGTTTCTTCTTCCCCTCGCGTAATGAAAATGGAGCCTGATGGCAGGTTACACCACAGGCAGCCCAGACTCGGAGGATAGAAAATTATAAGGATTTGTATGGGAATCTCGATAACAAACTGAAAAAGATATTTACACGCAAAAGTTCTACACAAAAAAGCCGTACTTTATTTTCGCGGTGACTTTCTCGCCTTTTGTGTGGTTATTTGCCTGATTGAATGCAATTTAGGCGACTTCTCAAATTCCGGGTTGTCACTCGTATCTAAATAAAGGAAAAGGCTGGCAACTAGCTGGCTGGCTGGCAACTAGCTTACCTCACATCTCGAAGATAACATCACACTTCTGCTCAAACTCCGGCTATGACCACACGGATAAATTTAGTTCTCTTTGACCAAGTTTCAAGTTCCAGCGAGCATCCATTGCTGAGAAACAGCGAAAAATATTCAAATATTCAAAATCCTTCGAGGCTCGCTTACAACGAATTTTGACACGGCTGGTCAACCGTTCACTTATTTGCTCTCATCGTATTGAGGCGGCAAGTGAATAGTTGTTGCGAGCCTCGCAAGCCTCGAAGGATTTTGAATATTTGAACATTTTTCGCTGTTTCTCAGCAAAGAGAGAAAGTCACCGTGACAATAAAGTACGGCTTTTTCGTTGACAACTTTTGCGTGTAAATATCTTTTTCAGTTTGTTATCGAGACTCCCATACAAATCCTTATAATTTTCCACCCTCCGAGTCTGGATGGCCTGTGGTTACACTCGAGTGACAAGCTCACATTAGAAGCCGGCGTCAAGTTTTCGGAGAAGTTTGTCGCGAAAGTGATCGTCTCACACTGAACCAGAAGTAAATTCAAACCCTCGATAATGTTGGCAAACACTTGGAAAAGGCAATGTGAGTTCGTTGAGATTTTTGACAGTTTGCTATCAACGGAGGGGGCAGTTTTACTGTTTCCGCCCCCGCACGGTTGTTTAATATACAGTCAACCGTGACACTGATGCATAATTATCAATGAAAAGAGAGGGGTCAATAGGGTATGGCTGTAGTCAGTAATAAAAAAAGGCCATTTAATCAGTAAAGTGTTAGAAAAAATGGATTTAGTCAGTAAACAGCGAAAAAGGAGATTAGTCAGTCAATTTAGATGATTTTAGGACTTAATGAGTGTAGAGAGAAGCCTGGCACCCTCTAAGTGTGCTGAGCGTGGTAAGTAAGGTACGTTTTATGTATACGGTACAATATATGTCGCCATACATGGCGTACCTACCGGGACTGGTAACTGAAACCGCAGGCAGAGCACAGGCTCGGAGAATGTCACGAAATGAGGTAAAGGAAGTCATGCAATCTCCAACTGGACATGCAACATGATACGAAATAGAGGGTACAAAACTCTCCAGAAGTGTTAGACGAGATCATATCGTGTTCCATCCCCGCAAAAAATCACCTTTGCAAAGCAACATTCAACTTTATCAAACAACATTCAACTTCAGTTGATAACTTTCATTTTCAACGTATTCAACATTCAACTTTATCGTAAAACTTTCAACTTTCAACTTTCAACAATCAACAATCAACAATCGACAGTAGAGCATACAACACTGAACTTCACAGCTTAAATTATAAGAGTGACCACTCAGGAATGAGCGCAGCATTGAACATTTGAGTTCACAACTGAACATCAATCATGTCATTACAATTTATTAGTCGGGTTGACAATCCGAAATTTTCTTTTAACAACCCGGTCGTTCTTTGCAATATGACGTTCAATTTTATTGTATCCTTTGTTTGTGCTCGCCCAAGAATGACCGGGTTGTTAAAAGGAAATTTCGGATTGTCAACCCGACTGATAAATTGTAATGTCATGATTGATGTTCAGTTGTGAACTCAAATGTTCAATGCTGCGCTCTTTCCTGAGTAGTCACTCTTACAATTTAAGCTGTGAAGTTCAATGTTGTATGCTCTACTGTCGATTCTTGACATGTAAAGTTGAAAGTTTTATGATAAAGTTGAATTTTGAATACGTTGAAAATAAAAGTTATCAACTGAAGTTGAATGTTGTATTTGTTACAGTTGGATGTCGAAAAGTAAAGTTGAAAGTTG
>OX421452.1:34615684-34640684 GCA_949126865.1 Montipora capitata | reverse complement strand
ACACAACAACATTGAGAACAATTTTGCGAAAATAAGCAAACGAGAACGTTGCGTGACGAACATCGTGGAACTGTGGCTATGTTCTGTTTCGTTTTAATTGTATTGTGACTAAAATGTGATTTTAAAATGTGGAGCTCAGCGAGTCTTCAGTGTCTCTAGGAGTTAGCGTATATTCCCCACTAAAACTCTAATTTTAGTAGGAAATTCTCTTAATTTGAAAACAAACAAAGATGTCCCTTTCGTAGCTTCCGTATGTTCCTTTTATTCTTTTGACTAATTTCAGCCATAAATGAGGGAAAGATGCCGAAGATTCGAAAATAACAGTACAGGAGAATAGCGACAAAAATTGAAACAAAAAAATAATTGGAAAAGAAAACCACACCCCGACCCGGGCCCCGGCGCAAGCCACGGCCCCGGCGCCAGCCACGGCCCCGGCCCCGCGTTTTGGCTACTACCGTAAAATGACCTCGCACCATCCCGTCGAATTAATCGGGTATCAAACGTGATAGCTGATGAAATGTAACTGCACAGTGTCAATTGCAAAGCATTAATCTTTCAAATTGTGTCACCATTTTTCCGTATTCCCATTGGTTCTGTTTTTATAGGTTTGTCAAGTTCAACATTAAAAAAAGATCGAAACGTGTTGCGTTCCGAAGCCGCCATGAGGGAGGTATTTGGTTAAAAAAAAAAGCCGACACACTTTCGTTCCTAATTGTTCATTGAACATTTCAGCCAAATTCACGGAAATCCGTCAGTTCTACATACCCTATTAATTCATTGGAAGAGGATGCATGTCATCAAAATCGTAGTGCGATTTTTCGCCTTCAAAAGAAATACAAGCATGTCATATGTCAACAACGGGCTCACAGTGTGAGCCGCCAGCCATTGACATTATAGGTCCCCGGAAATTCACAGCAAGCAAAATGGCGCTCCGCCAGGTAAAGGTGCAGGGGAAGAGCTGACTGCTTTTCTCCATATCTTCTTGGGAAATCTTCGAACGTTGATCAAACCACGAACCTTTATCGATCTCCGCAAGATTTTTCCTTTTTTCGTTCAAAAAAAAAAAAAAAAAAAAAATCAGTTGTTTTTTCTTCTTGGGTCCTTTTATCTTTTCTTGAGCGTTTCATCACGACGAAGCGACTTTGCTAGTTTTGAAAAGCATTTTGCTAGTGTAAACAAAAAATGCTAATTATTTGGAATAGGAGCCGTTTTGCCGCGAAAAGCTCGCTGGGGAGTTCACGCCTTACAAAGCTTATAACGCCTTTATAATTTATTAACTTGCAGGCGTTTGAAGATTTGACTTTCATTTTTTGGGAAATCAAAAATTAAATTATTAACTTTAATTTGGTCCTTCTTCTATCTCTATTTCGACTTCTTTCCTTTCAGTGTAGCCTAAGTAGCTTTATTTAAATACCCTTAAAACGGAGCACTGATGGAAAGAGGGGGGTAAAATGAGCGCACCGTCGGCTTCCTGGGAGAATACTCTCTAGAGAGTAAAGGAACTTCCGACGTTAAATAAGGTGTACCTTTACCTTTACCACACATTTATATACATTGCTATTTATCTTTTTTACTATTGGAGACGATGTAATAAAGACTATTGCCTTGGCATGTGAAATGTTCACTTCCGGTTTCCGTCAATAAACCAAAAAAAAATCCCTAATATTGTTAGTAAGGCGCTACGAATCCAAGCCACACAACAGATTTTCTGCTGCTTGGTTAAAGCAGTTTACATTGACTTGGTACAAAAATTCTCCAACAGTTCCGATGTCGACAGCGCTCTTTGGGTACTGATTAGAAACGGGATGTTTGAGTGCCTTTTTTTTGCCGGCCGGCTCGTGTGGTTAGATGTTCCTTTCTGGCGGGTCCTTCCTCACTTTATCCCTTTCAGTACTAGCTTGTTTGTTGTTTTAATTGCTTTCTAGCTTTTCTAAATGAGCGTTCTTTTTCTAGCTGTGTTCAAATGCGGTGTAAAACGGATTAAATGTAATTATATGTGTACTCTCGTCCCCAGGGTCTTCTCGGCTTTGAACATGGCGGCTCGTCGGATTGTTATTTGTGGGTTAAAGATTAACGTGATTGAAACTGATCCCTACTCTTTGGTTCTTTGTTGTATGCCTGGATAGATTTTACTCAATTTGTGATAAAGCTAAGAAATATGAAGTCTTAAAACCTCTCTCTATGCAGATAAAGGCAGCCATGAAAATAGGCGTGGTTGGAGGTGGTGCAGTTGGTGTAGAAATAGCAGGTGATATCATGGAGGATTACAAAGACAAGGCGGATGTCTATCTTATACATCCCAGGGAGAATTTAGTCAATGATAAAGTCAACGAGTCCTTCCAATCTACACTCAAGGCGAAACTTACCAGCCTTGGTGTAAACGTGATATTAGGTAAATTAGCACCGCAAGATAATACAGCCACTAATGATTGAACACAATTATGAATTCTTTCCTTTAACGGCCAAGGTTAGTCAAGTGAAACTTTCAAAGAAATCAAAGTCACAGTTGCTTTGTTTACTCAGATGCAGAAAAATTAACCTGATAAAAATTCGCTTCTTGGCAAGAAAGCAACGCCAGTCACCCACCCATCGACTCTCGACGACTCATTCGTTTTTTTGGGTATCTTAACACGAGCTAACCATAACCTGAAACCATTATCCCAAACGTGTAAATTCGTCTTTTCAATAGGTCATTTTCGAAATACCAATATTCAACTTGATAGTGAGGCAGAGAGGACAAAAACAATAGAAACAAGTTGAAATGAGTGTGAAAGATATTAGCATATTACCTACTTTCCTTTGTCCTTGTCCTCTACACCTCTTTTTCAAGCTGAATGTCGAAAGTGGCCTATTACATCCCACCGTGGAACATAACTGGTGCGAACATAGCTGAATGTCGTAAAACCAAAACCAAAGTAATTTCTTTGGCCAATCAAAAAAAGGACGGAGACAATCCAGGAAACCAGTCAAAACTCGAGGTAATTACACGTAACCGACACAAAGCGCGGGAAAATGCGCACGCGCGAGCCACGATTGGTTTTGGTTTCACTTCTGATTGGTTGAAAAAAATGGTGCGAGAAGTTTGAACCAATCACTGAGTGAAGTAATGCAAAAACCAAAGCAATTCGCTAATTACCTTCGACACTCAATTGAAAACCGCTCTAACTGTTTTAGGCCTAACGCAAGAGTCCTGGTTTTAACAAAATTGTATCGATTAATAAGGAAAAGTCAACGACTGAAGATTGATCTAACGGAGTTGATTTTCAATCCCAGGCGAAAGAGTGATAAACATGGATGAAGTCAAAGAAGAGGGATTTCAGAATGTCATGCTAGTTACAGACAAAGGAAGGAAGATGAAAGTTGACTTAGTGATTCCTTGTACCGGGCTTAAAGTACACACAGTTGCTTACAAGAACACCTTGAGTAAGTGTAGTTCGCTTTAATAAAACACGGAACATCATGATCGACTGACAAATTTACCTCAAAACAAAGCACACTTGCGCCATACGTGAATCCACCTTAATCTTGTTGTGCACAGTTCAAGACAATATTTGTAGTGAAGTAAAAGACTATTAGCGTGCGCATTTGGTGAAGTAATCAAACGCTGTCACGTTTGTCAGAAAGGTAATCGTTAGACAAGCATTAATCTTTCACACTGGTACTGAAATGCGAAATGATTCAGACGTTATATAACTTAGTGTCAATATTATATGATGGAGCTGTGTTTGTTTTATTGTCATTAGGTGAAAAAATGGACTCGCTTGGTCGTCTCCAGGTTGATGAATTCCTTCAAGTTAAAGATGTTTCTGATGTGTATGCCATCGGCGACTGCAATGATGTACCAGAGATCAAACTTGCATACGGTGCTGAAACCCAAGGAAAATATATAGCTGAGCAGATCAAGTTGAAGCGCGAGGGGAAGACAATGTCGCCTTACAACGTTAACAGTACGTTATCCGAAACAGCATTTCTAAAACACGTCTACACAAGCAATTTTGATGTGACAATTTTTATTTGTTCGAGAAGAGGAGGAAATTTGTCCAATTTTTTGCGACAAATGTATTTGCTGAAAGGCTGGCTTGTTAGCTTTTATGTGACAAGTAAAAGTTGTCACATAAGAAAAAATTCTCGAGAAAGGACTCGTCACATAAAATGTGGCAAATTCATGTCTCTTGGTAAGCGCCCTTGGAGAACGACCAGGCAACCTCGCCTTGTTTCTGCTTTATCTCTGCTGTCCGAAGGCAATGCTGATCCACTTAACAACGACGTGTCAATAATTATTATATGTTGTTCTTTCTACACGATCAAATGTATTTGTCACCTCAACAGCCACTCCCAATAGTCCATTTCCGAGTTGCTGCATGCCTCAGTTTCAAAGCGAGTCCTGGTGCACAACCATTCAAATGGAATGACGAAGGGCTAACGCTCGAAACGTCAGCTTTTAGAATCTCTGTACGGTGGCCAATTTACATTATCAACTCCGTTGATAAAACCAAATTTTTGTATACTACTTCCCCACCGACGCAGCACCACAGTTTCTTTAGAAACTACCCCTTCATTCAAATGGAAATGAGTTGCGTATTCTTATGCAAATCAAACTCATTTCCTTTACAATAGTTGAGTACCAAGACTCACTTCGAAACCGAGACAAACAGCAACTCGGAAATGGCCCATTTCTGAGATCCCTGGTTTCCTTCATCATCATCGTTGTCCTTTGGCGGTCGTAGGTGCCCTTGTAGTGGTTTGGCCTGTCTTCCCCATTCCTTTCGGCGCTGCGCTCCTTTGATGGCATCTATCATTGGCAACCTAGTCCAATAAGCTATTTTTGTCATCCACGTTTTTCTCGGTCTTTCTCTTCCTCTCTTATGCTGAGCTCGTCCGTGCAGATTGATGTTCGCAACAGGAACCCATGACCCGGAGCCTACAGCTCCCACACTGGGCCTATGTAACGGCATTTTTACAGACCGATCTATTTTTAGACTATCTTCTCCGGAAAAAAAACAAAGGCAGTTCCGGTTCGGTGACCCTATGACGTTAGCTTAATTTCTTGTAATTGGTCATCGGGCTCCTGTGGGAGTCTCATTCGCGGGAAATTCAATCTAAAAATAAATCGGTCTGTGAAAACGCCGTTACACGAACACAGTAGAGTTGTAGGCTCCGGGTCATGGGTTCCTGTCGCAATCGATTTCCGGTTCCGCAACGTCAACGAGTAAATGTTGTGACAATGACCCGAAGAGACTAGGAAATTTAACCATTTGGAGATGTTAAGACAAAGGACGCTCTTCAAGTTCTCCTCAGTTTTTTGAAGACCATGAGTGTTTGTCAGGCCGCGATTCTAACTTGCGATCTCACGCTCTAAAACCCTAGTCTCTCTGGACGGCGATTAGCAAAAAAACAGAACATGTATTTTTACCCGAAATTTTGGAAGAATACAATTTCATTTAACTCAAAAGGCTTTCGCCGCGTTTTTCGTTCTGGTTGTTCTATTCAAAAAGCACATAGCATGCTACATTATCGTGAATGGGATAACGCGTGAAAGCTTCGACTTCAAGAAAATTTAACTTTTTAGGAGTGGCGTAGTGGTCAGCGCACTTCCCACCAATGTGGCCCGGGTTCTATTCCCAGACTCAGCGCCATATGTGGGTTGAGTTTGTTGGTCCTCTACTCTGCATTGAGAGGTTTTCTCTGGGTACTCCGGTTTCTTTTCTCCTCAAAAACCAACATTTGACTTGATTTGTGTTGATTGTTAATTTCACTTTACAGTGCCCTTTTTTTTCTTTTCTTGCCGGGGGCAATCTCAGCGGCTTTTGTGGTTGTTGTTCCAGAGAGTGTATTCATGGTCTTATGCTGTGGTAGATCCGGTGGAGCTGCTCAAGTTTGGAGGGGCTGGGTGTTTGGCGATTGGTTCGCTTCGAGGATCAAAGGCAAGAGCGTCTTCACTCCGATGCAATGGAAAAATATGAATCAAAAGATGCCTGAAGACTGATAGGACGTAACTCAATATTAGACTTAGAAGACTAACGGAAACATTTAAGAACTACCACGACTCTATTAAAGGCCCACCTTCCACCGACAGGCTTTTCGACCGTCCGTCACGGTTTTTGTTATTGAAATTAGCATTGGTTATCGTAGCGGTCTGATTGGATGAATTTCAGCTTTGGCGGGATTTTCACATCGGCAAGCAATGCCTGTTGGTTGAAAGTGGGCCTTTATTTACGCTTAATTTAAGAGCACCTAATCCCAAGCGCTAAATAAATCACCTCTCCCTATAGGAACTTGCAAATTTTGCCTTTTCCTCAAATTTCACTTTTCGTCCAAAAATTACTTAACCCGATGTCAACTGCATTTGTCACACGGTTGAACTAGTGAAAGGTCTCTGTACGGGTTCCGGCGCAAATAATCCCCATTTTGGACCGCAAAATGGGGAAAAAATAGGTAAGGAATGGCATGGAGGGTGGAATTGCAAGTTGTGATAAAAGCGTTATAATAAAAGCGTAAATGTTTGAAGAAAACAACGAAAAACGTTTGCTGCAAGGGAGGGAATTTTCTTAAAAGGAAACATTTTTGTTGTGGTGGGTGTGTTGCCGGTAAAATTCGTTCTCAGGTTGAATCAGCTTTTACGTAGGTTAAATTGGTTATCCTCGTTTTACCTAGGTTGAATACTCACTCAGATGAATCGAAGAAACCTTTTGGAGCCTAGAGAACATGAAAAAGCAGGGTCCGGTTAGGATTAGTTTTGGTTGTTATACATGGATATCAATTGACTAATTATACAATAGTAAATAATGATAAGAACTGTGTTGGGTTGAGCATTTTTGTCGTTGTAGTTTGGTGGCGAAGACACAGGTCTATAGATCTGGAGGGTCCGAATTCGAGTACCGTTAAGTGCATAGTACAGTTCTTTGTTCCCTTGCTCTGTTGTCACTGTATGAATAAGAGTATGAAGACAGAAACCGATGAGATGATACGAAACAATTAGAAAATCTTTTGAAATGCGTAAGACAGACTGAGAGCTAGAGGGAAGGTTTAGGTGTTTTCAGTCCTTTAGCTGCTTTTAACCTAGGCTAACCCAACTTAACCCACAATAGGTAAAAATGGAATCAACCTAAAGAAAGAATTTGACCGACAACAGGTGCACCTTTGCATTTCGTCAAGGTGAATGACGTTCCCAAGTCTTCCCATTACCTAGTTGAGATTAAGCGAGAGGACGAAGAAAAAGCCAAGCTAACGGAGGAAAGGTAGGTAGGGAGAGCAGAGGGTAGGAAGAAACCTTCGTATTTTGAATGGCGGAATAGCTTTTATCTGTTTGGAAGTAGAGGTTGTAAAAAAATTGGACTAGGTGTGCACTGAATATCAGAGATCATTTCTCACTGATCTTCGTGAGCTGTTTTCGATTCCTTTCATGTCTATCTTCGACTTTTGAGTCTACATCAGCTTTTGTACAGTGCCTTTAAAAGGACATAGCATTATCAACTGAAGTATCCAATTCAAAGTGGTATTTTCAGTATCTAGTTTTGAGAATTGAAATCTCTCGGTTCGGCAGTCAAGGGATATCCGAATCTGTCAATGATGATTGCATAACTTGTCTGTTGTTCAATTTGTTTTTTCCAATTCTGTACATACAGGAGTTACTGTGACGCTTTTCTTCAGTAATAGAATCATTAATTCCATTCAACAACCCTAAAAAAATTATTTATTTAACTTTAAATTACATTTAACCTTTGCAACCATGTTGTATTTATAAATAATTTATGTTCACAGGATTAACTACCAATGATATTCACCTACACATTTCCAATATACGTCTTTTTTACAAACAGGCGAGGTTCAAATTCCCATCATAATTTATACAGCCATTTAGAAACTTTTTAGTACATAAAACGCTTACACTGGCATCAAGCCACGCATCCTTGTGTTGACTGGTTCATCAGCTTCTTACTGGAGCGGTTTTCATAAATGCGTAATTCATTAACAAGAAATTGCTTTGACTAGGTTTCTGTCGTCAAGCAGTTTTCACCAGGCATCTCTCTTTTCCAGGAAGTTAAACAAATCGGGATAAGGTGACATTTCACAAAGCATTCTAGCCTTTCTGTGACCTGAACTACTGGGTAATGGCGGAAAGAGGCCTGACAACAGCCTTTTGCTCGCTCGCTCTTTTCTGATCAGTTTTCGTATCTCTCTTTTTACCCTCGTCTGAGCTTGAACTTGAACTTGAACTTGAACTTGAACTCGAGCTAGAACTAGAACTGCTACCATGTATTATACTCCTCTTTTCCTGCTTCTTGTTTTTTGCTTGTTTCTTTGTTCTCTTGACTGGACGTACCGTGCCGACACTTTCCTGTTTAAAGTATTGCATAACGTTCCTGAAACAGAAAAAAAAAGGTTCAGAAACACCTTGTAGTGAGAAATAACCATTTAAGTTTGGTAACCGTAGCCGAACGAGCCGTTAATTACCCCGTGCAGAGTTTCCGCTAATTCTAATCTTGAATCAAATAAAGCCCAAACCGTGACGTTGGCAAAGGTGCGGAAAATTCAACAATTATATTACCAGAATCCAGATCGGTATGTCGCTGTTTGTATATTTCTATTTGTGCAGCTTTGCCAGGCTTGTACTTAATTTTTGTGTCGATATTAAACACAAGCTTGACAAAGCTGCACTAAATCCAGAGGTGGCGCAGGGAATTTTTGCATTTTGCATTTTGTATTTTTGCATTTTGCATTTCCGAATTGTCACATTGCGTGACACCATGATACAAAATTATTTGGTTGAAAAAAAAAATGTCTATTCCTATGGATCTCAACAGTCTGAGCATTTCAAGTACATTAGAAGATGTTTTCATACACATGTTTTATCTCATGAGCGAAAAGTCGAAAAAGTGATTTCTGGCCGCCATATTGGTGCACAACGGTGGTGCACCAACATGGCGGCTCCATACAAAACTCTGTAAAGTTGCGTGAAACGCTTTGACAAATAACTCAGAAACGATGCACCCCACAGACCTGAGAATTGGTGAGGGGATTTATGAATTTGTCTCCTGCAACATTCCAAGGTCTTGGCTTATTTCATTTAACGGTTTCAATTTAATTTTTTTGTTGCGTGACAGTGAAAACGACCTATTGGCGCGAGAGCGCCAATAGAGAGAGCCGAAGGCACGCGAAATTAGGGGGGTCCGGGGACATGCTCTTCCGGGAAATTTTGAAAATTTAAGTACTGTACAGAGATTTCAACCCTGTCAACTAAAAAAGGGAGGTTTTAGGAGCGGCCACGAGCGCCGGAGGCAATAGACTCTAGGGGTTCCGGGGGCATGCTCCCCCGGAAAAAAAAGATATGTGCCTCTAAAATGGATATTCCTGCATTTTGAGGTCACATTCAATGGACAATAGTGAAGTTCTTAACAGGCAGAGAAAGCTAAGGCCTATTGGTCCCACGAATGAACACAATCCTTGCACAAAGTCGAGGAAATTCAGTGCATTGCCTCACCCAAAATTACCCCAGGCTCATGCTAGGATACCAGTTGAGAAACCACAGAAAAAAAAACGGCAAAGAATAAACAAAAAAAAAAACATTATCTTTCTTTGGTTAGGAAGAGTTTAAAAAGCCAGCAGAATATTAAGCGAAAACGGCAGGTTGGAAATATTCGCCGAAAACGGGAGGTTTCCGGCAAAAACGGGAGAGTTGGAATCTCGACTTTAGGATGCAATCTGGTGTCTGAACGCTAAAATTTGCCGGAATTTCATTGTGGTCAACAAAATAAAAAACTTGATGTCCTTTTCCAGCATAGCAAAACAACTTATCAAAGTTGAATAATTTCGTAGAAAATTATCAATTGTCACTTTGTTTTAGCGTTCAATACATGTTTCGAGAAAGCTGAAATGATAATGATTTTGCAAAGCGATTTTATTTTTTTAAAAATAGTCTTACTTTGACACTTCGTATCCGGGACTCTTTCTAAAGAGGCTGTCCAGTTTCTGCTAAAGTCTTTCTTATTCCTATTTCGAAGCCGAAATTTCAAATCTCGGATTTCCGCTATGGAACCAATTCTGGCCCTTTCACCAATCTACTTCTGTCCAGGTCACGCAAGTGAATACTATCCAGTTTTAAAGTCGCATTGTCTCAGGTGAAATTCAAAAGATTGTAGGGTTTCCATTTATTCATAAAATCACAGAATATTTCATTTAAGAATTCTAATACATTAAATCGCCTCATACAGTGTATGATTATCTGGTCCAATCTTAGCTTGCCAGACTTATGTATATCTCAGCCTGTGCCTTTTTTTGAGTTGTCTTACAGTTGAAAGTTGGTGGGGCAAACGCTCCGCCTGCCTATTTTTGAAGAATTATTCCAAATACCTCACAAAATTTGGATTGTTCCAAAATATACAAACAGCGACTCACCTATCTGAAAACATAATTAATCAATAGACTGAATCGGCTAACTGAGTGTTGCACCCAATTTAAACCCTTTGGGAATAAAACCTTTTGTTCCAGATATTTCCATATTATCTAAATATCAATGCTACACTATCATGCAAATACAATACACAAAGAATCTTAATCTCGGGAGATTTGAATTGGGTACAACATTGAGTTAGCCGATTAGATTTGTATAAAAGACACAGAGGATATTTCATGGCCGCGCGGGGGGACAGCTATTGTTAGAGTTATTTTGACAGAGTTATGTCGTAGAGTTAGAGTTAAGTTTCCAAAATCCTGAATTCACGATTTTGGACTGCCAAAATCCTGAATTCAAGATTTTGGTCTTCCAAAATCTTGAATTCAGGATTTTGGCAGTCCAAAATCTTGAAATCAGGATTTTGGAAGTCGTTTTAAAACTCTATTTCTAAGTCATAACTCTACTGAAATAACTCTATTGATAGTTAACCTCCGCGCGGGGATATGAATTTTATAGGGGTGATATCTGTTTACGAACATTGCTTTTGTTATTTAAATGTGCCAACTATAGGAACAAAAGACCTTTTGTTCGACATCCAATGAGGCTGTGGTTGTCACATTAATGACAATAGGTGACGTGAACGATATCTTCGCTATACTCAAGTGCTGATAATATCGAACGAGTGAGAGGTACTATCAGCACGAAGGATCGCTTAAAGTGAGCGAAGCGAACGAGTAAGTTAAACGATCCTTCACAACGAGTGACTAATAAACATCCTACTAACGAGCAAACCATGAAGTAAAAATTTGTTTATGATCATAAATCGAAAGAGGTAAGTGTTTTATATTGACCGGAGCGGAAAATACCATAATACTCTTTGTTTGTCCACCCAAATTTTGAATAAGCATTGTTTTTGTTTTCTCTTGGGACCATTGTAAGTCCCAAGAGAAACAGGAAACAATGCTTATTCAAAAGTTGGGTGGACAAAAAAAACGAGTATTATGGTATTTTCCGCTTCGGCCAATAGACCATATTCGTATTCCCAGTATTGGACTGGAACTAGTTTGCAATGAAGGCTAATGCGGGGGAATATATTAAAAAGTATTTGCATTTGAAAAGATTTCATTTTTGTCCTATGCAACAGAAATGGTAACGAACATATGAATTTGCGGAATGAGTCATAAGTAAAAACGTATATACGTAATTTTTATATTCCAAGTAAAAACTGTAGCCCATAAACTTTCATATCATGGGACGTGCTTGAGAAACCTTTGCCATCTTTGTCAATATCAGTTATGAGGTACTGCATAAAGAAAAGAAAAGGAAGAAGAACTTACATGGTTCCTTTTCGACGGGAATGCATTTCAACATGTTTTTCCTAAAAAAAAGAATTAAAAAAAATTAACACGAAGAAAAGATTTAACCTTATGATAACCCCAATTTCAAACAATAATTAGTATTTCAGATTTAAATATGCCATTGAATTTAAAGATGGAAGCGGTCTGAACAGAAAAAAAAAACCACACACACACACACACCCACACACACACAAAAGCAAAACAAAAAAAACAAAACAAAACAAAACGGAATATCCTGATGATGCAAGATCCTACAAAACCAAACCCAATTACAAACGCGTGGTAACAATCAGAAAAAAAACTTTTCCAAAATACCGTGCATTCAAGTTTGAATTTATACTAAGCCTTTCAACTTAAACGGGTTGCTTCTTTGTTTATTGACTTTATCTTACTTACGTTTATGGTAGTATATCCTTCATCTGCTGATAGCAGTAGTGAAACAGCCAGATAATATCGGCATCTTCTATCATCCCAAATCGCTGTTTATGATTAGTTTAAACTGTTAGATAGTCCGAAGTTAAGCTACGATGTCTGATGGTTGTATTAGCCAAAGGGCGAGGATTCCATGAGTGTTCAATTAGTTTGATTATGACGGTGGTCTTTTGGTTAACTCGACATGGCAGAGGTTAATCCAGTTAGAGGTCTATTTCAGGAGGTTACGTTTGTTATTATTAGCAATATTATCAAATTATTGTTAACTGCTTAACATGATTGTGATTATAATCTCGTACTACCACACCACACTTTGGACGGAGGCGGAGATTGCGCTTTGCTCTTCCACATAAAAAAAAAAATCATTCACGATCAGTTAGACAGGCTCACAATTGAACCTGGACATCCACTTCTGCAAAAGATCAATGTGGCGGTTTAATGCCTCGTGGACACTTGATGTTCCTCAATGAATGTGCAGCAGTTTAAGTGTAAACTAAAATCACCAAAAGTTCCATTCAGTTGTACAATCGACTCCTCAAATCGATAGAACTGAAGTGACGTGGTACCTATGGTTTCTTCAAATCAGAGTCATCCACAGAGTAGAGTGAAATCGAAAGATATGCTATCCAAGTGTTTCCTTCTCTTTGGGGAAGAAAGTGTGTTTCTTCCAATAGTTGGTGCAACGTTAAGAGTAGTCTACCAATGTGCCCAGGGATCTATGCCCTGACTCAACGTCTCATGTGGGTTCAGTTTGTTTGTTCTTTATTCTGCTCTACGAGGTTTTTCTCCCCAGGTATTCCGGCTTATCCTCTCAAAAAAAAAAAAAAATCTTAACTTAAATTTAACTTGTAGTCTTTCCTGTGGGCATAGCATTTGTGCTTAGCTCACCGACAAAAGCCTCAGACATTAAAACATGAATATGACAGTTTAAAGTATGTTGCTTTATAGTATTCAACTCTCCCACTCCTTTGAGACGTCGCTTTTTACTTTAATTCCAGCCAATAGTTTAAAGTAATTTCTACTTATTTGGTCGCTCATATTACTTTTATTTACAAAATGGTCTTTAATTTTGTCCTAGTTCTTTAGTTCGTTGTATTATTTATAACTTCTAATTCTTAACTTGATTTTGTTATTTGTATACACTAAATATATAACACAGAAACTCAATAATCAACTTCCCTCGATTTAAAAACTATACCTAATTTGGAATCACCACTTCTTCTGAAATCGTTGTAAAATTAGCTAAGAAAATATTTTTCAACATTCAAAATTATTTTGAAAATAACTAACGGTCAAATAGAGCGCTACCTTGAGCAAAAAATGAATGTCATCTGAAAGTATAACTTCTCGTTACTGCCATAATTTCGTAACTATTTCACGATTTTCAGAATGTAAGCTGTGTAATAGCTATCCAGCAATCAAACTGCTAATGAACGAGGATAGAGAAAATTCAAAATTTAACGTGGGGTTCTCACGCCTTCCGCATAATCTCCAATTTGGACATTTCACATTGTTAAAAGTAACAGCGGCAACACTTCACGTTGTTAACCCTTTCACCGCCATAAAAGCCAATTAACGCTTATAGATTTTACTCTGTCTAACGCCAGACGATTTTACTCGTCAATGATGAAGCCCTCGGCAGTGAAAGAAGCAACAGCGGCAAAGAAATGTACAAAAGGTAAAAAGCACGTGCAGGGCGTGCACGGCCTTTACTTTCCCCCATTAAACCTATTATTTTGTGGCCCACTTGCTCTCGTCGATGTTAGTGTTGCTAAACTCTGTAATCCCTAATGTGTTAAGGTTTTTAGGACGCATTTTGGTTTCGTCACCTTGAAAATTTAGAAGTGTCTCACTGATCTAATTAAATAACAAGCACTCCGTTTCCGCCCGTTCTTGTCTTAACATATTTAAGGCATGGAGATGGTTATGAAACTCGACAAGTTTTGTTTCATATTTTTGTCCGTATTTTTGGCCCTGACCCTGAACAATATACACACCTTCTTTGAGAAGATACCCAATCAAATACTTCGATTACTTGAAATTATGCGCAAGCAATTTGGAAACCCGTGCGAAGCGAAAACAAATGAGTTTGCAGGATCACGGTCACTATTCAACATGGATTGAGACAACATTGTTTTCGCTTTTGAAAGGTTTTAGGTTTCATAACCAGTCCCTCGATTAACTATGTCTTGACGAGAGACTGCACTTAGTATCATGCCACAGTTTATCAGTTGCACTGTTCATCACGAACAACCCGAAAACAAGAAAAAAACCACAGTCTTGAATAAACGTTCTCAAGGCAGCGGGCATGCGCAGTATTACTGCTACGTCCTTACATTGCTCCTTGCACGAGCTAAGGCTCTTGACACCAGTAGTTGCGCTTCCAGCTCTGCATGCTCTCTTGCAGCCACATCGAGTCGTGTAGTGCCCGTCGAAGAGTTTTCCTTCTGTGTCATAGACGCGGGTACTAGTATCCGTTTTGGCGATCGTGAGTAAAGAGATGCGGGCGCTGGCGACGTGTCAGTTTTGTCCAGAATGTTCCGCCTGCTGTCTTCTTCGAAACGGTTTATGTTTGTTTGCGCACGCGATAGAATCATTCGCGCCCCGTCGAAGGAACTGGGTGGTTCGTCCCTTGGACGCTCTGGATCAACCATGTAACGAGGCGAA
The DNA here is from genome assembly GCA_949126865.1 of Montipora capitata. Lineage (NCBI taxonomy): Eukaryota > Metazoa > Cnidaria > Anthozoa > Scleractinia > Acroporidae > Montipora > Montipora capitata. Next base: position 34,625,834 of record OX421452.1, on the reverse strand, counting down.
GTACCGATGCTGGGTTGAGCAGCCGTAGCTACTGTAGGTTGATTAGAGAGCATGTATCGAGATCCCTGTAAGAACGTGAATTATAGAATGGTTACAGTCAAAACAGGTCAAGCGTTCCTCTTACGAGTGCATTAATGAGCTCATTATTGCAATTTTGATTTTAGTAATCGTTTCAATAATCTGTTCGTCGGAATCTGTTCGTCAAATCAAGCCTCAGTTCAAATTCGAATTTTGATTCGAATATTGCTGGCTTTCGGTGCTAGGCCGGCTTGAGAATTTCACAAGCAAACTGACTTGCATAATCTTTCAAACAACGGTCATTTCACTCTAGCAACGTTACCATTACCTTTCTGTAATCTTACCAGTGTCCTCAAACTTGAGACACTTTGTTTTCGAATTCCAAAGAATGGACAGAGAAATGAATTTAAAAAGAAAGGCAAATCACGCTTGTTAGCGACCTTGGCAGATCATACGAGTTGGTACACCTGTCAAATTCTCACGCCGGCCTGGCACCGGAAGCGAGCAATAATCCCCATCAAAATTCGAGTTTTGAACTGAGGATTGATTTGAGTTTTGCATCATTCATCCGACAACCAGATTATTGAAATGATTACTGAAATCAAATTTGCAATAATGAAATTATTAATCCACTCGTGAGAGGAACGCTTGACCTGTTTTGACTGTAAAAGTAAGGAAAACTTAGGCTACAGCATGGTCTAGTTTAGCACAATACGCTATGCTGCGTGACTAATTTTAACTAGTTTTCTCAATATTTCGAGAGCAGGTTCTCGTGATGCAAATGAAACTGACTATCTTCCTTTTGAAACATTGAGATGGGGCAACTAGGAAATCCAGTAGAAAACCAGCCCTCCCAGTTCTTAGAAGATTTATTAATATACCACTTTAATTTAACCCTCTTCAACTTATTTGCTTTGGAACATCTTCTTACCGGGACGGCTGGCGCTGCGAAGCTTCGTTTTGAAGGCGACGTCTTTCCGGGAGAAGGAGCATACCTAGGCATTGGGTCCGTTCGAGCTGAAGTAGGTCGAGTTCTTGCCGTCCTAGAAAGTCCAGGATGAGAGGCTGATGTCGGTCGGCCTCTAGACATGGGAGCTCCTCCTGTATACCCACGAGCATACTGTGTCGGTATCATGGCTCTCGTTTGGCTTTCTCGAGGCGAAACGGCATAGTGGGTTTGTGGCAGCCATGAAGGGCCGATGGTAGGTTCCTCGTAAATGTGTTCGTCTTCGTATACAGATGGACCTCCAAACGCATGTCTTGGTTCGGGTGGGTAGTGGTCTTCACCGTACTGAACGGCATGTGGATCCAAACCTAAAGGGATGACCGTCATGGATCGTTTAATGGTCTCTCAATGGGTCATTATAGATTAGGCCAGTTAAGGGACGTAGAGACGTAGTTCCGGGATTGTAACCTGGCCTTTTTCTTAATGGGGGCATTTTTCACTTCACTAGATTATTGTGAACTGCGTAACAAGCACTCTACTCTAAGTTCCCTAAACAGTGTTGTTAATTAGTCGTGAAAGGTCTCCATTGGAGTAACTAGTAACAATTGTACGTACTTCACGACTCGGACTTCTTCACTTGACGCTTACATTGACAACGACAAGTAATCTTCGGCTATTGGGACCGTGTGATATGGAAATACTATCAAACACTTGAAACATACCTAACAAAAGTTACGAAACTTTAGTCGCAGGAGGCCAGCAACTGATTATTTACAACGCAATTGGCAAACTTGCATTCGAGATTACTGAAGACAAATCCCACGCGGGAAAGGTGAGTTCAAAGTTTTCAGTAGAAATAGGGGTGATGGCATGAAAATAAGGAAACATTTGTCCTGAAAAGCATATTTTTTAAGCAAAGCGCTAATTCTTGACGTACCATCCATATCCTCGTACACTTGCTCGTCATCACGGTTTTGAGTTTCGAAGGGTTGTACCACAGGCGTCGACACCATGGGTAACATCTGATAGCCAGTGTCCAGCAAGTATTGGATACGGTCTCTTTGCTGTGGACGCAAAATTCAAAAGAAAGTGAGCATTAGTAAGCTTGTGCGGCCTCCCAGGGGGTCCTTGTGTCCCTTTGTTCCCGAAACTACTTCCAAACTTGTTCTCAGATTCTTGATCCCAAAAATGGGGGTTTATGTTCTTTTGTTTCCTAATGACATTTTGTCCTTCTACCCCTGATCCCGACTTTAAATCAACATGCTAAAGTTCCTTTTATTCCCCCAAACCCCTGAGAAACCATCATATCTGCAATATAAAACAATATTAAATCAAAATAAATTACAGTTTAAGAACAATAATAATAATAATGATAATGATAATGATAATGATAATGATAATGATAATGATAATGATAATGATAATGATAATGATAATAATAATAATAATAATAATAATAATAATAATAATGATAATAATAATAATAATAAAATATATTTTAAGAGGAGGCCTCCAACCAAAGAGTGGTTTCCAGGAGGGTCCTCTATTAAAATAAAAATACTAAAACTGAAATGCAATATTAAAAGTGAGTAGCATGAAAATTAAGAACTTCTTTAAAAATACGTACGTACGCTAATCTAAGAAAAATTACCTTGGCCTATTTTAAAAGGATTTTCCAAGACCGTTGCCATTGATTCGAAAGTTTTATATGACCGTGAGATCTACACTTATCCCGAGATGAGCCCGAAATGCAGTGATTTGACGCTACTCTAAGATAACACGGTGTTGTCCTATCACTTCCCCGGCTGGCCTATGATTGGATGAAAATTTTAAAATTGACATCCCGTCATTGACATGGGTTGCTAAAATTTATTGGCATCGCGAAAAAAGATCCGTTCACGTTAACATCAAAGAAGATCTCCAGAACAAATGTTATGTTTATTTCCCAATTGCAAGTCTCTGTCCTTCCCAGAACTATTATTAGTTGCTATAATTTCACAATTAACTTGTCTTACTGTGCTAGTCGGCGGCAAATGCGTCGGGGAAGAGGTTCCTTCTGGTCTCCTTTGCTAAAAATTAAAAACAAAAAGTGGAATGCTGAAGTCTGCGTCCGAGTGGGAACAAGCACATCACAATTATGCCATAAATACTCTTTTCTTTGGCCATCTTAGCTTAACTCATAGACTTTACTAAATATGTAACGGAAGACTGGTTATTTTACCTCAGTGATAGGTTTCACAGAAACCAGGCGTACACCCGGTGTTTCCTTTATTGTCCAGGCAGTTTCTCGTAATGCCTCTTGGGCAGTAGCCTTGGATTCATGGCCTGTTGCGAGGGAAGGCACCTGGTTTAAAAAATAAGAGAATCTCATGCCATTATGCTCATACTCTGGGTTACATCAAGCCAAGAGAATATGATGCAGGGATCGAATCCCTAATATTCATCCCTGTTCCGAAAAAAAAAAAAAAAAAAGAAAACAAAAATATTCAAAATCTATTAGTAGCTCTGTGTGATACAGCAAGGTAAATTATTGTCCAGTTGGTGTGAAAGTGGACCCCGTGGTCATGGGTACAACAGATAAAAATAACCTCATTGTCATGTGCACAATCTAAAAGTCAACATCATACGGAATCCCATGATCATGAGAGTACAACTTCAATGTATTTGTGGAACGGCGTTTTTGCATGTCGAGTTATTTTTAGATTGATTTTCCCGCGAAACCAGACCTTTCCAGCCAATTGAGGTCTTGGATTAGAAATTAAACCCATGGGATTGAGAATGGTCACTCGTCGTCTAGAACATATGGAACACTGTCTTATATAGTTTATGGAAAAATCACTCAACTTAGAAGGACGCCGACTCAAAACGTTTCTCGAGTCGTTGCTTTCAAGATCATAATTTACATCCCTGGGTAAGGGACTTTGTGTCCGTTTTTAGCTATATCTTTCTTTCCTTCCCATAATTTTTTAACCTTTTTTCTTTTAATTAAGGGAATAATTTTTACACCAAAATTATGAAATAAAAAAATATAGCTCACCGTGCTCGTTTAAGAGTAAATCATCATCGTATCTGTCTATCTCGATTATCGTAGATCGAAACAACAAAATTCGCCATGTTCTCGGAATGTGCGCGCTTATTCGCAAAGAATTATGGTCAATCAAAATTTCTCTCACGTGTTTTGAGAACTGTTTCAGCGTGTTTGATCGACTTCCGCCATATTTACAATGTTACAAATTTGACCAATTTGTAAATATTGACACACCGTATGCGCAGTACAGGATGCGCAGTGCAATACTGAGGAATCACCTTAAGAAATCGTCTTTAAAATAGCTTTATCCGTGAAAATGCCGTTACATAGACCTAGTATTGGAGTTGTAGGCTCCTCGTTACAGGCTTCTGTTTTAAAAAAAAATTATCAGGCCGCACAAGGATTACCTCTCCCACCTAATATCCCCTTTCCCAACCTGCGTTAAAACTGCAAGCAATTATTCAATTTTCAGCCCTCCAATTAATCCCCAATTTTAGTGCTTCACACTCTACCGTGGACTCAAGGACAACTAGCCTGCGCACTTGTGTTCGTTACATTGCAGTGGGATATTGCACTGAACATATGTCTGTGAAAAGGAAAACGGTATTTGCATTTCAGGACTTGCTAATGTAACCCACAATTTGATATTTTACAATGACTGCAAAATTCTCGCGCGCTCATTGGCTAATTTTTATTGTCAATAAGCGGACAGACACATAAATTTATAGTTTATTCGATAATGACGCGATAGTGCTCGCGTCAGATTGAAATTTCTCGCAGTTTTTGTCCCGCGTTCTTCTCGTGTTTTGACTTAATTTTGATCCCTCTGCCTTTTTGTTATTGTAAAAAGCAAATTGATGTCAGTTTTTCATGCGTCTGTCCTGTTATTGATCATGAATTTCGTCATAACATTGTCAAAGTAGCTGTGGATACACGAGGCGATAGCCGAGTGGATCCGCAGTCAATTTGTTAAATATAACATTTGCTTTCTCTTTCAATTCCTATGGTATTTGACGTGGAATTAGCATTTTTGCATTCCTTGCTAACAACCTCAGAATCCAAAATGCATTCACAGTTTCATACCTTTTCATTCTTCTTTTTGTCTCTCATTTGCTTTTTCTTTCCCTTTCTTTCCTTTTTGTCGTGTTTCTTTTTCGAGACGGAATCACTTCCTGAACTGCTGCTGCTGCTGCTGCTGCTGCTACTACTTCTGTCACTGCTTGAGCTTCTGGAGCTTGAAGTACCAACCCGATTTTGGCGCCAGCGTTCCAGGCGGGACTTCCGTTTACGCCTGAACAAAAAACAACAAAAAAAAAAACACTCAGTCAGTCAGTCAGTCGGTTTGATTTCCTAAATCAAACTTCTGAAGTTGAGTGGAAATTGAAAAATCCCGTATACATGTCAGAAAGACTAATCAATCTCTTCTTACCGAGACAGTGGTCTAGGTAAGAATAGATTGAGGTTAGCATTCCTGTGATTTAGTACCCAAGATGTGCCAGAGTTTTAACACAAAACATTTGTAGATATTTAATTAATTCTTTCTGACTAATGCTTTTTTATGTTTCCCACAAGATCATTAAGTGCGTAGTGCTTACTCTGCTGTGAGGCTCCTCTGTGAGCTGGATGCTTGATCCTGTAACATCAATGATCACAGAAATTAACATTATTTATTCTGTTGGTGTCCGTCAGCGTATTTTAAAATACATTGATCACATTACTCAACTCCTTGCTTGGAACAGTAAATCACGGGAACACTTGAAAAAAAAAACAAAACAAAACAAAACAAAACAAAACAAACTGCTGTACAGTAGCAAAATAATGCTGTAAGCCGGAGTTTTACTTGATTACCGTTCGGGATACAGTAAACACCGCAGATAAGAACAAGTGGATTAAGAACATCAGGCTGACATTTGGCCAATACAGCACCATATAACTAAGAGCAAATTCAGCCTGATAAATAAAACACGTCTCAATATAAAGGGAAAGGGTATTGGAATAACGAAACAATACAGCAAAGTATCTGGTATCAAAGTACTATGGTGTTCAGGCCCATTACGAAACTCTAAAATGGATGTATTTCTGAAACAAATTTTAAGAACAATTTAAGGCCGCTTTCAGGCTAATTACTCACTAAGGACCCCTTATTAAATAAGAGCACGATCAGTCTCGAACTTTCAACCAGTGTTCTTACATGCGGGTGTTTGCTGTATGTCCTGTAACACCCAAAGTATCAACCCTTTGGTGGCAGCGTGATCGAGTGGTTAGGTCGCTTGCCTTGATAAATGGAGATACCCCGTTCAAGACCCGCTCTGATCAGCACTAGCTAAAGCTCTTGGTTCTCGGCTGCACTCGTAATAACCAAATGGTTTGTTCCCAGGCTATCGTGATTCTAAAAACGTTAGGCTGTGCTTATCTTCTTTCTTCTCGAGGGAAGTTGTCCCACAAAATACACCACTTAAGAGTTTCAGCCCATAATGTAGAAGCGTATGACTTGAATTGATAAACGGTAGCGTGTGGATTCAGACCAATTTGTCTTTATGTACCTCCGCCATAGACTGGTGATTTCCTTCCTTCCGTTCTTTCTCTAACTGCTTCAACATTTGTTCCCTTTCTTGTTCTTTATCTCTCATGTACTGACGAAGCTTCTCACGATGCCGCATCTTATTTCTCCACCTTTCCACATTTGCCTGAGAATATAAGAGAAAAATGTAGAAAGACTTACCTTTGACGATAAATGCAACTTTAGGGGAAGAAAGGAATGTCTTCATCTCAAGGAAATTGATATAAGCGCTCGCACGTTTATCCACGCACGCACGCGGTAGGCATGGAGTTCGGATTCCGATCAGATGGTATTCGTACTGAATGTATATTGTCGGTCAAATCCGGTCTCAAGTTAAACCGGGTTTTAGTTAGGTTAGATTGGTGATCCCCATTTTAGCTAGGTGGAATATGCACTCTACATTCAAGTTGATTAAAGAAGCTATCAACCCTTAACCACCCCCCCCCCCCCTCCAAGAAAAAAAAAAATCTGAAAACACATAGCTTCCCTCAAGCTCTGTGTTACACATCTAAACACATCTTCTTAATGTTCGTACCATCTTACTATACTTTGCAAGTACTCGAACTCTGACTCCTCAGATCTATAGTCCTGTGTCTTTACCACCACACTACAACGATCAGTATGCTCAACCCAACACCGTTCTTTTCATTATCTACTTTTGTATAATAAGTCAGCTGATATCCATGTATAATCACCAAAACTAATCCTAACCTGTCCCTAGTTTTTCTCTATAGGCGTACTATTTAGGCTCCATAAACGTTTCTTCAATTCATCTGACTGAGTACTTAACCTAGGTGAAATGAGGATCACCAACTTAACCTAAAGTAAAAACGGATTCAACCTGGAAAAAAAAAAACGGCAACCTCTACACCATGGAGTACAAAGAAAAACTTGGATAACATTGAACTGTTTAGATTATAGTAAAAAAGCCATGGTGTTTTCAAATCGGTACGATCGAGCAGCAAAATGGAGTGGAGAGATTCTTATTTTGGGTTAAATGGTCTTGAATACTTTTGAATACAAACTACGAATTACAAATTTTGCCACTATAAATGTTTATGAACGGCAACCTTTTATTTTTATCTGTAAGGCAAATAGCCAATGCGAACGTAACAACTGCCACCCATGCAGACTGCAAAGACGGTTGAGGTTTGAACACTAGCAACTTTACTATTCTTTGATAGCCCTCTGTTTACTGTTCCCTAAACCAATTTACGAGCATTCTTAGTCATACGGTATTGGGATTTGGATACAAAGTAGATGAATTCCATCAAATTTGAAACCAAGTTAGCCTAAATATTACTTTGAAGAACAACATCCATTTTACCGCACTTCCATCTAGTATTTTAATGCCTCGACTTGTTTCACGACGCATGCATTTCGTTCCTTTGCTGTTATAGTTCACGTGTTTACCTTTAGAGTAAGCGTATCTTCGTCTTCATTTATAGCATCTTCTTCAGTTATCTTTACTTGTTTAGATGAAGGTGCATTTTGTAATTCAATTGCTTTCATTTTATCAAGCCACGCCTGTGAATACATACAAAATTCTTTCGCCATGTTTATATTTATATGTCTAATGAAGTTTATGTTTCAAGTGAAATATGATTCAAGTTCGCTAAACATGATAATTGCATGAAGCTGGAGAAGCTTTCATTGCAGTTATTGTTATGAATACAAATATTTAGATCGTTTAGTTATGTTAACCATTAAATTTTAGGTTTATGCATGCGAGCATTTTTCAGAAACTACCACTTTCCGATTATGTCTGATTCGTTACTAGCTGAGTTAGGCATAAGAACTTCTTATTAAACAGTCAAATCACAAAAGGTGAATTTAACATAATTTATAAAAAAAGGCACGAATGTATGTACGATCATTTTCGGCGTGTCATTTTTTGCATTTAAAAGAGCAATTTGCCAAATTTTATGAGCCCCGATTAGCTGAAAGCTCAACTTTGATAAAAATCATGTGGCTATTTGAGTCTCAACGCCAATTACCTATTATATATTAATAACAATACAATTAGCGCCAAGGTTAGGATTGTTTTTAGGTTTGGGTTGTCATAACTGTTCAGTTATATTCAACTGAGGAGAAGAGTGAGGGGACACATCTCTTTATCATGCATTTCTGTATATGACGTCACACTGACGATTTAAGGCACCGGAGGTCTTGCAGGTGATCAAAATTCGTTGTTAAGGACAGTGCCTACTAATTCAAAGGTATTTCTGCCCGGTTTATGAATATGCGGAAAAGGTAGGTCTTAACAAATGTTAATGAAATCAAAAAAAAAAAAAAAAAATTGCGGGTAACCACGCATTTTTTAAAGATATTTAATCAACAACATTTGTCAAGAGCTTTAAAACACAAAGCAATGCTGTATGGCGTTCTTTTCCAAATTGAAGCTTAATTATCTCTGAAAATGCATGGTTACCCCAATTTTTTTTTTGGACACCAAGAGCACTTGCTGAGTTCTGCTTTCTCCGCATAATTTTAGCCGCACAATTTTATCCCTGTGTTGGTAAGCACTGCTCATGGGAAACCCGAGTATCTCGAGATACGCAGAACGTATGCGCAATAACAATAGTAGGTACCGTCCTCAATAAAACCTATATGCAGCTGCATTCGCTCTTGATGAAAAGAAAAAGCAAGAAGCTTGTGAGAGGGGTTTCCGTTTCCGCACAAGCAACCTAACTCGTGGTTAGAAATGAAAAAAAAAAAAACAAAAAAAAAAAAACAACAACAACAACAACAACAAAAATAACAACAACCTTTTATGGAGCTACAATGTTTCTGAAGCCGTTCAATAAACTAACAGGATGTGTTTTATCTGGTCTAGAACCACTTGGCTTCGCCTCGTGGTTTAAAACTCAATAAAACACTTCTGCTCTTTTACTAAACAGTATTTTTTACGGAATATGTTGACTGATTACGTCCAGGAGATTGCATTGATTGGAATAGCAAGAATTCCAAGAAGAGTCCTAGTGACACGAAAGGAAGCGGCCAAACCCTTATGATCCTTGGTTACTTGTAACTGATTTCGTGCATTACCTGGGGAACCCCCGATTCCGCAATGATTCTGACGTAGTCTGTCCTGGCATCAGCGGTTGTGTCTGGAACTGAGGGTTTTGGCCCAACAAGAGGTGTTTGCACCAAAGGTGGTAACGAAGTGAACCGAAGGGGAGGCTCCTCACGTTTAAAATTGTGGACCAGCCTCTCGTCCCTCATCTGTGGTCGATTCTCCAAAACACCAGCAGGATGATCCGTCTAATGCACGGAAAAGGACACTTAAATGCTAACAAAGTAAATGATTGTATAGGGAGCTTAAGCACGCACGGTTTTGAGACGGGGACGGCAACCGGAAGTGAGCTGTTTTCCCTTTTAACTTGTCTTCACACAGCCACATTTACACTACTAAATACCGTTTCTCTATCAGAGATGATTAGTGTAAAAATCTGGGAGACACCACTGTCCTGGCACGCGACATGTTCTCTTCCGGTTGCCGTGCGCGTCTCAAGAACGCGCGTGCTTAAGCTCCCTATTTTTTTAATGTGTTATCACTGACCTGTACAAACTGGGGATATTTAAAATAGTAATTCTC
>OX421452.1:34598184-34610684 GCA_949126865.1 Montipora capitata | reverse complement strand
AAAAAAAAATTCTTACCGCGTATTTCAGAGTCGTGACCAGTTCAGCTTCACTCAGCCTATTCAATGTCTTGACAATGTGTTCCGCAGAGAGCATAGCAGATCCATCAAACATTCGGTATTCTATGTCAACAACTTCCTCTCCTACAATAGGCTTTGCTCGCCTTATAACTTCCACCTAGGTAATCAATAAAACGGTACAATAGTGAGCAGAATAGTTACCAAACGATGCCAAACCTCAGAAGGTGAAAAATACTCAAGAAATAAGTTCTGAATAGAGCTACGAGAACTGGTCAGCAGCCTCGGCTCGCAATGAAGAACACACTGGAAGAGACGTAAGGAAATGTAACATTTTCTGGAAGAAAAAACGTAAATAACGAGAAGAAAACTCTCAATGTCAACAATACCTACTATAACAATTGTAACTTAAAAACAAGAAATACTTCGCTTGTAGATGTGGTGTAAACTCACTGGCGCACTAATGTATAACGAATATGCGGTAGGAAGTATTTAAGCGCTTTCAAGTCCATACCGCTGCCAGATTGCTAAGAAAGAAAACAGACCAAGACGCGCACGAAACAGTTGTTACTCCGCTCAAAGCAGCTGTAAAATGGAGATATAAATAAAAACTGTCTTACCACTGCAGCAATGTTATCTATTTGTCTCCTGAAGCGACTGGCTCTTTTCTCATAAACTTTAAAAGAAGGGCTCTGTTTCCAAGAATTGAAGTTTTTAACATTCCAGGTCATGAGAACTGGTTCAACAGGTGTATCTTCGATCCATTTTACGTCACGTTTTGCTCTTGTATTGGCTTTCTCAAGACCCCACCTGTATGCTACAGCAAGTCTCAGTTCAATCTTTTCTTTAAATGTTGGATGCGTTTCGTTTTCAGTCTGCGGAACGAGGATTTGGATACCAACAAGTCCTTCGCCTTCGGTTGTGTTAGGTTTCGAAGTTAAAATAGGTTCGGTCGGTTCCACAGACGTGACAGCTCCTGGTGAGCTCTTTGATACTAAAGAAAATCTCGCTGCAGTCAGACTAGGCGCTGCATCTTCAAGAGTGGTAGGTAAGGACACAAAAACGGATGCTGACATATATGTCTGAAATGACAATGATTCTCTCGATGCAGCGCTTGACAGTTGCAAAGATATATCTACACTTGTGGAAGTCATGATGGCTTTGTAAGACGACGGCAGCATTGGAAACAATGAAGACCTTGCTTGAGGCAGGAAAGACAAAGTTGGCTGGAAAGGCGCAACTGAAGATAAAAAGCCTGTGGCTGGCAATCGCATTGAAACTCCCGTGGTAGAGTACGTTGAACTTTCTTCAAGAAATGAGGAAGTTTCTTCTTCAATCATTGTCATAGATGGCAAAAGACCGCTTTTAGTTAGGATTGCTATGCTTGTTCCGAGCGTGGAGTCCACCTTCATTGAATAACTAAAAGACAACGTAGAGCTGTCAACTTTAAGGGAGCTATCCACATCTGTAGTTCTCATAGACGACTGGTTTATAGTAGGAAAAGGTATGGACTTTCCTTTGGAAAATTCATTTGACGAGGGAAGCAAATTCAGTGTGCTTGTTAACAGGCTTGAACTTGGTTTAACATGAAGAGAAGTCTGCGAGGCTACTGAAGTTAACGTTGAAGAAAAAATCCTCCGTGTGGAGCTGTAAATTTTAAACGCATCCAACGACAGAAAGGAGCTTACTCCATCTTCTATAGATGACCGCGTTACAGACCGGCTCGTATCTATCGACATAGCACGAGATTCTTTCGAGGACACTATGAACGTTATTGGTGGCAATGTGATTTCTGATGTATTTACATGAAGTGGAGATGTAGTTGCAAAAGAGTCCATTTTTGAAAAACCTTTGCTTGAGTGTGAAGAGAGCAAGGCGCTCTGTGATGAAATTGTCTGCAAGACACTAGTCTTGAAGGCTCCTCGAGAAGAAGTCCTTTCCGGATTTAAACTTTCAATGACGGATGTTACGGTTGATGAGACGATTGACGGAAAAGAGAGGCTTGAGAATATCACTTTAGAGAATGGAGCAGTGACATCGGCTGTTCTAATTTCCGATGAGCCAACCACTTGTGTTATTATCGGCGCAACTGTTGTACCGACCACGCTAGATTTAACAAGAGAAGCACCTAAAGTATCTGACATGTTTCCAGCTGCCTGATTTGATAATTTGACCGTCGACGTTGCATTTGACCTGGTAGTATTATTAGTGATAAGACTTATAGTATGCGATAAATTTAACGTAGTCGAGGTTCTGTTCACCGGAGGCGTTGTTGATGTTGCATCAATAAGTACAGAGTATGAGACCAAGGAAGTGAAAGAACTTGTTGCTACGAAACCAGAGCGGATGAAACTAAAATATGAAGACGAGTCAATATTTCTGCTCACCGCGTACGTCGATGTTATACCAAATGTATTTCTTCCCATGATGCTGATCGTTGACGTTTCACTAAGAAGAGACGTACGGTGGCTTGTCGATCGACTTCTTGAAGTGTGACTCGCCTCTAACGACGTTAATTGGGACAGGTGAGGTGTAGAATCGTTTCCAGTAGGAATAGACACGATTGTCGCGTTTTTGCTGGCGGTACTGATCAAAACGTTCGTCATGTTTGCAGATAGATCTGAGCCGGATGGCTTAACAACTGAAGTGGCCTCTAAAGGCGAACTTTGCGGAACAAACATTGATGATAGCGTAAAGTTTGTTCGAGTATCAATGACAGGCGACGAGCTTATAACAAGTCCAGAAATGGTGGGTGTCAATGACAAACGTATTCTTGTAGTGGCAATCAGCAACATTGAAGATATTAATGGAGTGGCCGATATATCTGTTGACATCGAAAAACTGCTTGGTAGCACCGAAGCGGTGATAACTTCTGAAGATGAAACTTTCGTCAGAGTCATCATGGTGGAAAGAGTACTTTCTTTGGATGATGCCAGCGAAGGAAACTTCATAGTCCCTGAACTTGATGAATGGAGAGCACTGCTAAGGTTAAACGACGAATGCCTAGGCATGAGTGATGCGGGTTGACTAGGCATAGTGTCAGTAAAGAGGGATTTTAGGGGAGAGGACTGCAGCGAAAGAGTACTTCCTTGTACTGAAGTCAGCGATGAAAAAGATGGAGACGTTGAACTTGTCCCATGTAGCACACCTCGCGTATCATTCAAAGACCTGCTTACATTGGAGGAAGAAGACGTCGCAATGTAAAATGCTGAATGACTCAACATGAAACCTGTGGAAAGGGGTCTTTGGGGTGAAGGCTGTGGTGAAAGGGTGCTCTTTTGCGATGGCGTTGGCGGAGAGATAATGAAATCCGTTGAACTTGGTCTTTGATAAGCAGTTTCATTTAAAGTACGAAGTGAATGGAGGGAAAGAGACGCTGCTGAGGACGATGTGGATTGAAATGTCATGAAGTCAGTGGAGAGTCTAAGAAGTACAGGCAATGAAGACGCTACCCTGGAAACCTGAGAACGTATATTGACTTCAGTTGACTGAAGTTTCAAGCTTGTCAAAGAAGATAAAAGACGCAACGTTTCATTTGTATACAACGATCCTGTGGCCGTTGAAATACTACTGCGAGAACTTAAAACCAAAGAGTCGCTCGACAGCGTTCTAAATGGCCTGAGCTCTGATGATGGAAGTATGTAGAAAGGTGACGAAGACATATGCTGTAACGTTTCGTTGGAATCCAACGCTCCTCTGACTGTCGAGACTGTTTGAGGAGTAAATGAAACAGAATGCCGTAAACGCGAAAGCGTCATTGCCGGGGATACCGTGACTTCTGACGATCTCATTATCACAACTAACGGCGAAGACAAAGGAAGTAACGTTTCGCTGAAATCCAATGCTTCAGCGGTGGTCGAGACTGTTTGACGATTTAACGGCAAAGAGTACTTTGAACGCGAGATCGTTGGTGATGGCGACACCGTGACTTCAGATGACTCCATTGCCAGAACTGACGACGATGGCAGAATACGTGACGTTTCATTTAAGTCCAATGTTCCTCTGGCTGTGGGAAGCGTTTGAGAAGTTAATGCTAAAGAGGTGGTGGAACGCGAAAGCATCATTGATGAGGACATAATCACTTCAGACGACCGCATTATCAAGCCTGACGACGAAGATAGAAGGCGTGACGTGTCACTGAAATCCAGTGCTCCCCTAGATGTGGAAAGCGCTTGAGGAGTTGACGCTAAAGAGTTGGTCGCACGCAAAAGCGTTATTGTTGGGGACACAGTCACTTCAGATGATCGCAATTTCGGGCCTGACGACGAAGACAAAAGAGGCAAAGTTTGACTGGACGCCAATGCTCCTCTGCCCGTGGAACGTGTTTGAGGAGTTCCTGTTAAAGAGTTGGTCGAATGCGAAAGCACCACTGTCGCTCTGCTGGTCGTTGTAAATGTTTGCGAATTACTTACTAAAGTTTCATTCGGAAGTGTAAGTGCCATTGAAGGCGACATGGTAATTTGTGGCGATTGCAGTAATAGGTCTGATGATGAATATAGAGACCGCACCAACTCAATGGATTCCGATGATCCTCTAGCTGTGAAAGTTAGCCCCAAATTGTGGCTGGAACGTGAAAGCGTTATTGGTGGCGATGCTTTGACTTGCGATGAACGCAGGGCCGACGATGAAGACAATGGCTGTGACGTTTTAGTCGAAGACAATGATTGGCCATCCGTCGAAATTGTCACAGAAATCAATGCCAAAGAGCCGCTTGAAGGTTTGAGTGTTATTGATGACGAAGCCACTTTAACATCCGATTGTTCGATTCCAGTGGATGAGTCTGAAGAAAATCTTTCTGTTTTACGCGCAGCCACACTCAGATGACTTGATGTATTTATAGTAGTAAAATCCGAGGAAATTTCTGTTTTGGTGGAAAATAATCTCCCAGTATGAACTGACAGTGAACTAACTGAAATCGACCTTGACAAAGGAGAGGACATAGAAGGTGAAACGACACTTTCCCTTAAGCTCCTTATCGATAAAGATATGTGGCCAACAGAATCCTTGCTGGTGCTCTGACGCAAAAACGACGACCTTATAGAATCATGACTACTGGACTGTTTGCCTTCCGAAGACGACTGTGAAATGCTTTGAGTTCGTGTTTGTGGCATCATGGTCAAGGTCATCAGCATCGAAGATGTGGAAGATGAAGGCAGGTACACAATGAAGGGACTGACTATTACCTAGTGAAGCAAAAACAAAGCAATAAAAATAATAATAAAAGTGAATACGTACAGAGAAAAGCTCTCGTTTAATCCAAACACCTTTTGTTTGTGGAACTTCTCTTTTGCACTTTGAATCACAACAATCAAACATTTACGCTTTGCCCCTTGCCATAGTTGAGCACACTCAGTCTCAATGTCGGACGAGAAGATCTAATCACTTTATTAAACGAGAGTCAAAGTAACGGGAGAGCATACCTCATACTTGACAGCTTCAGCTAACGTCACGTTGTCATTGGAGATACCTTGAATCACCGTGTAAGCTAGAAGGGGTTCACTGCCGTTGAGGACTCTAAACGTTACATTCACGATGGAGCTATTTGCATCAGGTGATCGTGCAATTTGGATGATCTGCAAAGGAGGAAACAGAACACCATACAACTTAATTAAGAAATCAACCGATGCTTTTTTCAACATCGCTACTTAAAGGGAAACTCCACCGAAACAAGAAAATAACTTTAAGCCACAGAAGATAAGGTTTAGAATCAAAATTGCTCTAACTTTTTCCAATGAAAGAGTTTGTATTCGAAATAAATGAATTTCTAAAAAAAGCTTCAAGATGGCGGTGCCCGGAAAACTTGAAGAAGAAAACTGAAGAAAATTGTCGAACAAATTTGATTGCAAACATTATTTTGTTGGGTTAAAAATTATTCATCAGTCGGAGTGGAGGTTCACTTTAACAAAGAGAACATCACAAAACCATAGTCAGAGAAAGCGAAGAGAGAAAATTAAAGTACTGATTCAACTGGCTCTGTACAGTCCATGTCAAGTCATGATTGAAAGAAAAAGGACAGGATATATAAATACTATGTAGTTGTAATTTGCTTTATATTCACTTACGTCAACGGACACGTTAGCTAGGGCTATATCCGCAGATCCATTCTCGTAGGCTTCAAGAATCCCTTTCTGCAGTTGTTCCACAAAAGACGCATTGCTGACACTTTGATTCAGATCAACTCTAATTACGAAGCGGACGAAAAAACCAGTAGGTATGGCAATAACTGAGCTACTGAAAACAATCTCTGGAGTAGATGGTTTAAATGAGAATGACGATGCCAGTGAGGTTGACGTAGTCACGGTAACGCCACCTAAGGAAGACAAAATGCACACTGTTATAGCAATCAATCTCAGAAAATATCTTTTCAGTTTAACTGGTCGAAGATATCCTCGTAAATTCAAATTCAAAATTCACTGTAAAAATGAGCTATCAATCTAGTTCACAAGCACCCTACTTTTTAATAATCTGAAAGAAACATTTCAAAATTAACACAAACATGATTAAGATCTCTAACTGGAAGGAGGCAACCAGTTGGCCATTTACAGAGCGTGGTGGAGTTGAACCCGGGGATACCGGAAACAAATTCATCGCCATAAATCATAATTAGTTCGAACATATGATGCCTCAAATCTTCAAGTTTACCTAACTTGCTTTCCTGGGTTGGGTGTACTTACCTGCTGTCGAGGAAACGTTTGGCTGTCGCGTGGAGATAACATAACTTGTTTCTGATATTTCTTGGCTGATGCTTGTCACGTCATTTAATTGCATAGGTGAAGAGCGTGATGATGTTGTCGACATTGTGAAAGCAGAGGAAGAAAAAAAGAATACAGGAAAAGGGTCCTCTACCACCTGCATGGGTTAAAGACAAGAGTAAGCAATTGTTTTGTTCCGGTTGAATCCATGTACGAGAAGACTTACATTATTTAAACTTGAACCATGCGAAATTGTTAAATGACTTCCAAAAATGGAAACCGGTACCGCTCCCATAACCTTACTAGCCAAGTTACAGAGGAGACTTGAAAACACGAGCGAAAAGTGCCTTCAAATCACCTTCGATGGTAATTCCGCACTGATTGATAACTCCATAATCACCAGTGTCTTCTCGACGTGCATGCGTGCATGTATGTAGTGACCGTCAACAATGCCACAATGTCACACTCGCACTGGCCCACTGCCGTTTTTGGAATGGGAAAGAGATTACCAAAGAGAACGGGCAGCCGTAACACTACATAAAGCTAAAATGTCGTCGCGCGAGGATACTCAGTTATACTTTCTCTAATGCTAAGATGCGTTCTCTGTCTCTCTTTTCTCGTTTGTCGAGCAATAAAATAAATACTTCATTGACCACTCCTCATAGGGGCTTTCAGGGCCCACGAAACACAATCAACGAAGGGTCAGAACACAACCACTGTTAAGAATCCCAACTGGCCGGAGGCAAACCAGTTAGCTATTTACAAGAGCGACCAGGACGTTGAACCAGGGACCACCAGGAACAAATTCAACCAGTGGTCAGAACGAGTCTAGAACCCGGGAACTCCGGATCTCAAGGCAAGCATCCTAACCACTGGGTCGCCCTCCCTCCTAGCATAGTGTACGTAATTTAGCGCTAATTTGCTACGTGAGTGGGTGGTCACTTGAAGAAAATGTATGGAAAATTGATAGAAACTGTACCGTGTATCCCAGAGCCTCTCCAAGTCGAAGGGTCGCTCCACGTACACTTTCAACTACTGAGTATCCAGGAAGCGGTGCACTGGCATTAAGAACTTGAAAGATTACAGTCACGTTGGTGCTGTTGGTGTCTGGCGTTCGTTTTAGTTCGACGATCTGGGAGAAAGTGGAGGTTAAGGTTACGTGTAACTGACTCCTTTAAAGCCTTTTCAGCGCTTTCTAATCATCACTCCTTTCAAATGATGGACTGGCGGCAACCAAACGGAAACGCAGTTAATGTAAGTTAAAGTAGTTGTACGCAGGAAACAACTGCCGGGAAATTTCAAAATAAAAAGGTAAAAGAAAACCGAACCTTCAAGTTATTTAAGTAATATAAAGTAAATAAATGTTGGATAAGTGAGAGTCAGACTTTCATTTGAGACATCATAGTTAATTAATTTAGCAAATCACTAGATCTACTTCAGAAACATAAACTCACGTGCAAAGTAATGTTCTCCGCCGATGATGCTGCAGAACCATTTTGATATACGGTGAGAATGTCTTCTTGTAGTTGGATTCTAAAGCGATTATTTAGACTCTGATTTTGAGGAACGCTAATTCCAAAGCGCACATATTCTTGCGGACTAGTAGCAATTGAGCTTGAGGAAACAATTTCTGCACTGGATGATTTCAACGATAACCAAGACGTCGTATTGCTATAAGTAACCACAGGACTGTTAAATGAAAGAAGAGTCAACGATGGAGATGATACTAACGAATTTGAAGATGACAATGTTTCTGCCCGTGAGGATGAGAGGATGGTAAAGCGTGAGGTCTCCACAGGAACCCCAGTTGAATTGTATGACTGAGACAATGCAGATCTCGTGTTTTGTGGAAGTAATGTTTGTGTCACTGTCGACAATGATGTCATATGCATAAGGCTTGAGGTGGGCGTATAATCATCACTCGTAGGATCAGTTCGCGGTGAAGCGGTACTAGTAGCCTTATTTGTCGACAACACGATGGACCTCGTAAAAGACGACAACACTTCAGTGCTTGGACGAGACACTTCATCAGTTTGTGGGTGGATGGTATCAGGCAGAGGTGTTGTTGATGCGGTTCCATTTGGCTCTGTAGCCAATCTTGGAGACTGCGTTAAAAGAGAGTAACTTGTGGTAGCTAAAGGAATACTATGAGACGATTTCGTTCGCTCGTAAGATGGCGCTGAAGTTGCTATAATGGCTAAGGTTTCTGAAGACAATTTTCTCTCCGGTGTGATTACAGAACCTGCAAAATGTCATTAAAATGTATAATTATAGCACTGAATACCAAAGCCTTATCTATTAATATCTATTATTTGCAGAAATTCAAATATATAAATAATGGCGGCAGGAAGACGTTCTGCACCGGTACCACCTTAGTATTTCAAGTTCATTTTAAAGTTCTGGGCCCAGTTCCTCAAAAGCCGATTAACGCTAATCTAAGATTAAAAATTAACCAAGCAGTTCATTTCTCTACTCCCAAATGCTGTTCAACGCAGATTTTCGGCAGAACTTTACATGAGAAGACGTCAATCTTGAAAAACAAAATTAAGCAAAAGAAACTTTCACCAAAAAGTTGAAAACGTGAAACAAAAGTTTACGCTAATCCTGGATTACGTTAATCGGCTTTCGAGGAACCGGGCCCTGATCTCTCGTTCGCTATCTTTAATTGGTCACTGAACCTTTTGCACAGTTTTAATTTATCAGACAACAACTGATTGGGGTTTTGATTTATAAGACAACCACTGATCAATTATGGTAAAACTGGTAGTCACAAATAGTTTTCTTAAGAACCAACCGAAATTGGGTCATACTTACTGGACTGACTAAGCGTGACAGATGATCTTTCATGCAATGTTAATGAAGTGGATTCTCCAGGAATGACAATTGTAGACTTGTGGGATTTCCTTGATGAATATGGTTGTAGTTGTTCCGACCCTGGCGAAATGGATAAATCGGCAAAGGACGAAGCAGTTTTAACAACAGTCGAGCTATTCACTGCCAAAACGGATTTGGTAGGACTTACTGACATCATCCTTGATACTGAAGACGAAATTGCTGTACGCATTATTGGCAATGTCGATAAAGTAAAAACAGATGATGATTTAGACAAAAAAGCAGCAGAGGAATTTGGAGATGCCTTTGATCGCGTTGTAGAAGGCTGAGTAGCGGTTGATACAGAATAATCCAATGGAGACGAAAAAAAGTATTTTGATGTGCTCATTTCAACCGATGAAACTGTCAATGAATACACCGTGTCTAGTGAATCGGGCAACACTGCGGTGGAAAGTTGCATTACATCAAATGAAACATTTGGAGTAACGTGTGAAAACACCGCAGTCGAAAGAGCTCCTCTGGTATCGGTGGACGACTTATCAGAGGAGAACCTTTGGGGAAGCACGTACGACGAGACCAGTGCATGTGAATGGATTGTCATAGATCTTACTGACACTGTTAAAGAACTTTGAACTTTAGATTGCACGTCGATGGCTGAGAAGGACGTCT
Source organism: Montipora capitata (assembly GCA_949126865.1). NCBI lineage: Eukaryota > Metazoa > Cnidaria > Anthozoa > Scleractinia > Acroporidae > Montipora > Montipora capitata. The sequence goes on along the minus strand of OX421452.1, from coordinate 34,600,476 downwards.
TAACAACCGACGCTGTTAAAACAGGCAAAGATGTAGATATATGTTGAGAGGCTGCCAAGCGAGACTCGCTGTAATATTGAGAATCTGAGACACTTTCATTTTGTAACAGTGGCGTTGAAATAACAGAAGAGTTGCTTCCATCACGGGTTGAGTACGATGCAAAAGAAGATGGATCCATAGAGAGCGAATGTGATAAGAGGATCGTAGTCCTGAAAGTTGAGCTGCTCAAACTGCTCGATTCTGGCATTTGCGCAGTTGGTATGACACTGCTTATGTTCAGTGATAAAGTGACATTTGCTGAGTACCCAGATACACTTTCATTTGTTGAAATACTCCCTACATTGACCTCGGAAACTGACCTTGTTGCTGCTTGTGTAATTCTGCTTTGATGCATTTTTGAAGATAGTTGGATGAGTGATCCCGAACTTACAATTGAATAAGGTGGTGCTTGGGTCACCGACAGCACGGACACCGTTGCAGAACTACTAAAATTTAAAAGAGACATCGAGAGAGTTACGGATATAGCTGTATCACTTTTGACTGGGCTCGCCTCGGAGAAAAAAGATGATGTTTGGGTTACTTCACTGGATCCTTGACTTAACACACTCATAATAGAAAAGCCTAAATACATGACTGTTCTTGAAACTGATGATACGTTTTGTGCTGATGAAAGTAATACAGTTTTGGTGAACGACTGCAAACTTGATTGTGTGGAAGTCGAGGCCTGGGGAGATGTCGTCGACACACCGGAAGAAGGCTGATAGAGATTACTTGCGACGCTTCGTATTACACTTTGATGTGAAGGAGTAGACGCTGCTACGGATTCCAAACCAAAAGCGGAACTGTTTTGCGGTTTGATCGAATTTGAAAACGTCGGTTTTGCAGCCGACGCGTTTGCTTCCTCCGACATCGTGACAATAGCATGTGACGGAGTAGAAGCATTCGCGACATGCGAGCTTGATGGACCCGTGCTTGTTGACAGTGACGCGATGCTTTCGTTTGATGATAAGGATTCACTCGTAAACAATGCTAACCTTAGTGGTTCCGTAAATCCCGCAATCGAAAATGACGAAGCGTCAAGTAGCGATCGTACGCTTCTGGGCACGCTAGGAACACTTGTGCTTGTTGTTATAAACGAAAGAGCTAGTGCGATCGGCTCAGTGGAACCAGTAACAGCGAAGTTTGAGGACTGAAGCATGGTAATAATGCCAGTTTTGTTGTGCAGTGAAGTGAGTGAGGACGTATTGGTGTGACTGACTGAAATGAGAATTTATACTGTGGTTAGTCGTTGAGATTAGCTAGAATTATTCCTCATATGCATTTTATGTTATGTTACATAAAATTAACCTTTACGAGTACTGTAATACAATGCACAGCACGAGTACTGTAGCATAAACAAACTATACAGGGGCGCTGAGAACTCACTTGGTTACTCAAGTTAATTAGCGCTTGATTTTTACTTAACTTTACCACTAAAGCCATTTTTATTATGAGCTCGCGGTTACTTAGCCTTCGAACGCAGACGTATTTCCGGCGGTCGTTTCTCTCCCCCGAAAAATAGCGTCTGCGAAACCGAGCTGCAATACGATTTCTGTGACGTAAACTTCTTAGCCAATGAGAATTAGGCTCATAAATCTCCAGAACCAACACGCAGGGAACACGCAAAGTACTTGCGCGTTATCCACGTAAACACAAGCCAGATTAATGGCGGGCAACATGGAGGATATTATAAAAGATTGTGAGATTTTCGGTATCTAAAAGTTAAGTAGCCACCAGGAGGATGCGATCAAGTATGTTGCGGTCTAGAAGAAACGCGACGTTTTCGCCAATTTACCTACACGATTTGGAAAGTCATTGCTTGTGGTGTTTTCGACCGTGCGGTGCTCTTCTGGGAAAAACATTGTGATTGTGATTTACCCATTACCAATTGTTTTCGGATTATTTACTAGAATATTCTACAGGAAGATGTCCTTTGGTCTCCTATTCTCTGATTCTGGAAGAGACAATGCCTTTAAGTTAGCGCCTTGAGTTTCCGCTTTAGGAAGCGGTGTTGATGTAAATATTTATACATCAAGCTCTTTTGTGGTCTTGGTGGAGCGAAAACGAGCGCAAAAATTGGTGAAGGGCTTAGAATCCCCAACGCAATCCGGCTTATGCATATTCCGGAGCTTAAACGGCGCTCGGGCCGATTTTACTGATTGCTTTCCTAGATACGTTTACTATACGGCGAAAGATTCGAGCAAGCGTCACCAAAACTCGAACATTTCTTCGCCTCCAGTGCGCCGCTTTAGT
>OX421452.1:34575684-34588184 GCA_949126865.1 Montipora capitata | reverse complement strand
ATAGACTTATTGTCACGATAATATGTAGACGGCTGACATGACTTGCGAGTTTCCCATATCCCCCGGCCCCACAAATTACGTATACCCTACCTTTTTCTTATTTTTAATTACCTTACTGAATAGTATCTGGTAGATGACTTCTTCTCTCGAGATTCACTTATAACACTTCCACGATCCGTTGTTACAAGTGTTAACACTATTGGGCATGTCTCCAAAACGGAGATAGTTTCATCATAAATAATTCGTGTTACCTTTCACTATATGCAAATGCATAAAAACACAAATCTTTTTACAGGCTTTTTTGGCAACTTTAACTTCGTTAACTTCAACAATCTTTCGCTCAGAAAATCCGGTTTCATATTCGCAGTTGATACATCTGCATTTCGAATATTATCTCTATCATGCAAATTTCTATCAGTAATAAAAGCGGACGGACAAAAAAGGAGTAATATTGGGATCATAACTGCCACAAGCATTTCACCTGCCCAACAATGTGGAAACAGATCATCCTTAGAGCATTATCGAATTGACATTTGCTCACTTGTCCCCTATCCGGCCCTTCGACATAATGACCACGGATGTTAATTTTCAAATGAAGTGCTGGAACTGGACATTATATCCATGGAGGTTTTTCTACTGCGGGGTACCCGATCAGCTTGGATTGTGTTTCTGATCGAACGTGTCAAACCAGCATTTTCGGGCGTTGATCCTCTTAGTGTAGCGCCGCTCGCGGTGTTTGGTTCAAATGGACTCCTGGATTTTGCCCCAAAATCTAACGTACGGCTCTTTCCGTGCTCAGCGTCTTTTCTCTGCAGAACTTTAAGGCTTAGTGTTTCGGAGGAAGAACTCTTTCCGGAAGAGAGATCTGCGGCCGTTATATCCTGCTGATGGTCCGTGACCCAAGTGTTTCGGCGTACCTGTTCAATATTATCGAGTTCTGATCCTAAAGTGGTAGAACTAAAATAAAAGCAAATTATAAAAAAGGTATTCGCTGATCGAAAAGGAGGGCTGATTTTTTACTAGTATAAGCGGGGCGTTTATTATTCCACTATTACGCAATTTTACCATATTTGGCCAAGTGAACAGTCAAAATATGAGACGGTAATGCACTGAATACACAGAATTGTTTTCAGCACCATGCAAAGACCAAGAATTTAGCTTGTCGATCGCTTACTACTCGTCATTTCGTATATCCAATCAACACTGATCAAATGAAGGACACTGATTCGAATGGTCTCGTTTGTGCTGACATGCCTTATTATGCAATCGATAGGAATCTCGGTCAATGAAGAAAGAAGTCAAAATACTAGGAAATGGCGTAATAGTGAAATAACAAATTCCTATTGAAAGGTGTAACATACAATATGTGCGGACATTTTATTCGTTGCTCCCAAAATACTACTCAACTCGCAAAATATGCGAGCGTATTATATGTCAAACAATTCAATAAGATGTATTCAATCTCTTTACGGGCTTCCTTCACCCAAGAGGTTTCGAATGCTTCAACGCCCTTTAGGAAAGAAAATGAATAAATTCGAGTTCTTTGCTACTTACTCTGAAGGTTCTACTTTTGATTTGTTGCACAGTCTTTTCGTTTTGTAGATGTAACATCCACAACTTGCCAAAGCAATGAATAATACACCAAGTGCAGTGAGTGTAGCAACGATGATGGCGGTATTTGAGTGTCCCGTGTTATCGTCTCCAAGCAAAGGTCTCGAAGAACTTTCTTGGGTATCTCTCAGAATCACTGTTATGTTAGAAACAATGAAACTATCCCACATAGTTTCGTTGGCTTCATTTAGAAGCTGAGCTAATTCCTGATCGCTCAGAAGCGAGTCGTATTTTACTCTCAGTTTGAAATAAGCAACGACACTTCCATTTTCAAACGATGTTACTTCAACATTTAAGATATCCGTATTGTTCGTAGATAGAATGGTCATTAGTATAGCTTCAACCGTGCCTGCAAGTGCTTTAAACATGGTTGAGTTTGGATTGGAAAGGTTTTGATGATAGTTTTTATTCCTTATGATCAAGGAACCGTCCATGATCTTAAATGGGGCTACCGTGAAGTTATACTGCTGGATTGAGACCAAACTGTGACTACTGGTAAGCACATTTCCTGATCGTGTTGTTTCTAACCGTGACAACGAGATGAGATAGATTTTGGAAGACACTGGGATACCTTGACTAGGTTCAGAGGCTCGGTTGTATGGGTGCAGCAAATTCGTGGCAAAAGATTCAGTGTATGACTCATTGTTGGACTCTGTTGCAGTGAAGCAACTTGCAGCTGCAAAAAGTGAAAGGCTTTGATATGGAGAAGTAGACCCTACTGTACCCAAAAAGTCTGTTTTCAAAACAGTCGTTTCCTTTGAATTATTCAATACGGGGCTTGTGTGAATTAATCGTCCATTTGTCGTGGAAGCGGGGGAAAGCGACATGCGAATACTCTGCCTTTGGTCTGCCCTAAAACCATCGCTATAGTGAACAGAAGAAGTCACCGGTACGCTCAGTCTTGCTGACTGAGTCATTTCCAAAGTTGAAAGGAATCTTGTGGACGTTATGGAATGCATGGTCACAGAAGTGGTTGGGTTATTTGCACGGAGGAATGTAGTACCCTCCTTTCCCCCATGATGTGTCGACGGAAGTGTTGTGACGGCTGCGTTCATTGAGACAAAAAGCGTTTTCTTTCGTGATGTCATCTCTTCAAAACTTTCTGTTAACAACTGACTGTTGAAGAAAGAACTGCTTCTAAGGACATCAGCGTTGTGTGCAAGGGACGCAGCCGATCTCTTAATGGCTGGAAAGGTTATAGTTGAGTTTATAGATAATCCTTCCACCAGTGGAGATAAACTGTAGATTTCTTCAGATTGAAAAGACAATGGCAAAAAGGTAGATAAATTGGTGTTACTACTAATTTCCTTGAGTAAATTAGTATTTGGGGCGCTGAAATCGTTCCTTGGAAAAAATGACGAAAGTAAAAGGCTAGCAAATGCTGAAAGCAGTCCTGAAGAAGGTGAGACAAGTTTGTAAGTTGTGCAAGGACTCGCTGAGATCAGATTTGTTGGAATTGTGCTGATTGCATCTCTTAGAGAAATCGCCTGTGTATCTGACTGAACTATCCGTGTTGGTCTCACAGAAAATCCAAAGGATAATCTTGTTGAAAGTTCATTTCTAACAGTCGCAAAATAACCCTGTGTCTTTTTCAGAAACGTTTCAGTGCTGGAGCGTCTGAATTCAGTGTCTTTGGATGTTGAATGAATGGATTCGTAATTGGCCATCGCTTTGGAAGTTAATGAAAATGCAGTTGGATTGTCCCTAAGACTGGGAAATGCACTTGAATCCTTGAATCTTAATCTAGCCATCATTTTCGTGGTAAGATGAACTGACGTGAAGTCTCCGCTTATTGGCGTTGGGTAAATAGTCCTCAGTACCTCTCCTGTATTTGAAGGTTTTTGAACAGTGGTAATTGCAGGCGAATCAGTTAGAGTATAAGCTGATAAGTTTTCACTGAGGGTGTTTGTGTTGGTCTGAGAAAGGGTGATCCACGAGGCTATTGGTAAATTGACAGATGATAATTTATCTCTGAGAGTATTAGTAACCTTCTGACTTCTTGTCGCATCTTTGATCGAAGTGACAAACGAGCTTCCTGAAACCATTGCTTTTGAAGGCGCCATCTGAAACAAAGGCATCTCCTTAGATGCTGCACTTGCCAGGTATTGAGAACAAAGATCCTGCTGCTTTCCAGTTGTTTGCCTCCGCAAAAAGGACAACAAGGACTTTTCTGATGATGTTGTAACCAATGATATACAGCTATTTGGTTGTAAACTTTTAACCTGCTGCACCCTTTTGATGGTGGTCGTCGTTGAGTTGTTGAAGTGACTGAATGCACTTTTGGAAGGAAAACCCCCCTCGGGATAACTTTTATGTACGCTTCTTACAATAGGTGTGCTTCTGGTTGCCGCCCTGATTACTTCAGATCGATTTATCCCTTCCGTGTGCAGCTCAATCGAGCTGTTCAGATAAAATCGATGATTAGAAAGTGCCAAGGACGTGAAAGTAATCTGAGTAATTTGAGCGGGGCTTGTTTTTACCGCAGAGTCTTGAAAATAATCTGAAGCGGACAAGGGGTCCTTTGTTTCATTTTTATATGAGGGCCTGGAGTACTTTGAATCAACATAAGATGATCTGTCTGAAACGTTTTCTGCCACCTTGGTAAGATGAAGAGCTTTACTCCGCATCCGAGATACATTAAAACGTGCTGTGGTGGTAGGCCTTCCTTTATCGCTCAGAGAGATACTCAAGCTACTGTGACCAGTAGTCCACGAAGAAACTGTGAGAAATTGGGATAGTTGAAAAGCTGACGATAATTCCATTGAAGACATATTTATTTTGGGTAAGATGGTACTTCGCGAAGCATTTGTTTTACTGCCGTCACCAGAAGACCTTGAATAAACTGTGACAAATCGGGATAGTTGAGGAGCTGACGATACTATATGTGAAGATGCGTTTATTTTCGGTAACAATCTACTTAGAAAAGCATGCGTTTTACTTCTCTCACCAAAGGACCACGAAGAGCCCGTGACAAATCGTGATATTTGAGAAGTTGACGAAAATTCCATTGAAAACGCATTTGTTTTGGGTAAGATGGTACTTGGCGAAGCCATTAATTTATTGAGGTGAAACGTAGTGATCTTGGACCAATAGCCTGCTTTAGTAATTTCATACAAGCTCGTGAAACGTTTCGATGATATCGAAGGTAATGCAGTTTTGCTTGAGACATCTGCTGGTGTTATTCTTGAGTCCATAGTGCTAGCTTCATTCGCTTGCCTTGATCTAAGATCGGTGACCAACGATGCTTCATACGTAAACGTAGAATATACTTTTCTTTGTTTTAACAGAAGAGGCGTTGGTCGGATAGAACCTTGCTTCACACCTTTGGTTCCTAAGGAAGACAAATAATGTATGGAACCAAATACCGCAAAATTAACAGCAATAGAGCTATCTACCTGTATGTTATACAAACTCTAATTCCACTGAGCGGATCGTGAAAATGCTACGGAGTCTCCTAAACTGAAAAAAAAAAAAAACCGAAGAAACTCTGAATATCCGCAACCTACAAGGTCAGTTTCATCTGGAATTATAGCTAACAGGGTTATACGAATAGGTTCAGAAGAGAACGTACAAAGTGTCATTGCAAACCAAATTAATCCCCAACCTGAAAGAAAATGTTGGTTAAATTATGCGAAGAATTGTTTCCTATAAACCGCAACAAATATTTTCAAACGGGTACCTTTCAGCAATGTTTGGAAGAATAACGAGGTTTTCCTTGTAAGTTTTAAAAGATACCGTGACGTGAGATAAATTTGCATACAAACTCCATGTTTATCGGGTTGATTTTTAAAGCCTCTAGAGAAAAATGTCCCGGATTACCTTCAACGTTTTTTCTTTCAACCTGTGAAACTCTAAGAGAAAAATAGCCTTGCCAAGGCCGAGAACTAAACATTTAAAGCACAGCTTCTCCTATAGCGGGGCAACCATGGAATAGCTAGCCCAATAGCTTAAAACACATCGATCGGATGATCAATTTAAGCGAGACCTAAAGAAGGTACTAATTTGTTTTTTTGCAATTTCGCTGCTTTGTTATTCAAAAAAATACTCGAGACCTTCCATATCAAGTACAATAACTAACTCTGTTAGAGCGCTCTTACATTTTTACAGAGCACTAAGGAAAGACCGTTCTTCCATATTTGAATGTCAGATCGAACTTGAAACATTTAAAAACCCACCTGTGAAAGATTGCATCGTTTTTTCACTGACCGCTAGTGATGTATTGACCGCGACAGTGGTGTTCAGTTTTGTTGGGAACTCTGCCGCGAGCACCACTTTATCTGGATCAAGCTGCCTTCCATATGTCTGATGTCCTTGGTTGTAAAGTTCTTTTGAAATAAGATAAATCGCAAGACCTCCAACCCCGAGCAGAAGCAAAAAACCAACAGTTAGCTGAGCTATTTTGCGTTTGCGAGACCCTCTCCGCGCATCTTCACCATCAGTTGGACACCGATATACTTTGGTGTGTTCAAACAGGTTGCCAACATATACTTCCTCTGAAGTAATTCCTTCGGGAACCAAACTAATGTCGGAGCCCACATATGACGTTTCCTCGCAAGCTTCATGCTCAATCGACGAAAAACGAACCGATTTTGTTTTTTTCATTTCTTAGAACTTTTTTTAACTAATTCGAATAAGCAGAATGGTCAAATGCACCTCGGTAGATAGTCTTGATGTCAAAATAGATGTCTGCATTCATATAAAAGTGACCTCTAAATGTGCGTCAAGATATGACAAGTGCTGCATTTTTATGCAATTTGCGGGTGGCATAATTTAGCGAGGAAAAGAAAGGAGGAATCCATCGTTTTTTGCGCAAACAACGGAAAGTTAATTATTAATGCTGCATATTACTTGAACATGAGGTAAAAAGGATATCTGTTATTGGCAAATTTGTGAATGAGATGTCAATCATTGCATGTTACGTCAATCATCAAAAAGGTGGGCGTTTTTCATAAATGGGGGGTTTTCTTGCTAGCGATCACTCACTCTCTTGACCCAACTTTCGCGTGGCCAGTTTGCGGAAAATCGTTCGGGAGCTATCCTTTCGAACAGGAACGCTTGCTACGCAGGCTATTATATATATATTTATTTATTTATTCATGTATTAATTTTCTACTGGAAGAGTCATCCGTAAGAGTAAAAAATCGTTGAGCTAATATTTTTCCTCAGCTTTCTTCTTTAAAATGCAACCCATGCTCATCCTGGGCATCCATCAAAACAGACGACGTACAGTTGACGATGATTGTGTAATATAAGAAAGACATATTGTTAACGGTTGTTAAAATCCTAGCCCGGTTTCAGAAACCGGGCAAGGATTTTCAACCCGGGGCTATAATTTTCGCTCTTTCCGTGCTCAGCGTCTTTTCTCTGCAGAACTTTAAGGCTTTATGTTTCAGAGGAAGAACTCTTTCCGGAAGAGAGATCTGCGGCCGTTATATCCTGCTGATGGTCCGTGACCCAAGTGTTTCGGCGTACCTGTTCAATATTATCGAGTTCTGATCCTAAAGTGGTAGAACTAAAATAAAAGCAAATTATAAGAAAGGCATTCGTCGATCGAAAAGGGGGGCTGATTTTTTACTAGTATAAGCGGGGCGTTTATTATTCCACTATTACGCAATTTTACCATATTTGTAAGAGAACAGGCAAAATATGAGACGGTAATAAACTGAATACACCGAATTGTTTTCAGCACGATGCAAAGACCAAGAATTTAGCTTGTCGATCGCTTACTACTCGTCATTCGTTTATCCAATCAACACTGATCAAATAAAGGACACTGATTCGAATGGTCTCGTTTGTGCTGACATGCCTTATTATGCAATCGATAGGAATCTCGGTCAATGAAGGAAGAAGTCAAAATACTAGAAAATGGCATAATAGTGGAATAACAAATTCCTATTGGAAGGTGTAACATACAATATGTGCGGACATTTTATTCGTTGCTCCCAAAATACTACTCAACTCGCAAAATATGCCAGCGTATTATATGTCAAACAATTCAATAAGATGTATTCAATCTCGTTTACGGGCTTCCTTCACCCAAGAGGTTTCGAATGCTTCAACGCCCTTTAGGAAAGAAAATGAATAAATTCAAGTTCTTTGCTACTTACTATGAAGGTTCTACTTTTGATTTGTTGCACAGTCTTTTCGTTTTGTAGATGTAACATCCACAACTTGCCAAAGCAATGAATAATACACCAAGTGCAGTGAGTGTAGCAACGATGATGGCGGTATTTGAGTGTCCCGTGTTATCGTCTCCAAGCAAAGGTCTCGAAGAACTTTCTTGGGTATCTCTCAGAATCACTGTTATGTTAGAAACAATGAAACTATCCCACATAGTTTCGTTGGCTTCATTTAGAAGCTGAGCTAATTCCTGATCGCTCAGAAGCGAGTCGTATTTTACTCTCAGTTTGAAATAAGCAACGACACTTCCATTTTCAAACGATGTTACTTCAACATTTAAGATATCCGTATTGTTCGTAGATAGAATGGTCATTAGTATAGCTTCAACCGTGCCTGCAAGTGCTTTAAACACGGTTGAGTTTGGATTGGAAAGGTTTTGATGATAGTTTTTATTCCTTATGATCAAGGAACCGTCCATGATCTTAAATGGGGCTACCGTGAAGTTATAGTGCTGGCTTGAGACCAAACTGTGACTACTGGTAAACACATTTCCTGATCGTGTTGTTTCTAACCGTGACAACGAGATGAGATAGATTTTGGAAGACACTGGGATACTTTGACTAGGTACAGAGGCTCGGTTATATGGGTGCAGCAAATTCGTGGCAAAAGATTCAGTGTATGACTCATTGTTGGACTCTGTTGCAGTGAAGCAACTTGCAGCTGCAAAAAGTGAAAGGCTTTGATATGGAGAAGTAGACCCTACTGTACCCAAAAAGTCTGTTTTCAAAACAGTCGTTTCCTTTGAATTATTCAATGCGGGACTTGTTTGAATTAATCGTCCATTTGTCGTGGAAGCGGGGGAAAGCGACATACGAATACTCTGCTTTTGGTTGCTTCTCGCTGCCCTAAAACCATCGCTATAGTGAACAGAAGAAGTCACCGGTACGCTCAGTCTTGCTGACTGAGTCATTTCCAAAGTTGAAAGGAATCTTGTGGACGTTATGGAATGCATGGTCACAGAAGTGGTTGGGTTATTTGCACGGAGGAATGTAGTACCCTCCTTTCCCCCATGATGTGTCGACGGAAGTGTTGTGACGGCTGCGTTCATTGAGACAAAAAGCGTTTTCTTTCGTGATGTCATCTCTTCAAAACTTTCTGTTAACAACTGACTGTTGAAGAAAGAACTGCTTCTAAGGACATCAGCGTTGTGTGCAAGGGACGCAGCCGATCTCTTAATGGCTGGAAAGGTTATAGTTGAGTTTATAGATAATCCTTCCACCAGTGGAGATAAACTGTAGATTTCTTCAGATTGAAAAGACAATGGCAAAAAGGTAGATAAATTGGTGTTACTACTAATTTCCTTGAGTAAATTAGTATTTGGGGCGCTGAAATCGTTCCTTGGAAAAAATGACGAAAGTAAAAGGCTAGCAAATGCTGGAAGCAGTCCTGAAGAAGGTGAGACAAGTTTGTAAGTTGTGCAAGGACTCGCTGAGATCAGATTTGTTGGAATTGTGCTGATTGCATCTCTTAGAGAAATCGCCTGTGTATCTGACTGAACTATCCGTGTTGGTCTCGCAGAAACTCCAAAGGATAATCTTGTTGAAAGTTCATTTCTAACAGTCGCAAAATAACCCTGTGTCTTTTTCAGAAACGTTTCAGTGCTGGAGCGTCTGAATTCAGTGTCTTTGGATGTTGAATGAATGGATTCGTAATTGGCCATCGCTTTGGAAGTTAATGAAAATGCAGTTGGATTGTCCCTAAGACTGGGAAATGCACTTGAATCCTTGAATCTTAACCAGAAATCTGACATACTAACTATCATTTTCGTGGTAAGATGAACTGACGTGAAGTCTCCGCTTATTGGCGTTGGGTAAATAGTCCTCAGTACCTCTCCTGTATTTGAAGGTTTTTGAACAGTGGTAATTGCAGGCGAATCAGTTAGAGTATAAGCTGATAAGTTTTCACTGAGGGTGTTTGTGTTGGTGTGAGAAGGGGTGATCCACGAGGCTATTGGTAAATTGACAGATGATAATTGATCTCTGAGAGTATTAGGAACCTTCTGACTTCTTGTTGCATCTTTGATCGAAGTGACAAACAAGCTTCCTGAAACCATTGCTTTTGAAGGCGCCATCTGAAACAAAGGCATCTCCTTAGATGCTGCACTTGCCAGGTATTGAGAACAAAGATCCTGCTGCTTTCCAGTTGTTTGCCTCCGCAAAAAGGACAACAAGGACTTTTCTGATGATGTTGTAACCAATGATATACAGCTATTTGGTTGTAAACTTTTAACCTGCTGCACCCTTTTGATGGTGGTCGTCGTTGAGTTGTTGAAGTGACTGAATGCACTTTTGGGATAACTTTTATGTACGCTTCTTACAATAGGTGTGCTTCTGGTTGCCGCCCTGATTACTTCAGATCGATTTATCCCTTCCGTGTGCAGCTCAATCGAGCTGTTCAAATAAAATCGATGATTAGAAAGTGCCAAGGACGTGAAAGTAATCTGAGTAATTTGAGCGGGGCTTGTTTTTACCGCAGAGTCTTGAAAATAATCTGAAGCGGACAAGGGGTCCTTTGTTTCATTTTTATATGGGGGCCTGGAGTACTTTGAATCAACATAAGATGATCTTTCTGAAACGTTTTCTGCCACCTTGGTAAGATGAAGAGCTTTACTCCGCATCCGAGATACATTAAAATGTGCTGTGGTGGTAGGCCTTCCTTTATCGCTCAGAGAGATACTCAAGCTACTGTGACCAGTAGACCACGAAGAAACTGTGAGAAATTGGGATAGTTGAAAAGCTGACGATAATTCCATTGAAGACATATTTATTTTGGGTAAGATGGTACTTCGCGAAGCATTTGTTTTACTACCGTCACCAGAAGACCTTGAATAAACTGTGACAAATCGGGATAGTTGAGGAGCTGACGATACTATATGTGAAGATGCGTTTATTTTCGGTAACAATCTACTTAGAAAAGCATGCGTTTTACTTCTCTCACCAAAGGACCACGAAGAGCCCGTGACAAATCGTGATATTTGAGAAGTTGACGAAAATTCCATTGAAAACGCATTTGTTTTGGGTAAGATGGTACTTGGCGAAGCCATTAATTTATTGAGGTAAAACGTAGTGATCTTGGACCAATAGCCTGCTTTAGTAATTTCATACAAGCTCGTGAAACGTTTCGATGATATCGAAGGTAATGCAGTTTTGCTTGAGACATCTGCTGGTGTTATTCTTGAGCCCATAGTGCTAGCTTTATTCGCTTGCCTTGATCTAAGATCGGTGACCAACGATGCTTCATACGTAAACGTAGAATATACTTTTCTTTGTTTTGACAGAAGAGGCGTTGGCCGGATAGAACCTTGCTTCGCACCTTTGGTTCCTAAGGAAGACAAATAATGTATGTAACCGAATACCGCAAAATTAATAGCAATAGAGCTATCTACCTGTATGTTATACAAACTCTAATTCCACTGAGCGGATCGTGAAAATGCTACGGAGTCTCCTAAACTGAAAAAAAAAAAAAAAACCGAAGAAACTCTGAATATCCGCAACCGACAAGGTCAGTTTCATCTGGAATTATAGCTAACAGGGTTACACGAATAGGTTCAGAAGAGAACGTACAAAGTGTCATTGCAAACCAAATTAATCCCCAACCTGAAAGAAAATGTTGGTTAAATTATGCGAAGAATTGTTTCCTATAAACCGCATCAAATATTTTCAAACGGGTACCTTTCAGCAATGTTTGGAAGAATAACGAGGTTTTCCTTGTAAGTTTTAAAAGATACCGTGACGTGAGATAAATTTGCATACAAACTCCATGTTTATCGGGTTGATTTTTAAGGCCTCTAGAGAAAAATGTCCCGGATTATCGTCAACGTCTTTTCACTCAACCTGTGAAACTCTAAGAGAAAAATAGCCTTGCCAAGGCCGAGAACTAAACATTTAAAGCGCAGCTTCTCCTATAGCGGGGCAACCATGGAATAGCTAGCCCAATAGCTTAAAACACATCGATCGGATGATCAATCTAAGCGAGACCTAAAGAAGGTACTAATTTGCTTTTTTTGCAATTTCGCTGCTTTGTTATTCAAAAAAATACTCGAGACCTTCCATATCAAGTACAATAACTAACTCTGTTAGAGCGCTCTTACATTTTTACAGAGCACTAAGGAAAGACCGTTCTTCCATATTTGAATGTCAGATCGAACTTGAAACATTTAAAAACCCACGTGTGAAAGATTGTATCGTTTTTTTCACTGACCGCTAGTGATGTATTGACCGCGACAGTGGTGTTCAGTTTTGTTTGGAACTCTGCCGCGAGCACCACTTTACCTGGATCAAGCTGCCTTCCATATGTCTGATGTCCTTGGTTGTAAAGTTCTTTTGAAATAAGATAAATCGTAAGACCCCCAACCCCGAGCAGAAGCAAAAAACCAACAGTTAGCTGAGCTATTTTGCGTTTGCGAGACCCTCCCCGCGCATCTTCACCATCAGTTGGACACCGATATCCTTTGGTGTCTTCAAACAGGTTGCCAACCTATACTTCCTCTGAGGTAATTCCTTCGGGAACCAAACTAATGTCGGAGCCCACATATGACGTTTCCTCGCAAGCTTCATGCTCAATCGACAAAAAACGAACCGATTTTGTTTTTTTCATTTCTTAGAACTTTTTTTAAAAACTAATTCGAATAAGCAGAATGGTCAAATGCCCCTCGGTAGATAGTCTTGATGTCAAAATAGATGTCTGCATTCATATAAAAGTGACCTCTA
>OX421452.1:34555684-34570684 GCA_949126865.1 Montipora capitata | reverse complement strand
CGTCAATATATCGTCTGAGGTGTACGTTGTTGTCAAACGGTGTCTGTATTCCTTGATCTAGACTATTCATATAGATGATAGCTAAGGTTGGAGCGAGGTTATTTCCCATGGCCAGACCGGACTTCTGCGTGTAGCCTATACCTTCAATGAGGACTACGTCACTGGTAAGACAAAGCCGTAACAATGATTCAAAATCATTGTGAGACCTGCACATCAGCTAAGAAAGTAAACAAATGCTTATCTAAGAACTGCGTGTACATAATTGAATGTACACACTGTCATTTAGTTTACATAGGAGAAACGAGTAGAACTGTTGGGTCCAGAATCAAGGAACACGTACGGATGAAAAAACAAACTATTTATCAGCATCTTGTTAGTCATACCAATACGCCAATGCTTAAAGACATCTCATGGGACATTCTACATAACAACATTCCACAACATCAGACACGCAAGATCATTGAAGCGCTCGAAATCAGAAAGAAAAACACTGAAACCGTCATGAATGGTTGTATTGGACGTGTCCTGACCATACACTAGCAGGCTTAATGAACCTGATAAAAGACCATTGTTCTTTACTTGTTTTATATTCTGTCTTGTAAAATAACTTATCAGTCACTGATGAAGCCCTAACCGGCGAAACGTTTGACGTTCCATTATAATCCATTTGCCTTAAGAAGTCTTCATAAGTTATTTAATATATATATATATATATATATATATATATATATATAGGGCTGTGAGAATTAAAACATAGCTACACGGTAATTGCCCTACAGGCCTGTTTCGTAAGGCTTGAAGCCTCACTCTCAGGCCTATGTAGGCCTGACGACAGATGACTTTAAGACACGTTATAGAAATCATAAAACATCTTTCGAAAATAAAACCTATAGAAATTCAACTGAACTCAGCAAGCACGTATGGTCGCTAAACGATAACAACATAGAGCATGAAATTACATGGAAAATTGTTTGCCACGCTAAACCGTACGGCAGTTCAACTAAACGTTGTAATTTATGCTTGAGCGAGAAATTTGTCATTATCTGTGAACCGGAGCGATGTACATTGAACAAAAGAAGCGAGTTAGTATCATCATGCAGGCACCGAGCGAAGGCGCTACAACAGAACAGTTAGCTTAGCTCCTAAACACCAACATGTATGTAAATTTACGTAGTGTTTGTGATATAAAAATAAATGCGCAGCAGTGTGAATAAAACTCCTGAAGCGTGAGGCTTCAAGCCTTACGAAACAGGCCTGTAGGGCAATTAAAATTTACTAGCTATGTTTATAGTTACTCTATAGTTACTCGCTCTACCTTGTATTGAGCACTCTAACTGGCTCGATCGCCACCTCTTTTTGATTATATAAAACTTGAGATACTGGAGGAAGTTTCTTACCTTTGTGAAAATCCATCTGTTTTTTCTTTTCAGAGTTTCAGAGTCCATTTAATTGGGAATATCTTGATGAGAAACTAAACTGAATGGGAGAAAAAGCGAGCAAAGGAAACGACAGATAACAGACAATGATTTTGGAAAATAGAGTTAAGGAAATGACTGAAAGTGCTTTCTCCCGTTCATCTCGTAGAACGATGTTAGACGTGGCATTCTCGGGATTGATGCCGGCATATACCCCACCCTTGTACTTGCAGTGTAATTTGAACATGGGAAGTAGATAAGGAGATTGAAAGAAAGGATAAGTCAGTCGGAATATTATTCAGTTATGATAATTGCTGCTGAGCGGACGAAGCAAGTGAGCAGCAACATATTTTTTAAAAAAATATACTGTCTGAACAAAATGTTGGTGTTTTAGGTTGATTGCTGCCGCAGTGAGTGATCGTGAAGCAAACGAACGAGGCCGCTTTCTAATCGGGAGAATAATTATCACAATTCCTTCGAAACGCGAGGAATTGTGGTCGTGGTGCGAGGAATGTGGTTATGCGCCAAGGAAGGAATGCGCGGCCAGAACGTGATCTTGTGGGAGCACCACGGTTACTTGTTTAACCTGTAAAACTCATTTTTACCTTGCATAACTCTTAGTTCTATTGCCCGCATATCAACAACAATATCAGCCTCCATTATAACAAATAAATGGTGGCGGTAATTGACAACTTCAACTCAACACAGACTATGGGGAGAGACACTGATTTGACATACTTTTATTTAACTTCAGCATGTTTTTCTACCAGAAATGTTGTTAATTTATACCACAGTCGTGGTGCTACAGTTTCAAGTCTGCTGCAAACTGAAATTATGCTACCTCACGGAGAGTACGCAATTCATTTAAAAAAAAGCGCGTCATCTAAGCTTCCGAGATGATAAATAAAGTATCCGCATGGGGACTGAATCCGTTAAACTTTTTTAAGTCCCACTCCTATTAGACGCAATGCACTTGATGGTGGTGGTACTTGATGATTCTGTCTTAAGTATCAGGGCGCTAAAAGGTCCTCCGCCGAATAACTGAGGCACAAAGGCAACGGTAGCATTTGGGGATTCATCTGTCAGCTCCTGTTGGAGAAAAAAAAAGCAAAGACAAAAAGACCTTAACATTTCTTCCTTTATTTCTGAAACATTTTTGAAACGTCACTACCACAGTGGCTAAGTTTACATGAAATGAAAAACGGCAAATCGATGCTCGTCATAGAAATATGAAACTGATTATTTTCTGCTAACTTGTCTTTTCTCTTTGTTTTGAAAGGTTACTTGATATATATGTTACTACCAGCCAAGAAATAAGCTATCATCAAACAACTTTTTTCGATATTTGGTAAAACGCAAATTTTGGCCCAACGTTTGCCGTTTGTCAGTTCTTATGCTTTTTTTTATTGACTTAAGACGGCCGTAGATCACGTCGGTAATGGCTGTTTAGTGTCGTTCTTCCTATTGTTTTCTGTGCTATCTTTGTTCGTTCTGTTGTTTTTTGGCCTATCCTGAAGCCCGTTTAATGAAATACGACACGACCCTTCAGGTGGCCCGCGGATTCCAGATCCCAGCCCATGATCCCGAATAGTGCATCTCGAATCCCGAGTTGTGGACTCACGGGTTCCATCGAAATGGATCCTGGATTCCATTGCAATCCGTGGATTCCGGATTCCACGCTCTGGATTTCGGATTCCAAAAGGTCAGATTTGCTAGATGCTGGATTTCGGATTCTTTCACACGGGCGACTGGTTTGCCAATGAAGTGTGGAAATAATTCAACGTTTACACGCTTCGGCCGAAGTCCACGACGTTATTGAGCTCAGCGCGTTTTGCTATTGGCGCGGCTTGTTCCTGTGGTTGATTAAAAGTTTCCCAATCAAATAAGGCACCAAAGGTCATTTAAGCTATCCAGTGTACATGATCCACAGATGCATATACACAATATTAATGTTGTGATGCTTTTCGATATTACCGGACTATCACTAAAGCTACTCTAATTGTTACAAAGAGCTTGCGTTTTTACATAAAATGCGATTTTCAATCGATTTCTATCTTTACTAACTTAACTGACACCGTGTGTTCGTCGTAGTCAGCGGAAATCGCATATTTTGAGCCATTTTTCCTTTGGAAAGTCAAGTGAAAAGAATTCACTTGTTCAGTGGCTCTAGTGTCCCGCTTTGACGTAATTTTGCCTGAAATATGTAGAATGTCAGAAATGTAAAAGAAGAGAAGCCCAGTAACCTTTCCCAGACATGCCGTTCTTTCTTGCCCTACATAAAACAGTATTCAACTTACTTAATTCTCCTTCTCCTGTCCCACTTGAGCTAAGTGACTCGCCATCGAAGGTCATGAATTTTCCGCTTACCATCGACCAGATGAGGCATTTTTCATTATCCCTCATAGTGACAATAATTCTTTTCCTGTAGATACAAATGGTTGTACTGAATAAAACAAATAGGGTGGGCATTAAGATATAACAACAGATGCAGAATGGAAAACAGTCCACGGATAAGACATCCTAACGCCCCTCATTAAAACACTAGCATATTTAGTGACAGAGGTGAAACTTTTATATCACAACTCGCTCAAACAATTTGATTGTCAATCATGCAACTCTTCCTAAAGAACCGTAACTTTTAGACGAAAAGGATCTCTTATCAAAGGTTCGATGATTGAACTAGCCGTATTTCAGTAAACGTTAGTTTTAAAATGATACCAGTTAAAATTGCCAATCTTCCGAGGTAAAAACGAACTTTTTACGCTTTTAAAATTACCTTTAGTTGTATATACTGCGGAATGATAAGTGAAAATACCTTTTCAAAACTCAAATTTGGTTACCAGAGAAATTGAGCTCGAGGCGCAAGGACGTGCTTTGTCTAGTAAAATTTGACAGAACCATTTGATCCAGTCATTTTATACAGAATAAACCGGAAGATTTTAAGAACTGGACAACACATTAAAAATGGAACGGAAAAAAGTACACATCACGTGGAGCTAAATTGGTGTACCTTTCTACTTGTTAATGGATACCGTCATTTGGATGGCGTTTCACTGTGATTTTTATTCTTCTTTCTTCCTTTAGATCATGTGACAGTAAAACGTATGGTAAACGTTTCAAGATATATTTTTTACCTGGCTTTTCCTAAGTTTTGGTCTCTAAGGACATTAGGCTCAGAATTTCGAATCAATGAAATGCTTAAAAAAGATCAAAAGTTTTGGACCTTAAAAAGTGAAACAAGTCAGTGCAACAGTCCATTACTGAAACTAAAACAAAAAAACTAATTTTTATAAATTTTTAAAATTCAAAATTTTACTTTTCTTCTACCTGATTCGTACGATTTTCACATTGCATTTCACTTTTCTAGGAAAATGAAAAATTGCTGTTAATCTCAATTTCTCAGGATAATTGCGGAACTCTGTTTTCGATGGGGTAATGTTTCAGCTCGTTTCAGATTGTACGCCGTCAGAGTAAAATCTCGAACATTTCCCTTTCTAACACTTGCTTGCAGTTTTCAAAGATTTGAAAACCTACTACAAGACTTCATTCATTTGCGTAGCAAAAAACACTCCAGAGAAAACAATATTAACAGCGAAACTGTCTGACCTGAGTGTACTTGTTTTTGAAAAAGAAAACACAGATATGAAGTCGGCAGCGAGTCTTCTCTGAGATCTCTACATTCATCTTTCGTCAGAGACTGTTACTATATATATATATATATATATATGTGTTGCTGAGTCAGAAATGTTTAACCTGGAGTGGTAAAAAGAGAATGTCACAAGCAATAGCTCAAAGGTTCTCTTGTTCGTTTGAACAGACATAAACTGAAAGCCGTAATTGTAAGCATTTTATAAGCGACAAAAGAAGAAGAAACCAGATCCTGAAGGGAAAAATCACTAGAGCACATTTAGGGAGTTTGTGTGATTATCCGTGAAATTTGAAAAAAAACTCTGACGTTAGACCAAACGTGCATCACATGTACAAATCTCGCTCCTTTTGCAGCCATTTTCAATTTCGTCTTTCGTGAAAAAGCCATGAGGTCACATGCCCCGTATATGGAGTTAACTCCTTTCATAAAAGGGTCTGGTCTTACCACTCAGTTGTCCTCATCCATATATCTCAGCCTTTGAAGAGGGAAAAAAAACTTCATATCTGTAGTCTTTTTCCAAAATGAGATCTACTTTTCCTTCCTTTTTAATGATTGTGGTGTTTATGTCCAGTGCAACGGCTGCCTGGGGTCAAATATGTGGAAAGGCAAGTGATACCAGTAAGTGAGTTTTTCTTCTCCTTCTTCTTCGTGTTTTTTTGTCTTCAATTGTCGAGTAGAAAAAAAGTAAAAAACTGTGGGACGACGCCCAAAATCTGGCTAAATAGAAGGTGCTTTTCTAGATTTTATTGGGAAAAAAATACGTAAACAAAATTCCTCACTCAAACATGAAAGAGGCTTTGCTAAAACACAAATACCCGCAAAAAAAGTTAATGTTAATCGTCGATGGCATATCATTTGATTACATCCATAAGGGTAGTCATCCCCAACATTGCTGGTCAGATTCTAGATCACAGCTGGTATTTTCTCCTGTATACAAATATCATAATAATAATAATATAATAATAATAATGACCTATATTGAGTTGTCAACTGTGTTTTTTTGGCGATGGGGTACTAATTGGGGATTGACACTGTAAAAACGTCACATCAAACGATAGGTTGGTTTTTTTAGGACAGGGGAAAACCGGCATAAAACCAAGAAACTCAACCGACTTGTGACGCGGTCTGGGAATGGAACCCAGCCCACGTCGGTGCGAGGCGAGTTTTCTCACAACTGCGTCATTCGAGTTTCCTGAACTCCTTTTCTAACGTCCTATTGGTTACTTTTCGTAACAGATGCACTTGGTCCAAATGTCGACTTTTTCGTCACGGATCTTGATCAAGCTCATCATTCCCAAAATCCAATTCCTTTTCGCAAGGAAGTATTGGTTCAAAAGGATTCAAATATCTCACTGACTTGCACAGCGAGTGAACCAGCCAACTCATTCCCGTTACGGTACTATGGCACCTACTTACAACCTTACCTGATTAACTGGTTTGTCAACTCTTCGTTCTTTGAAGTCTCGAATTGCGACGAAACGACCGCCAAAATTAAAACTTGCACTCTATCCTTGATTAATATACGGCCTCGAGATCAAGGAAAGTACTTGTGCCAGGCTGTTAGTCAAGTGGGATGCACGTATGATGAGTTGTACATCACAGTCGCCAGCCGTAAGTAACTGTAACAGAACTTTTTGTTGTTCTTTATTATGTGGCACACTTCCATTACCATGCGATTACCTGTTATTCTCTTTTTACGGAAACGATATGTCTCATTGAATCGAAATCGGCAATAGCGCTAGGGAAGTTCAATAAGTGAAGTTACAACAATTTATTTGTTTATTTAATATCCCCACCCGAAGTGCGAGTTAATGTTTATTGTATTCGAGCACGATAGCATATCAAGGCCAGCAAATCAAGAGGGTTGCACGACTCTGGGGTAGCTGAAGGGAGGATTTCTCCACCCCTTTCCGTTTATTCCAGCAAAACGGCAACCGAAAAGTTGGATAACAACAAATAACTGGACTCCAACAAATTGGTCCCATAGGTCCCATAGGCCCCATAGGTCACAGCAATGTTTTTTCATTTTAAACAATAAGTATATCCTGGTGGACACTCCCTGACAATGTGTAATGATGGGAATATAAATACAGTTATTTCTTAAAAGTAAATGAAAATAAGATAAAATACTTATACATATGACGATCTTGTTGTTTGGGGGGATTCCAACCTACGACTTCCTTACTTTTTTTCGCCCGTTGCCAAGCAACTATTTTCCCATTATTCCCACTGGTGCATTACACGTTAAACATCATACATCAATAGTTGCATTTGTTGAAATATTTGTAGGAACATGACTTTGCAACGGAAATATCACATATTTTAAATGAATCCTGAAGCTTCGTGTCATCGACGTAACGTTGCAACGGATAGGTTCTTGCAACCGATGGAAGTGAGTAACAATTTGCTTCCCCGGCCGAGGGACGCGATTTAGTTTAAGTGAACGACTTAGTACCTGTTGGCAAAGTAACTGTGGAACCCCCCTGTAACATATTAGCAAGGATATAGTTTGAGGCAATAAACTACACCAGTTTAGATTGCTGACACAACACCACACTTTATTCGCTAAGCATCTTGGGTACAAGAATGATGACGCAATAGCTTAACACAACTTCCGGTTACCTTAATATATTACACCCTCTGCACAGCTGGATACTCCAAGATCCCGTAATTGAAAAACGAGCAAATGCATTGTAAGCGAATATCAGGGCCCCGTTTATACGAGAGAAAATAAGCCGCGGCTTACTCTGGCCGCGGGTTACATAAGATGCGAACACCCCGTATAAATGGTGCAAAATCTAAGCTCACGGCTTTCTCAAGCCGCGGAGTTTATACTCGTATAAATAGTTCCTTTCGCGTATCATGTACGCCACGACCACAGTAAGCCGCGGCTTATTTTCTCTCATATCAACGAAAACTACAACAGAAGCTTCGTTCCGGCTTATCAATTTCAGTTGCGATCACGTCAGTGGAAGGGATGAGAACCGTTTAACTGAATTCAGTCTTTTCGAGTAAAAGGAGTCCTAAAATGTTTGAAATATCCTAACCCATATCTTTTTGTTCTTTTAAAATTATTCAGGTCCGAGATCATTAAAGAAAGATGGAATGCAAGCCGTCAAGGAAATGTGATTACCAAGTTTAAAGTGTCGAATTAAAATCTTCCCGGACTGTTCGGTATATTTGGTACAACAGTCTGCCACCATTTGGTTCTCCTTGTCAGTCGAAGTAGCAGAAACATTACATAATTAAAAGCTAAAATTTTATTCATAGATAAGCGAAGATTTGCGTCATATCTAGCAGTGCATTAGGGTTAGTTAAAATATCTTTAAGTTATAACATGAGTTATTTCTTCGTTTGTTCACGCTTTCATTAAAAACAAAAGGTAAACAAATAAATGAATGCAAAGTTTACAACTCGTTTTCCAAGGCTATTACTGGTTGACATAAGTACCTTCATTTTAAAGACTGCGTAACAATTTCTCTATGTAAACTTTACGAATACTTACGGCGCGGGAATATGAGGGGTGATCAGGGTCAAATTCCGCAGTTCGATTTCGCAATGACAATGCGCTGCTATCTTATTACGCAATTTGTTCTACTTGTCATGACTCGCAAGTTCGTTACTACGAGGTTGAAATACGCTATTTTATAATTACAAATTGCAATACTCCATTCTAATTCAGTTTGCTATTATTACATTTTGCCTTCCTGTTACGATGGTCGAGCTTCGTATCGCGCCTCCAGTTTTGCCGCTCTGCCGGTTTATTCTGTGAACAGCAGTTTGGCGTTCAAAGTCAGTTTTACTTCGTCTGTACGTCTTTCCCAATTGCTACCTGTGTTCCGTTATGCAATTCAGTTGTTCTGTTACGCTGTTCAGTTGTGCCGTTTATGCTTTCCGTTCCTGTGCAACCCCGCGCGGTCCGAGCTGGACGTGCGAGGACTCAGAACGAAAGCTCACTCTAATTCAAGATAGCGACGGCTTTGTTATTGTTGTCGTTCTTTGCTTTCCATGGAACCAGTGGAAACCATATAAAAAAATACCTTAAATATGTTTTTGATTGCCACACTTGCAATTGATCGAATATTGTTGTTTTGGTGTCGCAAAACCACAGACATTTCTTTGATAGGTGTCATCGCTGTCGCGACTGAGAATTCTGTTATCGCGACAAGTCCAAAGCATCTCGGTGTCTGACATTTGCAGACTGCAGACTGGCTACAAATAGCGCTGATAAACAGTATTTAAGTCTAAGAACCCACCAGCGCTATTTGTAGCCAGTCTGCAGTCTGCAGTGTCTGCAAATGTCAGACACTGAAAGCACCTTGTATACTGTTGCAGATCCGATAATTTTGACTATTTTCTGTACAAACTGGACTGCAACGTGAAGAAAGGATGGCCTTGTTGCCATCGCAAGAACAATCACCTGTAGATTTCTCTTTCCCTTATATACGAAGTCAGTGCTGCGTTTTCTGGAGTGCCTGGAAGGCAAGGAAACATTTACTTTTCTTCCTTGATCATCGATTTACAATTCCTGGGATTACAGTGCTCTTAGGTGTCTCCGTCAACTGTGAAAAGAAGCTTGCGTTGTCAATTTCTGCAAGTTATGCTGTGATAGCAGATGAAGATTTGGATCATATAGTTTTAGCGATTGTTAATGACTTTCCGAATTGTGGTTATAAAAGAATGACTGGTTTTCTGCTTACACGTGGACTTAGTGTTCAGGAAAGAGCGGATCCGAGAGTCAATGCATCGTGTTGATCCAGAAGGAGAGTTATTGAAGGGCATTACAGCTTAATACCGTTAATAGGAGACATCAGTGTACACTCACCCCTAGTATTGTGGCACATAGGCACCAATCACAAGCTTAAAAGGTTAAAGATGTTAATTATAATGACTGGTTAATGTATACATGTCAAACTGCACTACATACCTCAAATGATAAGAGTTCCGATCTGAAGCAAGGGGTACATTACTCGTGTGGAAGAAAATGAGATCATGTAAATGTATAAGGTAAAACATATTGAACAACTTTGTACCACATGGAGACTAATTTATACACTAAATGAAATGCAAATAATGTAAGACGGGGTAAGGTAAATGGTGTTGAAAGCAAGTTTTGGTTTAATACAATTAAAAAAGTTTCAAGCGTTTGGATGATACCGTCATTTGGATGGCGTTTCACTGTGATTTTTATTCTTCTTTCTTCCTTTAGATCATGTGACAGTAAAACGTATGGTAAACGTTTCAAGATATATTTTTTACCTGGCTTTTCCTAAGTTTTGGTCTCTAAGGACATTAGGCTCAGAATTTCGAATCAATGAAATGCTTAAAAAAGATCAAAAGTTTTGGACCTTAAAAAGTGAAACAAGTCAGTGCAACAGTCCATTACTGAAACTAAAACAAAAAAACTAATTTTTATAAATTTTTAAAATTCAAAATTTTACTTTTCTTCTACCTGATTCGTACGATTTTCACATTGCATTTCACTTTTCTAGGAAAATGAAAAATTGCTATTAATCTCAATTTCTCAGGATAATTGCGGAACTCTGTTTTCGATGGGGTAATGTTTCAGCTCGTTTCAGATTGTACGCCGTCAGAGTAAAATCTCGAACATTTCCCTTTCTAACACTTGCTTGCAGTTTTTAAAGATTTGATCACCTACTACAAGACTTCATTCATTTGCGTAGCAAAAAACACTCCAGAGAAAACAATATTAACAGCGAAACTGTCTGACCTGAGTGTACTTGTTTTTGAAAAAGAAAACACAGATATGAAGTCGGCAGCGAGTCTTCTCTGAGATCTCTACATTCATCTTTCGTCAGAGACTGTTACTATATATATATATATATATATATGTGTTACTGAGTCAGAAATGTTTAACCTGGAGTGGTAAAAAGAGAATGTCACAAGCAATAGCTCAAAGGTTCTTTTGTTCGTTTGAACAGACATAAACTGAAAGCCGTGGGCTCTATTTCACTTATGTAGTCAACATTAAAAGGGCTATTTCATGCAATTAATTTCATTCCACTCAAGACTCTCAAAATAACCACTTAAAACTTAAAAAAAACAAAACAAAACACAAAAGAAACACAATAAAGCTAAAGAGATACATGGATAGGTTAAAAGTAACAAGAATGAAACGGATTTTACAGTAGTTTATTAGAATTCTCCTGTCTAACAAGAATTGTTTTTTTGTCATGTAGGTTTCATTTTATTGGTAAATGAATTCTACATAACCGTTTTCGGGTTTAAAATTTGTGATTAACTAAAGATTTTGCCAAACTGATCACTCTAAAATACTGTGACATAGGCCCTTTAAACTACAACAGATCTATACAAGTAGACAGTTATATACCCAGGTCTAAACTTGGTTTTAATAACGTTTACCTTAATTATCTTACTTGGTCTCTCCTTATTCTTGTTCTAATATAAATTGTCAGATGGCTCTGGATTTTGAATAATACATCTACCACTTCTTTCAATACATGAATGTCCCTTATCCTATGAACAATAGGTTTGTAAAACACAAAACCTTATTGCTTTATTTTGGTATAGTCTGCTCTTTACTTCCAAAGGACAAGGGCTTTGCAGATGAAGATTTGAGATCCATGGCTTAAGGTGATTCCTCAGTATTGCATTGCGCATCCCTACTGCGCACGATTTTTGCGTCATTAGCGCGCGCAAATTAGCGCGTGCACGTACACAGTGAAAGAAATTTCCCTCAAGCTAAGCTCGATAGCGAAATAAATGCTCATTTTCTTTTAAACGAGCATGGTGACCTGTATTTTTTATTGCATAATAATAGTGTGCATATTGTGCCCCTTAATTTAAAAGAAAACTAAAAAAATTTATCGGAAGCAAAAAAAGATCTAGGCGAAAGCGTGCAGGAACCCGTTACTCTGTGATGCAAATTATGACCGCAAAAATAACGACTCTACGAACGCTTTACGTCCACGTCGTTTCAAATAGTGTTATGTTTCCACAAATTTTATATAATATTGTTCTATATGCTCGACATTTTCTACCTGTTAAGTTTTTTTCCGAGTATTACTTTTATAAACTACCTATCGAGCTACCGCAAAATGTAACGTGGACCGATGAATAATGCGCCTAAATAGCACGAGTACAAGCATAAATTGGGTAAGATTGGCCCATCATATCTCTTAAGCGAGAATGGTGACCTATCATTTTTATTGTTTTTTTCGAAACAGTGCTTGGTAGAGAACATTCAGGGAAAGTTTTAAAAAAATTCATCGGGAACTTTAATTTCTGAGGAATCACCTTAACTGATGGCAATAGTCGAATTGACATTGTATCTCAGCTTTCATGATAACAGCTATAACTGCTTTTCAAGAAATTTCAACTGCTGTAGCATGTTACGGTCTCCCCTCAAGGGTGAAAACAAATAAAGAAGGGAAAATGATGATATTACATAATGTATGCTCTCACATCCTGATAGAAGACCAGATAGGGGTAGTATAATTGCTGGCAGGAGTGTGCACAATCAACGTCTTGCATTAATTGCGTTTTATTAAAGTGTATAAATTAGTCTCCATGTGGTACAAAGTTGTTCAATATGTTTTTGCCTTATACATTTACATGATCTCATCTTCTTCCACACGAGTAATGTACCCCTTGCTTCAGATCGGAACTCTTATCATTTGAGGTATGTAGTGCAGTCATTATAATTAACATCTTTAACCTTTTAAGCTTGCGATTGGTGTCAATGTGCCACAATAAGTGAGTGTACACTGTCTCCTATTAACGGTATAAGCTGTAATGCCCTTCAATAACTCTCCTTCTGGATCAACACGACGCATTGACTCTCGGATCCGCTCTTTCCTGAACACTAAGTCCACGTGCTAGCAGAAAACCGCTAAAACTACATGATCCAAATCTTCATCTGCTATCACAGCATAACTTGCAGAAACTGACAACGCAAGCTTCTTTTCACAGTTGACGGAGACACCTGAAAGCACTGTAATCTCAGGAATTGTAAATCGATGAAACGCAGCACTGAACTTGTAAGGGAAAGAGAAATCTACAGGTGATTGTTCTTGCTATGGCAACAAAGCCATCAATGCTTCACGTACAGTTGTCAGGATAAAATCATTTAACTCTAATAAAGGAGAATAGTGGTTTAAATGGTATACACGACAGTCCAGTTTGTACAGAAAATAGTCAAAATTATCGAATCTGCAACAGTATACAGTATATGGTTTCCACTGGTTCCATGGAAAGCAAAGAACGACAACAATAACAAAGCCGTCGCCATCTTGAATTAGAGTGAGCTTTCGTTCTTTGTGTTCGCACGTCCAGCTCGGACCGCGCGGGGTTGCACAGGAACGGAAATTAGGGAGTTTAAGCAAAGACGACGGCTACGGCAACGAAAACGTCAGTCCAAAATATAACTTAGCGCTATCGCAAGTATTTCGCGATTATTCCGTCTTGTTCACCTTCTACAATACAGGCGAACTACCCTGTAACTGAATGGGTACGAACGGTTTAAAAGTCAAAACAGAAAATAACTGTTTCATTGTTATATGCTCACGTTGTCATCAAAACCTAAAATTTGGTGATTTCACGTTGTTGTTTTGTGGAGTACGGCAAAGAAATGCACGGAAATTCGTGTTGCACGTGTAGCACGAGCATTTTTCCTTTTTAAACCAATCATATTCTTGCTTCGTGGCGTAGCCGTAGCCGTAGCCGTCGTCTTTGCTTAAACTCCCCAGTGTAAACGGCACAACTGAAGAGCGTAACAGAACAACTGAATTGCATAACGGAACACAGGTAGCAATTGGGAAAGACGTCCAGACGAAGTAAAACTGACTTTGAACGCCGAACTGCTGTTCACAGAATAAACAAGTAGAACGGCAGAACTAGAAGCGCGATACGAAGCTCGACCATCGTAACAGGAAGGCAAAATGTAATAATAGCAAACTGAATTAGAATGGAGTATTGTAATTTGTAATTATAATATACAACTCGTTACACCCTATTACAAGGAGAATTCTTCTTCCAACATCCCAAGAATATCCGTAAATGGGAGACAGGGTCTTATTGGAATGGTAATAAAGTGGCGCACATTATTTCGTTTGTGAAAAATAAAACATTATACAGTAAATGAAATAGAAAACCAAGACGAGCAAGGCTGATTGAACGTTAAAGGAATCTTTTATCTTAGCGGCCAATGTTTCGAAACGCACTGTCTTTCTTCATCTGGACACAGTTGATAGAGGGGAATGGTTTGGAAGCTCGCAAAACATCAAAGGGGCAAGTAAAGATGCCAATATTTAGGTTGGATAGTCCACGACCGTGCACAATCTTTTGTTTTGCGCTCATACACTATGCATGAATTACGTAATCAACACGTTTCTATTGGTTAGCTCCTCCTCAGTACGGAGTAAACAACTATTGTGTTTTGTGCACGGTCAAGGCCAAAAACGAGAACAAAAACCTACAACAAAGAAATTTGTCGCGTTTCATAACCCTTCCCCTGATCTGGATTAACCTTCTTGCATATGGCAGTTGCGCCCGCAGTACACACGGCAGTCAAAACTTGACTGTCTTCCGTAAGTGGTACGTTTCATGTGTGCCTAAACGACGGCGTTTGTTCAGCTGCAAAACTCAGACGGTGCAGGTCGCTCGTGTCACGCACTCTTCTCCCTTTCCCGTCTGATGGACTTCATTCAAGGTCATGGTCCTGACGTCATGGTTCTACTTTTTTTTTTTACATGCCAATAAAAATGCTTGTAAGAAATACACACACGTATTTATTTTCGGGAGGGTTTTTCTCTTTTCAACGAATTCTTATCAAGTCTCAAAAAAAAAAACCCGTTATATCAATGATATGATAACTTCTACTCCAAAAAAAGCGATTTCATATGAAAGCAATTTGAATAATTGTTTGATTCGTGCTGTATCGTTGGAAAAGACTGA
>OX421452.1:34538184-34550684 GCA_949126865.1 Montipora capitata | reverse complement strand
TGAACATTCATTCTCTTGTAGCTGTAATTTGTATAAACATTACCGAACTTTCACCAATCACCGTCCCCAACCAAAACCGTCACTGAACTGCAAGGAGGCCACCGATTTATCTCTGGACGAGGGTTTAGGCCTATTACCGGAAAGCCAGACTTCGAGAACTTTTCAAAGGAAGGCTCACCAGTGAAGAACTCGTGGAACTCCCCTTTCCGGAGATCGCAAAAAAAAAAAAAACAAACAAACTCCTTCGAAGTCGAGTCCTGTCGGCTAAGTTTTCCTCCTCCGAATAAGTTTGTAACTATCTCTGTCCACCTTGAATAAAATCTTAAATCCGCTGTATTGATCCAATCAATATTATTGCAAATATTCACCACAACAAGTTGTAATATAATGTAAAATCCATGTATATGAATTAGTGAAACAGAAGAAGTCGATATCGAAGATCAACTGCATTTTTTTCAGTAATTTGCATCTAACCAATCAGAGAGCACACAATTGCTGTGACGTCAGGACAGTAAAGTTTTTCCCGTCTGCTGAATGCTGATTGGTCAATTCAAATTCCAGAGGCCCCCGCCGTATGCAAGGCCAGAGGACGAAAGGTAGTAACTGCCTTGAGATATTAGCGGAACACCATACTCATAGCGGAGCTCCGCGCACGGAGCACCATGGTTAACAAAATATGGTAACCCATCGATGCGAGAAAACTTGGTTTTAAAGCCATGGCGTCATCGACCGTCCGTCCGTACGTCCACCCATCCATGTATGTGACCAATATCATGCTAGTTTACAGCAACCATCTTTGATATTGGACATCCATGTTTTAATCAATTGACACCTGTTAAAAAGAGGTATCCGCTGACCAGTATCACCTGACCATACCGCTAGCTCAAGCTTTGAGCTCACCGCGCTCAGTGACCGTTGATCAGGTACTGGTTTTCGATTGGATTGCAGACTCAACCCAGGTTAACTCACCTAAACATAACCATGACAGCGGTCAAACGTCTGCGCATACCCAAATGGATTATTTTTGCCAGCCTCGCGCCAAATTTTAAAGGAAAACATTGGAAACAACCGGTGTAACGTACAATTTACGAAACAAAATTGAAACGTTCATAGAAATCTGTAAAAGGAAAAAAAAGAGATGGTAAAAGGAAAATTTAAGACTTTCCAGACACAAAGTTTATTAAATTACCGGTATTCTGTTGATTTTCCATTTTGTTTTGAGCTTTATCAACAAATTTATACGTCTTCAAAAACGGCGTCATGCTGCGAGCTGACATAGTAGTATATTTTTATTTGTTATTATTAATATATAGATTTAGCCTAAAAGCGGAGCTCCCTGGTTAGTTATTCTTACTGCCTGTAGGGTTTACTTAGTGAAAATATAAGGTTTCGATTTGTTCGCGTTTTGATGTTTCTGTTGCTGCTTTAATAATAAAATCATTTTCTTTGCTTTCTTCTATAGAGCAATTCATTGCCTAACTAGTGAATTCCACGGTAAATTTTACGCTAAAAACCGATATCGCATGAATCACGAAGCGATGAGTACGATATCGGTTTTTCAAGTGAAATTTAGTTTGGAATTCACCAGTTTGGCAATGAATTTTTCTTGAACCACATGAGTTTTAAAGGAAAACAAGCACATCCTCAACGAGCGAATGGAAAAGGAAAAAAGCCATTTCAGAGTCAACTGTCAATAGCCAGCGAATAGGAAACACGCTAAAATTAGAAGGCATAAAATTATAAAGTTTTAAGTTCAAGGTCAATGAAGAGTTTTACTGATGTTACAGTACTTTATTCCACTTTATCTCTGAAAACGAGATCATTCACATTTTGATGTATTTCAGAGCTAGAAATACGCCAGGTTGGCTTGGAACAAGAATCGGCAAAATACGGCAATGCAACCAAATTAAAAAGGACCAACTTCAAACAAGATCCGCTTCTCTCTTAAATAACGTTTAGATGCCTTAAACAAACTTCTGCAAACACAAGCTAGAGAGATTTCCCCCTAATTTTGCGAGAACTTATTGCGATTACGTGTTTATAATATAAGGACAAAATTTTCTTGTCACTGTCGAGGCAAAACGAAAATCAGTTAGGCAAACGGATTAAAAAAGCACTTGTTCGCTCGCATTTTAGAGCAAAAAAAATCAACTTTTTCTTTATGTCCAAAAGAGTACACATAATTGTTATTTAATTTCACTTGACAATATAAATTCGATTTTCGATTAAACCACCTTTTAAAAATACGCATCAACTTTAAATAACGCATCCGTAAAAGCTAGACCAACTTCTTCCACTAAGTATGAGCCATTATTGGTATTCTGTTTTGCCATTGTCGTTCTCTTTCGCTCTCCTTTCGTTTCTGTTCTAGACATAAGTCCTCCAGGCATGTAACATTATCAGAGCGTCTAAATATATGCCAAAAATTGCAATACAGAGAAAAAAGCAGCTCTAGGCAAATTAAAAATAAACACCCAGTCTTACGTTTACATCCCGTCGATGCTTGACTTGAATAACTGCGTAGCCACCAGTGTGGACCACAGGTATCATGATATGTCAAACTGGATTAAAACCAGCGAAAAGTGCAGTAACAAAACATTTTCCAAACCGTTTTCCACCTGAAGACGAAAATCGTTGACTGTGTAACAACTGTGAATCGAAAGCCAGTACCTGATCAGTGGTTAACTTAAAAAAAAAAAACAGCCGACCTCGGTGAGCTCAACGCCTGAGCCGGCGATATGGTCACGTGATCCTGGTCAGCGGATGCCTTGTTTTGACAGATGTCAATTGATCAAAACATGAATGTCCAATATCAAAGATGTCTGCTGTAAACTAGCATGATACTGGTTACATTGGCATACATGGACAGGTGGACGTAAGTACGTACGTACGACGGTCGTGACGTCATGGCTATAAAACCAAAATTTCTCGGATCGATGGGTTACCATATTTTCTTAACTATAGTAACGTTAAATCTGTGCTACTGTACGGATCTGAATGCTGGAGAATTGTCAAGAGGGACATAAATAAAGTCAATGTTTTTCACAACAACTGTCTGCGAAAGATCTGCAACATCTCCTGGCCCAACAAAATTTCCAACAATGACCTGTACCAGAAGACTGGGTGCACAAGTAGGGATCTTGAAATCAAGAAACGCCTGCTTAGATGGCTGGGACATGTCTTACGAATGTCGTCAGAGAGGATACCCAAGGTTGCCCTTAGGTGGACACCTGCAGGCAAAAGAAGGGAAAAGGGGAAGACCCAAAACTTCCTGGAGGAATACAGTGGAAACTGAACTTAGTGAGATGGGTTTGTCATGGGGAGAGGCACAGGCAATGGCGAAAGACAAGACCCGGTGGAAAAGAGACATTGTTGCGGCCCTATGCCCCATTGGGGGCAATAAGGACTAATATATATGGTGCTCCGCGCGGGCGGGCCTTCGGCGCGCGCACAGCTCCGCTATTATTCTGCTCAAGCAAACCATTTCAATCTCCCCCTTCATCGAGGCAGCTGTTTTAATGCTACTCACGGCTTCCATAGAATACAGCAGTCTCTGATTCCATAGATTTAGATAACACTGGGAATTCATACCTGATATGCCCCAGCTGATACATGTAAACAAACCTGTCAAACTACCAGCTACATGTAGAGCTACATGTATTAAAATCACTGGATCGGAAGCAAACTTTTCATGCTCCACTATGACTTGCACCAACACAAAAGCGTCATCTTCATATACTAGTTCTCTTGAGATCTGATCTAGCGATCTTTGGAGCAGGTCTTTGAGGTTTTAGTACTCTAACAAAATATTGTTAGAAAGTTGGTATAGGACATTCAGAGGTTCTGTAACGTCGTACAAAATTGTTCCCACAGACCTTTGTATTCATCAAAACGTTGAATTGGTCACGATTAGTAGCTCTAGCCCACGACAAAACATTTTTGTTATTCCTGGGGGAGGAAAATGTTAATATTCCGACATGAGGAAAAATCTTTTGCTTCTCTGTGTACGTTCGATCGTTGTCACAACCCCACACAGCACAATGCTCACCACTAGGCATATTTCCAATATTATTTGAATTGCTGAGTTTAGAAATGGGCCAAAAGCCAGCCCATACACACTAAATACAACTCAAAAAACTTTATTGAGTTCTTTCGTCCAGATTTATTCCTAATTTTGTAATATTTTGAGACCATTTCACAATAAACCGTACGCAAGCAAGGAAGTTAACCAGCAAATTTTACCTCATATTTCACGGATATTCAAACAAAAACTTACACTTGCCACTTGCCCAAATCGATTTCTGCTAAAACAGTGTCGAAAAAAGCGTTGATCTCTCTCCAACATCATTTTTTTTTTGGGCCGTCGAATAAGTTTCCGCCATACATTTTCTCACAGCGACTTGCAATGTTGCGCCTTAGCTATCCCAGAACCCTCTACGTATCAAGCACGGATCCGATTGCTGGCAACTCATTCATAAAAAAGATTTTAAGATACATTGTTCACCTTTTTCCCGCTAGCTTGCAGACAATTCTGACCTTTGTATTTTATCTTTTGGCGCAGTTACGCCTGCTCGATCTTGGTTGAATTGCAGTATCATAAGAAGAACTGTGATGAAATTGTCGTTAAGCCTCAAACTTAGAATGATTAGAAAAACTACGATTAGACCGTAAAGGTGGTGCAGGCACCACGGGTCATGTTGCAAGGACATGTTGCAGTGACAAAAAACTTGTGTATTGCACACTGAGGGAGGCGACATGTAGCAGGGGCGTGTAGCGGGACAAAATCACAACATGGGCACACACATGAAACGTTGTGGGTACTTGTTTCAGGCATATGTTGCAGCGCCATGTCCTCTCAAGTGAACTGATACTTTTATTGGTGTTCAACATCAATTTGGGGGTTATTTTGTCCCCGCGAAGTGTGCCATGAACTTCATGTCGCTTCAACATATTCCTGAAACATGTACCCGCAACATTTTCGATTCATGCGTGTGCAAATGTTGTGATTTTGTCCCAGCTGAAGGTCTCCGCTACACGATCCTAATGCATGTCGCCTCATTGTGTACTACGCACCTTTTTGTCCCTATACAGTATGACTCTTCGTGTCTGCCTGCCTTAAAAAACTTTTCAAATGTGCTGCGATTCATGCGATCGAAGCTGCCTTAATAAGTTAAGCTTGCCTTGTGCTTCAAGCCGTAGCATGGATTATTTGTTGATGAGTACCGGGGCAGATTTTAAGTTACAATGCCGTTTCTTTCGGCATACAATGAGCCATTTGAGGGATCTTTCGATTCTCGTGATCGGAACAACTCCCGCGAGATTTGCGCCGAAACTGTTGTAACCGTTGCAGGAATAAATGAGTTAAAATTGTCTTTTTGAGCTATATCATTTCACCGCTTCGCGGATCGGTAAATATCCACCTGAACAGCCACCTCCACTCTAGTGAATGGTTGTTGATTTATATCCTTGTCATCATCATCATCATGATTATTATTATTAGTATTATTATTATTATTATGATGATGATGATGATGATGATGATGATGATTATTATTATCCTCATAACTTTCAGAGTTGAAAATGGCTTTAAATCACCAAATTTGTAGTGTTCTCACGTATCTATCTCGTTCCCCTTCGTTCATGGTTCCTTGCACTAAAAGGTACTTTTACTTGCTTGGATACAGTGAAATCCGCAATTTTTCATCTCAACAACGCTCAATGAAGCAGACTTCAAGTTAACATATTGTCATCTTGTCTAAAAACCCGTTTCTTTACCGTTTCCTGGCATGCAAGATGACGGCGTAGTTACGGTTGTTAGGGACTGACTGTCACGTTCCTCGTGCAAGACCTTTATGTTTTATCCAATATAATTGGCTGGTTGTTTTAATAGGTCAAAGTAGTAACGGGTAATGAATGAGTTGAAGACAAAACTATGTATGAGGATGGAAAATGCCAGATCAGCCAGGCAACTTTTTCCCGGAATTTTGAATAAACGGTTTTTTTTTGTGTGAAGTATCCCGAACTAGCATGCATGATTGCGGCATTATGCAAAGTGATAAAGCGACAAAAGTGCCTTCAAATGAAATTCAGACGTTTGTTTCAACACCAGACAATTAGTAATCATTTATGTCACCTCTGCACAATATTTACAGAGTCAGAAACTGTGTTTTTCGTGTAAACTGTCACCAAAACGCAGTGGGTACTATTCCTTTTGACGCCACCAAGCCAGAGACTGAACCTCCTTTCCTCCCCGGCAAAATCTCTCTCTCAGTTCACCCTCGATACTTCATTTGGAAAAGACTCTGAGATACGCCATTAGTGTTCTGCCTCACTATGAATTCCTTCACCTTGCCTTGTATTCACGTAATCAACCTGAAAATAATTTAATGAAAGAACGAGGGCACAGTTAATTGCATTCCTCAGGCAGCCGGTTAGTTATTTTCTCAGTCACTGAGTCTTTCAATAGGCCATCCATTTCATCGGTCATCAGTCAGTCAAACTTCATTTACACGAACGCGAATCGAAAGACAATATCTACCTTGTGCACCTTTTCTAAATAAGACTTCAACTTTTCAGCGATAGCAGCAAATGTAGGTCTCTCTGATGGAGTTTCGTCCCAGCAAGAGGACATCAGTTTATACCTTCCAATGGGAAATAATTGAATTCACGTGTGAATACCAAATGAGTAGATTTTCTGCACGAAAGTAAAGATAATAGAGATAGACGAATGAAACGGAAACGGAAACTTAAAGTGGTACAATGATGAAAAAGTCACTTCGGTCCTTGTTTTCTTCAGATTTTGAGAGTGTGTTTGCTTAACACCTGAAAGGCAAAATTTTGAGCTTTGATTTTTATCCAAAGGTTGTTTACTTTGAGTATAAGTTGAAGATTTCACCATCTGCCATTATTCACGTTCCAAACTGACCGACTGGACCTCAGAGAGTTGAATCTGGGAAAAACTGACGTCATTGACTCACTAGCTTAAAATTTCAGCGTGTAAATGCAGTTTAATATGTATGCAAAACGTGAGTTTTGCAGACATATTTTGCAATCCGAACGGCCCGGGACTCTCGTGCTGCGTATTAACTCAGTTGCATACAAACGCATGCATTGCATTTTTAAACCAGTGAGTTTTTGACGTCATTTTCTCCTCGATAGAGTCGTCTCAAGATTTTAAAGTTAATACTGGCGGACCATTAAATTTAAGTTAATTTAAACAAGAGTCTTTCTAAAATTAAGGCTTAAAACTTGGGTTACTTACTGTTTAATTAACATAGTTTTGAAATCCAATAGAAAAAAAGAGTTAGGGTGATTTTTGATCATAGACTCTTAAACTTACATCTTCTTGCAGCAATGTTCAGGGGAGGACATCCTTTCACCCTGAGAGAGATAAGTTTTGAGCTCGAATGGAGTCTCTATGAAAGGGTATGGCTGTTCACCTAGGAATAAATAATGAACATTGATTCTATCAATTCTTTCAGGCGGTTGAAAAAAATAAATAAATAAATAAATAAAAAAAAAATAAAAATAAAAATAAAAATAATAATAATAATAATAATAATAATAATAATAATAACGCACCGTAAGCTGCAATTTCCCACAACACAATGCCAAATGACCACCTGTAATGAAGAACAAAACAGACACAAATTAAATTGGGAGAAGTGATCCTCTCATTTACCTGGACAATTTACAAGTGCCTTCAACGGTGGCTTCGTAGCTCAGTTGGTAGAGCATTGCACTGACATAGTAGATCCCTTTGTAGCCACCTGAGAGACTATTTCTTAAATTGTCCAGGTGAGTACAAGGATCACTTCTCTCAATTTTGTCTATAACCCGCACTTCAAGCATATACGCTTATTTCATAACAGACGCATGCAGCTAAATAGAGAGCTTTAGATTCTATGACGAGAACGACTAAGAGTACGAGATTTTCTCAAAGAACAACACTGAGCACGCGCAAACCAGCCCCATTTTGGCGGGGAAAACGTGATAGTACGAGGTTTTGCAAAAATGTCGTCGTGTCAAAACAAGTCAACAACACGGTAGCAGTTTTGGCATTTTTCGATCAGCAAAGTAGCGCAGCTACCAGTAATAAGAATATGTCAGCAACCTACACTGCTAACGAAGAGTAACATTAATCATCAGGGTTATAAATCTTCTAGGTATTTTCGCTAAAAATAGGCAGTCAAATCTTGTACTTGTTCTCGTCCTCGTCCTAGAATCTAAAGCTCTCTAATAGTAGCATGACGGAGAGCGAGATATGGAAAAGGTAACTACTGACAACAAGAAAGAGACGAGACAAGAGAACGCTTCAGTCACTCAACACAATATGACAACGCATAACTTGACGACAATTACATAGAGGATATTACATGGCCGCGCGGAGATACGAAATTTTTCTTCGAGTGTTGAAAAATATTTCACGAGTGAACGAGTGAAATATTTTTCAACATTCGAAGAGAAATTTCGTATCTCCAAGCGGCCATGCAATATTCTTTTTATTATATAAACTTTAAGAAGGATCGATTTAGAAAACGTATTAAGAATAAAAAGTAACAACACTATCCGACGTTTCGGAGTCAGACATGACATGTATTCTAGCAAAAATTTGTAAATATCTTAGTGTCAACTATCGTTAAATTTCCATTTATGCAAAAGTCTTTGTTTTGACCCAACGCCCGTTATGTTTAAATTGCGAATTATCCAGTACAGTTTAACCTTGATAATGGGGTCATGTCTGACTCCGAAACGTCGGATAGTGTTGTTACTTTTTATTCTTATTATATAAACACCAATGAAATACTAAATCATTTCACGAAAG
The DNA here is from genome assembly GCA_949126865.1 of Montipora capitata. NCBI lineage: Eukaryota > Metazoa > Cnidaria > Anthozoa > Scleractinia > Acroporidae > Montipora > Montipora capitata. The sequence continues at coordinate 34,541,860 of OX421452.1, read as the reverse complement.
GCATCGAAAGACGCGACTTTTATATGTAACCATAGCAACAGTGATCTTTTCACGTGTGAAAATAACACGTTATCATTATCATGTTTTCGCGCGAAAGTTCACTTGATATTTCTCTGGTGTTTATATAATAAATGAGGGTTCAAAACACTTGGCGGAAAACTGGAGCAATTGCAATGGACGACACTTTCTTACGAAAAAGTGCAATGGACGACACTTTCTTACGTCATGTAAATTGTACTTTTTGACTAACTTTAGCTAACACAAGCTTTGCATTCTAAAGCATATTAGTTAATAAGATTATTAACTGACTGGTGATCAGTTACTTACACGTCGCTACAATAACTATAGCTGTGATCTTTCAATGATTCTAAGGATAGCCATCTCCAAGGAACTCTGTCCTATTGAAAACAAATGTGCAAAAGTGTGTGATTAGGCAAGAACAGGGCAGGGTGTTTATTATTTGCCATGGATTAAATTAAGCGTAAGTCGATACGAAAAAGTAGTAAGAGCCAACTGCTGATGTACAAGAACTCGGACACCTTTTTGATTTGCGGTTATATGTCTGAGCGGTTTACTTGACATTAAAGACCCAACAATGCTTGACGCATAGAATCAATAGCATTTGCCTAAATGCAAAAATCGCTGAAGGGTAAATGCTGCATTTTCGTACTTACATTGGAGGTTTGGGTGTAGATGCCATCCTTTGAAATGTCTCGTGCCAAGCCAAAATCTCCCACCTTAGCCACGTTGTTATGGTCAATGAGCACATTTCTGGCTGCAAGGTCACGATGAATGCACTAAAGAGAAATAGACCTAGGCGTTTTAAGTAATCAACCATAACTGACCTATAGGCACCTGAGGACTGGATCAAGGGCAAAATGACGCCATAATTACTCGATCAAGAGTGCACTGTATGCAAGACACATGTGAATCGTGTACACGTTTCAGTATTCTCGACCAAACTCTCTCTTCTCTCTAATAATACAGAGATTTAGCATCACCTTTGTGTGAAATGGCAAACATCGGATTGCCGTTTCACGTTTCACATAAAATGCAGTGAAGGTTGTGACATTAGCTTTTGTGATTCCCGGAAGAATGGACTCTGTCAATGTCGAAAAGTTTGTTAACAAACACAAAAACTCAGAGTCTTTTTAAACATGGTTGTAGAAAAAGACGCTATACATGAATATGAAAAATCATTCCCTGTCTGTTAATTGAACGATAACCACGAAACGTGATTTTTCCTTGTTTGACCTACCAGAAAAAAAGCTTTCGTGGTCCTTTGTTTTCCACAAACGACTTGTTATGAAAAAGAAAGTTTCACATATACGGCAAAGGCAAAATTGCCTACTCTCACGTAGAAACGGCAAGCAGCAACCGGCAAACGCAAAAAATGCCTGGAAAATACATGATCACCTGGGGCCCGTTCCTCCAAAGTCCCGAAATTTTACGTGTCATTTTTGGGTGTCACAATTCCCTCTGTATCGCAAGAACGGAGAGGATTTGAGTCGTCAAACTTAACAAACAGTTTGCTTTTTGTTACCTTGAAAACATGTTAAAAGATCGGCTTTCCTGGACAAGCGGTTGGCAGGTTGACAAATGGCTTTTCGGGCCCGAAATGTTTTCGGGACTTTCGAGAACCGGGCCCCTGGTCAGTTTCGCCGTTCGCGCTTCATGAAACGCGATGCTAAATCTCTCTAGTAGCATGGAAGACTGTTCAATTAAAAAATAAAATAAAATAAAATAAAGCTATTTCTTATGATCAACTGCCAGCTTGAAATGAATTCTAATAATAAGCGACACACTTTGAAATTTTGAAGATAGACGTGACTTGTTTTTTGTTCAGAGAGGAACATTATGTAAGAGTTGCGCCTGGTTCTAAATTTTCGACAAAAACTCAGTGAATATCAGCCTACCTTTTTCTTTTGTAAGTGTTTCATTCCAAGGGCGATTTGCAGCGCTATGTCTAGTAAATGACGATCGCTTAACCCAAACCGTACGTTTTCATATTTTCCCGGTTGGTTAGCTGGGAATTCGATCTTCTTGGATTTCAAAAAAACTTCAAGGCTTTTTCCATGAACCAGTTCAGTAACCAAGAGTATCTTGTCTGAAAAACATAATCATCTATTTACCACTGAATTATTCAAAAGATATTCATCTAATGAACTGTCTTTTGCCTGTAAATGGATGGACAAGCTTTTTTTTTTCGTCTAGAAATCGTACGCCCTGAAGAATAATAAAGGAGTCTGAGATGTCAGTTCAAAGATTTTCAGTTCCGTATAAATTTAATTTCAAGTCATTGAATTCCTTTGAGTGTTCAGACTGTTATATTGTATTGTCGGAACTTTTGTTTCAAAACTTACCACTCTTTGTGCATTCCCCCACAAAATTGACAATGTTGGGATGCTGCCCAGCCTGCTTGAAGATCTTTATCTCATTCAAGAGGTCGGAGTTTTCAGAAACACCTGCGGTATCTATGCATAAATAATAATCACAATGTTCAAATTAACTCTCTGCTATGTAGTGAGACCCAAGAAGGGGGGAGGGGGCGGCTGACCTAGGTGAAAGAAGATCTTTCACCCAAGGCCACCCCTCAAAAGGTGACAACTCGTAGTGTGCTTTGTCGCAAAAAAAACCGAACTAATCGAATCAACGAAAATGTCAACAAACATTATCTGAGATAACCATTCTTGTGAAGGGCTTCATAGGAATTCAAAAAGCGATGCCTTGAATGCTGGCTCTTCTTTCCCCGCATTGGCTGTTCTCTGGGTAACAAATGACCTCGAACCAGGAGCACTTTGTGATGTAAGGCGAGGACCTTCACCGTTGCGTCAACCCTCCTCACTATTCAGTTTGGCATATGACACCTAGTGTACAGCCAACTGGTCGCCTCCTTCTCAACACATCCATATTGAAATCGTCCTCTCTACGCAGCTAGAGATAATTCTGAATTAGATTTTCTCACCGTTTTCAATTCTTAAAACAGCTTAAAACGTAGGGAGGCTTATTTTAAAATCAGTTTGAAAAGCAATGTGGTTACCTTTTAGCTGTTTCACGGCCACGTCTAATATTTGTCCATTCTTTGCACGATACTTTCCCTTCCGAACAATCCCGAACGCTCCTTCTCCAAGCGTTTCATCCTCGAACACATGGAGTCTTTGAAAATCAATTCGCCAGTTTTCTTCAATGTCAAAACATTTCGGCGAATAAGTGCTTCTTCTGTGAGCAAAAACATGTTACACTTGTCGTGAGAATGGGCTCTATCATGTCATATTTTTTCTTAGTACTTGGTTCCTAAAAACATTTATAATCCAGCAAAGAACCTGAATAAATAAATGTAATTTCTGACGTTTGAATGATCTAGGAACGAATTAGTCAGAAAATGATATTCTGACGGCACGGTGGAGAGGCTTGGGTTCGGTCAGGTGACTTGGGTGACTATTAAGGGTTTTAGGCGGGTGATATCTGTCATTCTACGTCAGTCAGTCCTTCTGGTGGCTTTCCTTTCTTTTTTTGTTTATTTTATCATGGAAGGGTAGTGTAGGTAATGTATTATGCCTTTTCCTCGAGGTTCAGTGCCACTGCATTAGATGAGGAATATGTTTCCACCTTTTTTGGCCACAAATAAGGAGTGGTTTTTTGGTGGTTTCGTATCTGGCGTGGTACATTAAAAAGC
>OX421452.1:34510684-34530684 GCA_949126865.1 Montipora capitata | reverse complement strand
TTCTTATTTGTAATCAAAGCCTGGCAACAAGGTTTCACCACAGCAACTTCATTAAAGATGGCACTAACCCATTATGTAGGATGTGTGGCAAGTCTGATGAATCTGTCGATCGCGAGATATCTGGCTTCCCAGAACTTGCCAAAACTGAATACATTCAGAGGCATGATAACGCAGCATCATACATCCATTGGAAGGTGTGCCAGAGCTATGATATCAATACAACTAACAAATGGTACGACCACACCAGATAACTGTTGTACAGAACGAACAAGCAACGATTCTGTGGAATATGCCAATTCATACTGACAGGGAAATAGTGGCTAATAAACCAGATATCATAATCAGAGATCACACGAATCAGAAATGCCAGCTTATAGATATGGCAGTCCCATCAGACAGAAATACATCTGTTAAAGTAGTCGAGAAACTCTCTAAGTATAAACACTTAGAGATTGAGATCGCCAGAATGTGGAAAATGGGAACAGAGACGATACCAGTTGTCGTTGGTGCACTTGGGGTCATTAAGAAGGGCCTGAAAAAGTACGTTGACAAAATGCCAGGCACAGTCAGCATTATTGAGCTCCAAAAAATTACACTTCTGGGATCAGCTCGCATCTTGAGAAAGGTCCTGTCAATGAAATGAACTCTTTGGTACCAAAGGCCTATGGGTTGGACCCGGTGCTTCAAAGACTAAACCAGCCAGCCAAGGCCGTTACAAGTCAACTCTCCGTTAACTAAATGGTTCCCCATTTTACCGTCCTGTCAAACTCTGTATTTACACATTTCACTAAGCGGACACTCTCCTGTAAACGTACGCGGACACATTTGAAAATTAAAATTGGATTTTCCTTTTGTTTACGCTCTCTCCTAAGAGGACACCCCACACATAATGATTGACTCTCGGAAGCAAAATATGTATTTATTTGCGAGAAAAAACTAAACTATTACCTTTGACAGGGCAACAGAACAGTGGTGTCGGTTTTTTCCAATCTCCATTTGTCCGCTGGAAGAAAGCTGTCCATTCGTTTGACATGAGCAAGACTCCAATAAGAGCCCATGCTTTTAGGAGCGAACAACAGCCTTATATTACTGTCACAGCGTTTTCGCAGACCTATCTATTTTTAAATTGAATTTCCCGTGAGTGAGACTCCCTAGGGAGCCCAATGGCCAATCACAAAAATACTAACTTGAGGTCTCAGCGTCACCAAGCCGGAATTGCCTTTGTGTTTTTTTTGTTTTTTTTTTTTGGCAGAAAAGGTAGTCTAAGAATTAGATCGATCTAATTCTCGTAAGCGGACAGCTTTACTAACGGACGTTTTTTTTTTCTCCAATTCTCGATGGTGCCAGCTCACGAGATAGTTGGCTGTAATAATAGCTTTTATTTAGAGGGGGAGACGCAATAACCATTCACAGTTTTCTAACTTGGGGCCCTATAATCCAGATCGAAATGAAATTTTGAGTTTTGGTTTTTGAGGAGAAGTGAAATTCGGAGTACCCCGGAAAGAACCTCTCGGAGCAGAGTAGAGAATCAAAAACAAACTCAACCAACGTATGACGTCGAGTCTGAGGACATCCCTTGCCATATTGGTGGAAGGCGAGCGCACTCATCAGTAAGCCAGCCCTGCTCCCCGGGAGAGTACGAAAAAGGTTATTCCCAGATGGTCACCCATCCCTAAACTAACCCTGTCCAACAGGGCTTAATATTCATCATCATTCGAGAATCAATGTCAACCTAGTGAGCCAACCGTACAAGCTTGATTCAACCGCACTTGCCAATTAGTACGCTGCTCAAGAGGAAACTCTATGGGCAAAGAAAAAAAACATATTCTGGAGCCATCTTATTCTTTTGCTTGGTGAAGGTAGCTCTGATTGTACTCCAGAGCACTAAAAGACAAATATAGAGTGTTTTAGATGGCTTTCCTGTTGCTATGGTAAAGTCTATCGTCATAATAATGTCGAGAATAGTTTGCCTAAGTGACATGGTAAAGTGGTGGCTCATTAGCCAATATATTTATTTCTTCTTTCTTATTCCGTAAATTATCCCTGATACAGCGCTCGCGTGAAAACATGCGAAGTATCGGTGGTCGTCGTCGATCCCTTAAATTGCTTGAAAGGCCTTGGACACTTCATGGAACTACTTGGTGTAAATAGCTGTGATATTCAGGAAATCGTTCGCAGATAGGTTTATTTTAATTAAATTTTAGGAATAATTATATTTTACTTGTACATATTATAATTATTACATATTTTTAATCATTTCTATATTAATTCTATATTAGATTTACTATTTTGCTGGTTTTTTTTTTAGACATGTAAAGCGCTTTTGATCTTTTATTGTAAAAAGCGCTATAGAAATATTAAATATTATTATTATTATTATTATTATTATTATTATTATTATTATTATTATTATTATTATTATCATTATCATTATTATTGATACACCAGCAAAACTTAGGTTCAAGTGCCAGTTTTCAGACGCGGATAGTTTCTAGATATAACATAAAAAAAGGCTTCGAAAATTTCAAGACCTTGAGGCATAGCATCATAATACATGACGTAGAGGATCACAAGGACGTCCTACACTTAACAGGGATGGGGGCCTGGACCTACCTCCTTTTTACGGCACACTCAATCACGTGACCGATGATGAAATCAATAACCCGACTGATGAAAACGTTTCAATAGGGGCATTAAATACTGATTGTTCTGGGTCGGGAAATAAAAAGGATCTCACAGTCAATTTGATTATAGTAAGCGCGTGAATATCATACTTACCAAAGGGAGGCTTTATTTCAATCTTCTGTCTTGTACACTCACTATTACCATTGCTTGCTTTGCAGGTAAAATTGCCACTGGAATGGAGTTCATTATGTGAGCCACGGAGCGTAAGAGTACAATACATCACGCTGGAAGCATGTAAACAATCCTTAAGTTTACATTGATGCACCATTTTTTCACCAGTCAACCACCATTCTATTTTGCATGGTTTATTGTTCTTCTCCTGGTAAGGGTGTCTCTTTCCGGTAACCCTTGCTGTACAAGTCAGATTTACAGAAGAACCGTAAACCAATGCGTCCACTGCTGGAGATGTAGTGATTTTAACGGAAGGAGCGTCTTTATACAACAAAAACAAAAGTAATAATACTAATAAATGAGGAATGTTAAAGAGCCAACTGCAATAATCATGTTAAATTAAAGGAACAAAACAACAATCACCCAATTGAAATATTGAAACCTTTGCCTCTTACTAGGACCTCTGAAGGAGGACCGAGGTCCCTAAAGGGGGGTCTTTTCAGCTTTTAAGGGAAAGTTTACAAAGTGTGATAGTGACTTGAAGTTTTAGAAAGATCATGAAAACGCAGGACTAAACGTTTTGGACAGTTCTCGGCTGCAAACCCCATCCATAAATCCACTCAAGTTCAGTGTAGTGTGAATTCCATCTTAATAAGCAAGCATGAAACAAACCAGGACTGGGGCGAGACGTGTGTTTCGGTGAAGTGTAGCTTTTGCCTCCACACAACCGGAAAAATGAAGTCAAATCGGAAAAATAACAAGAAATAGACCAAGACAACAAAGTCAGTTAAAGGGGCTAGGTCACGCTATTTTAGGTAATTTTGTTTCATTTTGTTAATTATGAGCTCTAAACGTCAAATTGGTAGAGCAAGAGTCTTTCATTTGCAAAATCACGGCCACATAACAACTGAGAATGATTTTCCAGCTTTGTAAATGACATTTTGATATAGATGGATATAAATTTGAAAAAAGGTGGGCCGACGTTTTTCAAATTTACCCAAATTCAATCCACTTCAATCCTCTCCAGTTTTGTCCATCCATGTCCCTTCTTGGCTTCCCTGTGTTTTGTTAGAGTTCTTCTATAGTTTTGAACAGTTATTTTGATATTTTAGTTAATTCTATGACCATTCGATCAGTGCTGAAATTGCCTAAACTTGCGTGACCTAGCCCCTTTAAGCAGCGCCTCGAGTGACGGAAATTCTCCCGATGCAAAAGCGACTAAATTCGACTGAAAAAAACGCTTCGAGTTCTAGTGCTCTGACTCAGTTGACTCCGATGTCTGAGAACACAGGTATTGCAGATACGTCTTACGATAAGCCGAGTATAAGCGAAATATGGAAAAATCTAAAAGCAATTCAGACGGATGTTGCTAGTTTTCTAAACGAAAACCAGGAGATAAGAAAATATATCGACAGGCTGAAAGCTTCCCTGCAGTTCAATGAGAAGAATGTTGCAGAAATCAAGATTGGAAAAAGGGTCTCGTGCTGAAGACGAATGATCTGGAAAATAAGGTTGCAACAGCCGAAAAAACCATCCACGATTTAGAACGACAAGTTGAAAACCTTGAATTCGATCATGATACTCTCGAACAATACACAAGAAAATTCAACGTCGAGGTTCATGGAATACCAGAATGTGAAGGTGAGAGCCTGAGAGAAATTATTATAAAGGTAGGGCAAAAGATTTCGGTTGATATATCTGACGACGACATCGACTTTGTGCACAGATTGTACAGGAAACCTCCTGCCAATAAGCCTATTATTGTGAGATTCACAATGAAAATTTAGATTCCGAAGAAAATATCATAATGGGAGGTGACTTTAACTGTCCCCTCAATCCTGTTGTTGATAAGCGGGGAGGCATTTTAAATCAACGAAAATCATTTACAGCTTGTATTGACCGTTTACAAACCGAACTCGATTTGGTAGATATATGGAGAGTTAAAAATTCAGAGAAAATGAGTTTCACATGGACTCAAAAATCCCCCGGAATATTTTGCCGGCTGGATTACTGAATGATTTCGAACAACTTAAGGACGGTGCCTACTATTGTTATTGCGCATACGTTCTGCGCATCTGTAGATACTCGGATTTCCTATCGGTGATGCTTACTAATACAAGGATACTTTTGCGCGGTTTAAAACTATCCGGAGAAAGTAGATCTTAGTAAGTACTCTTGGTATCCAAAAAGAAAATTGGGGGTAACCATGCATTTTTCAGAGACAACTAAGCTTCAATTTGAGAAAGAATGCCATACATTGCTTTGTATTTTAAAGCTTTTTACGAATATTATTCATGAATTATCTTTGAAAAATGCGTGGTTACCCCCAATTTTCTTTTTCGATTTCAATAACACTTGTTAAGATCTACATTTCCTGCACAATCACACACCGGGGCAAAAATATTGTTAATTAGTAGGCACCGTCCTTAAGTGATTTAGTACGATCAACTGATATAATAGACCTTTTTGCAGATACGGCGGCCATTTTGATTTCTATTGTTTCAAATAGCAATTATGGGATGCCCAGGGGGCAAATACATTTTAATTTGCCCACCTGAGCATCTCATAATGTCTTTCGAAACAATAGAAATCAAAATGGCCGCCGTATCTGCAAAAAGGTCCATTCCGGCTATAAGAACAGACCACGATGCAATTTTCTTAGAAATTGGTCAATCAAAGGCCGGGTCATTGGAAGATGAATTGTTCTTTGTTGGCCAATGAAGAATACATAGATAGTATCATTGAAATGACCCCAATATGGACGGCGGGAGGACGGAAAGATCTGTCAGGTGATCGCAGCGTTTGCATGGGAGTGGATTAAATTTAACATAAGGGCTTATGCCATTTGTCACTCTAAAAGAAAAGCGAAGCAAAGGAACGAGAGAGAATCAACTTTAGAAAAAGAATTTAATGAGGCAAAGCTAGCATTTGAAAGAAATCCAGATAACGTTAATGCAAACCGTTATCATGAAACCCGTGAGAGACTTGAGTCATTTTATGACCATAAAACAAAAGGAATAATAACACTTGCACGAGCTCGATGGCAAGAGAATGGAGAAAAAAGTACGAAATATTTTTTGAACCTAGAAAAAAAAAAATAATGTTAAAAAAACATATTAGGAAACTTAACATAAACGGTACAATTGAAACAGACCCAATGTGCATATTAAAGGAACAGGAAAGATTTTACCGTGAACTTTATAGAGATCAGAAAGTCGCTCAGAATATTTCTTCCTTCCTGAGTGAGCTAAACATACCAAAACTTTCTGAAGAACAAAAACGCTCTTGTGAAGGTAGGATCTCGTCGAAAGAATGTTTTCGTCTACTTGATAGCTTTCACAACAACAAAACCTCAGGGAATGATGGCATTCCGATAGAATTTTATAAAGATTTCTGGCATTTAATTAGTGATAGTTTCATTAAGTGTGCAAATGAGTGCTTTGACAAGGGCGAAATGTCTTTCTCACAAAAACAAGCAGTGATTACCCTTATTGAAAAGTAAGGGAAAGATCACTCGCTACTTGAACATTGGCATCCAATCTCTCTTGTTAATGTGGACACAAAAATAATGACTAAAGTAATTGCCACAAGAATAAAAAATGTATTACCTGATATTATACATTGTGATCAAACGGGATATGTTAAGGATCGCTTTATAAGAGAAACCATTAGATCAATTTATGATATAATGGAATTTACTGCAGAGGAAAATATCTCAGGTCTACTAGTATTTATTGATTTCAAAAAAGCCTTTGATAGCGTTGAATGGAACTTTCTATACCGGTGCCTACAGATATTTAACTTTGGGCCAGACTTTATTCACTGGGTGAAAACTTTTTACAAGAATATACAAAGCTGCACCATAAATAACGGTATGGAGTCAAATTTCTCTTCACTTGAACGCGGTGTTCGCCAAGGAGACCCTCTCTCTCCCTATCTTTTTATCGTAGCAGTGGGAACGCTAGCAATTGCCATTCGACAGAACCCAGGTATAAAAGGAATTAGTATTGGGAAAGAAGAAACAAAACTCTTACAATACGCTGATGACACCACGGCTGTTTTTTCTGACACTAACTCTGAAAAAACATTGTTTGACCTACTAAACAGTTTTGAAAGCATCTCTGGTCTTAAAATTAATTATACAAAAACTGAAGGCATGTGGATTGGATCATCCAAAAACAACAATGAAAAGCCATTTGGCATCAAATGGTCTGATGAACCTGTTAAAACATTGGGAGTTCACTTTACTTATGATCAACACCTGCTTAAGGAAAAAAACTTTATTGAGACTGGATAGCATTAAAAAAACTTATAAACATTTGGTCGTCGAGGAATTTATCTATATATGGTAAAATTGCAATAATCAAATCATCATTTCTTATTCCAAAGTTTGTTTTTATATGCTCTATGTCCCCCACACCTAAAAGTGATGTTATTTTTTTACACGAGCCGATTTTTAACGCCGATTTTTAATCCATGTTAAACGAGACAGCTTTTAACGCAAGTTTGGTGCAGTATGTCACATGAGACGATTTTTAACGCAACATTGCTCGCAACACTTGAACCCAGGCTCCTGCTCGGCAAATATGGCGGACAGTGAGTTAAGAAGACGGCGGCTGAAAATCATTCAGGTTCTGATGTTAGTGGACGATTTGGAAGATGAAAAAGGAAGAAATTGGGAACGAATTATTTGGACGAGGAGTTGGATTAGACGGAGGAAGGAAAGAGGGGTATATCATCAGTTAATAAGAGAGTTAACTCTTGAAGATGTTGTGTTAAAAGTTACACGCACCAACACCAACAAAATTCGGGCAACAATGTTTCGCTTTCAAAAACCTGTAACATGTTGCCGCAACAAAATGTTGCGTTAGAAATCGTCCTGTGCACCCTGTTAAACGAGGCAACTTTTAACGCAACAATGTTGCGTTAAAAATCGGCTCGTGTAACATCACCTTAAGGAAGTGGTTAAACAATTGAATCAAATGATATTCAAATTCCTATGGAAAGGCACAGATAAGGTAACTCGAGTGTCAACAATAAATGAATATTTGGAGGGTGGTCTAAAAATGATTGATCTAGAGTGCATGGTGAAGTCTTTAAGGTTAGCATGGAATATGGGAGAGATATCTGGGACACAAATTACAACCCTTCGGTGGTTTGTTCTTCATGAATTGTAATTATGATATCAAAGCTTATATAATTTCTTCCCAATTTTACCATGAACTTTTGTCATGGTGGTCAGAATTCCGCGAAACGTTCGCTTCAGAAAAAGATCGGGAAAATATTATTTGGAATAACAGAGAAATGCGTATAGATAAAGAACCAGTTTTTTACAAAAATTACTTTGATTGTCGAATTGTTTACACGCATAACCTTCTACTGGACCTTGACAACAGACAATCTTACAGCATATTCTCGAAAACTATAAAGAAAACTAACTTTCTGCAGTGGGCCGGCCTTCGTCATTCTATACCACCCCATTTAAAAGGCACCAATAAGTCTCCGTCTATAACAGCCCTCACATTTGTAACGGAATACAACGTCTTTGACGTAATGGAAGAGAAATCAAAAGATTACTATTCACTTCTTGTCGGAAAGAAAGCACAGCCACCCTATATAGTCCATACACTGCAAAGAAATTGTAATTTTTCTTTTGATCAAATAAAACACTTTTTTACTTTATGAATGAAGGGGTAGTTTCTGAAGAAACTGTGGTGCTGCGTCGGTGGGGAAGTAGTATACAAAAATTTGGTTTTATCAGCGGAGTTGATAATGTAAATTGGCCACCGTACAGAGATTCTAAAAGCTGACGTTTCGAGCGTTAGCCCTTCGTCAGAGCGAATCGAGGGATTATGGGTTACGTGTAGTTTTTATAGTAGAGTAGGAGCTACGCTATTGGTGGTAACATGGCAACGTGAAAATAGGAATATATTAGTTAAATGAAAAGCGTTCGTTAATACCGTGAGGATTAAGGGTGCCGATTTGAAAGATGAATTTTTGTTCCAGATTCTTGCGGCTTTCCGTCGTACCTAGATGTAGGGAAAGGCCGCAGACTGTCATGTGTTTTTTGGAGTGGTTAGGCAGATTAAAATGGAGAGCGACTGGCCTAGATGCATCCTTGTCATTCTTCTCAACATCGCGAAGGTGTTCGCGGAATCGGTCACCTAGTCGTCTACGTGTCTCACCAATGTATAATTTATTGCATAACGTACAGGTTATGCAATAAATGACATTTGCGGAGGTACATGTGAAACGATCGGTGATCTTAACAGATCGCTTAGGTCCCGATATCTTGCTAGTGTTAACAATGAAAAGACAAGTTTTGCATCGTGAGCGCGCGCATTTGAAAGTGCCGGGTTGCTCGTTAGTTTTGAGCGCGCTTCTAACTAAAACGTTGCCTACGTTTTTGTCGCGCTTGAATGAAATAATTGGAGGTTGCGAAAAGATTCTACCAGTCTCGGGATCATTTTGGAGTAATTTAAAATTACTAAGAATGATGCGTTTGACTGCGTGATTATGAGGATGGAAAGTGAGAGTGAATGGAATTCTGTCATTCATTTATAACCTCCGTCAACTCTTTTCATCCGGCTCTTAAATATACCTGGGAAATTTCGGAAACTTCATTGGCTTTCCTAGATATCAAAGTTTCTATTAGAGGCAACGCGCTATGTACTAGTGTACACTACAAACCTACTGATTCACACAGTTATTTGTTGTATTCATCGTCACATCCATCACATGTCAAGAACTCCATTCCTTATTCTCAATTTCTTAGACTTCGACGTCTATGTAGTGATGACTCCGATTTTTCCAGCAAATCAGAGGAGATGTGCCAGTTCTTCGAAAAACGTGGCTATCCTGTCTCTGTGGTCAAAGCGGGCCATCATCACGCTCAACAATTTGATCGACAGTCATCACTACAAACGTCACAAAAAGATAAGAATGACAGAATTCCATTCACTCTCACTTTCCATCCTCATAATCACGCAGTCAAACGCATCATTCTTAGTAATTTTAAATTACTCCAAAATGATCCCGAGACTGGTAGAATCTTTTCGCAACCTCCAATTATTTCATTCAAGCGCGACAAAAACGTAGGCAACTTTTTAGTTAGAAGCGCGCTCAAAACTAACGAGCAACCCGGCACTTTCAAATGCGCGCGCTCACGATGCAAAACTTGTCTTTTCATTGTTAACATTAGCAAGATATCGGGACCTAAGCGATCTGTTAAGATCACCGATCGTTCCACATGTACCTCCGCAAATGTCATTTATTGCATAACCTGTACGTTATGCAATAAATTATACATTGGTGAGACAGGTAGACGACTAGGTGACCGATTCCGCGAACACCTTCGCGATGTTGAGAAGAATGACAAGGATGCATCTAAGCCAGTCGCTCTCCATTTTAATCTGCCTAACCACTCCAAAAAACACATGACAGTCTGCGGCCTTTCCCTACATCTAGGTACGACGGAAAGCCGCAAGAATCTGGAACAAAAATTCATCTTTCAAATCGGCACCCTTAATCCTCACGGTATTAACGAACGCTTTTCATTTAACTAATATATTCCTATTTTCACGTTGCCATGTTACCACCAATAGCGTAGCTCCTACTCTACTATAAAAACTACACGTAACCCATAATCCCTCGATTCGCTCTGACGAAGGGCTAACGCTCGAAACGTCAGCTTTTAGAATCTCTTTACTGTGGCCAATTTACATTATCAACTCCGTTGATAAAACCAAACTATTTTACTTTACCTCACCGTGTTGCCCTCGAATCATACGTTAAGGCCTTTCAATACAAAGTTCTTACCTCTATACTCTACACTAACACAAAATTACACAGAATCGGTTTTAGACCGAATGATCTGTACAGTTTTTGTAAGGCTCAGTCAGGAACGTTAAGCCACTTTTTTATCACTGTTCACATTCCAGACATTTCTGGACTGATTTTGAGTCTTACTGGCATTTTTTATCCAATCAGCAGGTACACATCTCTGCGGAAAATGTTTTATATGGAATAATATCGCAACAATGCCCTTTACTTAATTTACTCAATTATTTTGGTTACCATTGGGAAATTGTTTTTGTGGGACTGCAGAAGAAGCCAAATTAATCCAGAAATTACTGGGTTTAAGAACAAAGTTGTTCTCAAGTGCGAAACAGAAAGGAAAATTAAAAATACGAAAGACTATTTTAAAAAGAAATGGGTGCTCATACTAACTCGATAAGCCTATTCGTCTGTTGTTCTATTGTTTGTTGTTGTGTCTGTCTCTCTCTTTTTAGCTACTTATAATGTAAGGCGTTTAATCCTAACATAAAAATCCAACCTTCAATATTTAATTTCTTAATAATTAATTTGTTGTACTTCATTGATGTAAAACATTATTAATTAATTTGCCTATAAAAATAAATAAATAAATAAATAAATAAATAAATAAATAAAAAAGCATGAAACAAAGCTTGACAAGAAACAAACCCCGTCACTAGTTGAAAATTATTTTGATTGCCTTTATTCTAGTACTTACTATTGTGAGGGACTTCCCCACAAAACTGGCATGAGAGGAAACGAAGAAGCGATAGACAGCATGTGATTGGAAACAAGATGCGCCACGCAGTGCCACACTCGAAGCAACAGAATGTAACCATCATAAAACAACTGTAGAAGAAATGTGCCTGGATCCTCTATAATCCTGATTAATCCATGAAAAAGAAAATATAATCTGCTTACTATAAGGCCCGTTTTAAACGTCGCATTTTACATGTGCCGAATCTAATGCAAATGAGCGAAAACAATAGATTTTTCTCATTTGCATTACATTCGGCACATGTAAAATGCGACGTTTAAAACGGGCCTAAGTATATTCTCCACTATCTTGATACATCCAGGGAAATTTTGAAATCTTGTTAGATAAGAAGATCGGGACCGTATTAATAAGCAAGAGGAAAAATTATTACGTACAACATCAACCAGAATTGATCTTACAACCTTCATTATTCTGCTCATCAAGACCAATCGAATTTTAAGGGGACTTCCTTAAGTAATGCCGAACACAGTTTTCGCACTCGCTCTCGCTAACGCAATATAGCGCGCGCGCAAGGATTGCAAAAAAAAAAAAATAATAAAAAAAAAATAAATAACATGGCTTCAATACAGCAGTCATTTTATTTGCTCAATGCTTCCGCTAACTATACTATTTTTTCTCATAATTAAACAAAGTGTTTTGATGGTTTTAGTCTTTTATGAGAAATGTATGTTAGGAAGGGTAACGATGCAAAGGACCCTGCAATTAGCAGATTTTTCTTTGTTATTGAAGAACCCAGTTAAATGCAGCGCATGCGTAGTAAGTTTAAAAATTGCGATTGAATGCAGAATAGCTTTCTCGGAAATACGCCTATTTCTCGCGAACCACTCGTTAGAATTTAACTTAATTTGACACGAAAATGCTTTAGGAAATAAGTAACTGGAGCATTGAAAAAAATTGAACTTTAAAAGAGGAACTCCTAGATATTCCAGTGAATCTTCAACAAAGGATAATTAAAGATCTCTCTGTCAAATTACTATTAAAATAGTGTTAACTTGTGAGCATCGTTACAAGCTTCTTGCATATAAATTATAAAAAAAATCTAACGACCAGATTTTCTGCAAATGAACAAAACCGATTTTAAAGACTTGTTTATATTTATTCATGTTGCCATGGAATCGGCAATACTTAACTATGAAAAAACCGAAGTTCATTTCGTTAACCTGCTTTCTACCATTTTTGGCGCCCAAAGGATAGGGGTTGTAGAGAAAAAGGTAAATGAAAAATAGGTATCAAAAACTGTGTTCAGCCACCTTAAGACCAAAAAAACACGTTTTGCAAAATAATGCACCTACGCCCGAGAACCTGACAAATATTGTCAAACTCTACCAAACTTCACAGGAGCCGGTGTCTTGCCTCCGAGCAGGTCCATCTTTTTTTCAGGATTCCGAAGAAAAAAAAAAATAGGTTTTTCATTTTTTTTTCTTTCAGAAACTGTAAGTTCGTGACATTCCATGATTTTTTTTTTGTAGCCTACTGCGACCCGGCCCCAATTCTATAGTCTCGTCACAAAAAAAACAAAACAAAAACAAAACAACAACAACAACAGCAAATCTCTTTAAACCCCCATGTAGATTAGACCATACATAACAGAAAAAAAAAAAAACATGAGTTACGTTCCCGTTCGCTTGTTAGGAATGTTATACGAGTGAGGTCAGTCTTCCGCAAACAGTACTGGCCAGGATTATCATGATACTTCCCTTTCAACGCCAAAGCTGTAATTAGTCAATAATTTAGGACCGTCTCAAACGTCGAACTTTTCATGTGCCGAATCTAATGTAAATGAGAAAAATCTATTGTTTTCACTCATTTGCATTAGATTCGGCACATGAAAAGTTCGACATTTGAACCGGGCCTTAGTTCCTTCAAAATGCTTCAAAAATGCTATTTTTTGTTGGGCTAAACAAGCACATTAACCAGGAGTAGCGCCACAAGACCGTCTTAAAAATAAGAAAGAATTTCATGGAAATGAAAAAGCCCCTTATGATGAGGCACTCCATACGTCCTTGTTAACTCAACTGGAAACTTGAAGAAAAAATAATAACAAGAAATATCATTTCCAAAGTGGGTCTATGGTTTACCGTGGACCCCATTGTGATGTCCTGGATAGAACAAACAACTTTCGTGAACGAAAATGTACAACGAACGAATTAAACTTCCCAGTTCGGTTTGTTCTTCGTTTAATAATCGAATGTCCACTGCAATACCTTTTTAATTGACCACTTCTGTATTGTCTATTGTTACCATGTGTTTATTATAATCTGTTGAATAAACTGTTATGTGACTTTTAAGTATCCAACAAATATCGGCTTTCTTATCACTGTCATATAGGTTCCAAGCTGAACATGAAGTCAGCCGTGAAATTTTTTACGGCCAATCCTTTGACAATAGATTCTGGTTAAATTTCCTCAAATTTGACTTACTGTCATGTCCCGTTTCTATGTAACTATTTAAAGTTCAAAATCACCGAGCCAGAGTATGTAGTTTATATCAATGTTTAATATTTTTTAAGACGCCTCAACTCTGTGGAAGTTGTTTTGAAGCGACAAAACGATCCGAAACTTTGCTTAAAGTGACGAGTTCTATTCAGTTTTATTGGCCACATGTCGGTGGAGGCTAGCTAAATCGTCCGTACTTTTGTGACCCCTGGCGGCATTTCCGCAGCTAAAACAATTTACAACCCTCTCAGCTCCGTTCGTAGAATTTAAACCTTGGTTAATCTTTTAAAAGAACTGGCCATCAAAAAGTTTGTTGAACCTTACCTCGGACTCGTAATTCGTTGACAACACTTGATGAAAATCTCAAACGGAAAATATCACCAACTACTCGTCATCAAGTTCATTCGTCCGAAGATAAAATCGCGCTGACCCAAGAGCTTTGGCAAGACGCGGATACTAGTGTAAGTATCTGATTATACGTTGTTTTCAAGAAGAAACAGGATCTATAAAAATAATATGACGCCCAAAAGGGGCGTATAAATATGCGAAATATTGCATCATCATAATATCCACGAGGTTCCGCATAAAATTGCCTGCTTTTACTTTCCATGAAGATGACCCCGTGACATCTTATTGGATTGCCAAATGCTAGAGTACTTCCGGTTTCACTATTCAATCAGTTGACGAAGCTGAAAACTATTCCGGTCGTTATTTATATTATGAGCGTTTTTTAATTTATTTTCAAAAAAAAGCCGGACAACCAAGAGTAACAGACCACACATTGTAAATCATTGAACACTTGATCGAACTGTTTGGTGAAATCTTTTTTATATCTCAATTCCAAGAAACGGTGCGTGCTTAATATGGGTAATAATCTCAGATGCTTTCAGTTCACGCAACATATCTTTGAGCACATTTTGCTGACACTCAATCCTGGACATACGACAGAGATCGAAGGACATTTGCTTGCCGAGCATTCAACTGTACCGAAACATCAGTTTTAAAGGCCACGTATCGAAATCTTGTTTACAAGATAGAGGCTTGCGTTGTCACTTACTTCCTTCTTCATGACGTACTGAAGTGTAGAGTTGGGAATAAGAAAGTTCCTTCCGTAACGCCCAGTTCGACTCAGGAAGTAGACTGTTGCATGTGTTGGATGTTCAATGGTTGTTTCTTTGTCTTTTTTAAAGCCTGCTTCTGCCTCGATCCTCTTTACACTTTTCAAGAAATTATCTGATATCAATTTCAAGGCTCCAATTGCCAACGGAATCAGCTTTGCTTTCTTCATCCCCAGCAGCTTTCCCACATCCTCTTTCATTTTCCTCTTTCATTGACTGGTATTTCCCGTACGAAAACTTTAGGCCTGACAGGAGCCTTAATTAGGCCTGAATTTTAAAGGCTAACAGCAGCCTCACACGACACTTACTATCAGCGTTACAATTAAGCATGACACAAGCCTTACATTAACGTCGCGTGAGCGTTAAAAAAGGCGCTTTTCAGGCTTTTGTAATGTTTTTGTTAGGCTTATGTTATGCTGCTTGTACTCGTATCAATTTGGAAAACCAAAAAAAAGTGAAAAAAGATTAAGGCTCGTTGCTGGGCTCATGTTAGGTTGTTTCTTTTGTTGAAATATTGTCGGCTTAATGTAAAACCTGTCATTCGCGATAGGGAAAAAAACACGCACGCTCCTTTTCAGCGTGTTAAATGTCTGTCGTCACATTTGGGCATCTCCACGTAAATACTCGGTGGAGCGGAAATTCTTCTTTTCTATGGCGTGACCCCAAAGGGATGCACGGTCTCGGCTTCCCTCTCCTTTCCAGAGGCACGGAAACTCTAAATCTCTTCTGTCGTTGCTTTGTAGTGTGAACAAAATATGCAAATTCAACATGTAGCGGACAGCGCCCTTGCAGCTTCTTGATTCTTGTGAAGCACTCTGAGTCCTCTCACACATCGTTCAGATGGCAGTGAATCCACAACTGCACAGACTTGTATATGTTAAATCCTTTACTTACCTTGAACGGAAGGGGACAATGTAAAGCCCCATTTACATGAGCAATTTTTCCTTGACAAGTTTACCTTGACAAGGAAAAATTGCTCGTGTAGATGGGGAATAGTGGACAAATTTTCCTTGTCAAGGAAAATCTGGCGTGCTAGCTTTTCCTTGATAAGGAAAAATTGTCAAGTCAGAAATTTGCTCGTGTAGACGGACAACAAGGAAAATGTGACAAGGATATTATTGATTTGCAGCACTTGTCAAGGAAAACTTGTCATATTTTTCATTTACACTACCAAGGAAAACTTGTCAAGGAAAACTTGTCAAGGAAAACTTGCTAGTGTGTACAGTCGGCAAGTTTTCCGTGACAAGTAGACTTGTCAAGGAAAAAATTGCTCGTGTAAATGGGGCTTAAAACTTGACATGTTGCTCGATATTTAAGACATTAAATGCAAGCTAAAGGAACACCCAATTGGGTAAGCAAGCTATAAAAAAGCTAAGGGAATATACATCTTCTAACGAACTGTCGATCTTTGTCTTTTTATTGCACGTTACAAGTTTCTGGACTACAATCTCTGAGTAATAGAAAACTGCATGAATTTCTCCATATTAGTCGGCTTTACCATGGTATCGGATATCAAGCATCATTGTTAAACACAATTCAGAAATAGATTTGCCTCCATCAACTGGAACCAACTAAAGATCCTTTAAAAAGCCCTCCGCTTCGGTAACATCCACTCAAGTCAATATGCAAACATGAGTACGGAAATAGTGTAATAGCTAAATCGTCATATTTGCTTCTAGATGAATTGATTTTTCATGAGCTTACTGAGCTCAAAGTGAGAGGATATGACAATTTAATCGCGCGTTGAAGTTTCACTCTTCGTAAATCACTTGCTGAGTAAATGTCTCGTTTAACTGTGCTTCGACAGTTGGCAAAGTTTCCTAGCTTGGCCCTCCTTCTCCCATTCAAGATAAAATCCTGTCAAAATGGAGAGATAAGGGCAGATTATTACTTATTATTTACCATTTTAGTCCGATGATTAATTTGGTGGATTCATTGGATCAAATTTAGCACTTTGTTTGCTAACACGGCAAGTGAGTATCCCTGGTGAAAATCCTTAAAGGATCTTTAAAGATCTTCAAAGATCTTCAAAGACCTGACAAAGATCTTTAAAGATGAAGATCTTCACAGGATCCTTCAAGGATCTTAAAAGGATCTTCAAAGATTTTCTAACATTGAGGACTCTTGGGATACTCCATCAAGATCCTTGAGGAAATTATCAGGATCTTGCAAAGATCTTACCAAAATCCACACATAAAATCTTGGAAAGATCCTCAAAAGGATACTTAAAGGATCCTTTAAGGATCCTAAAAGGATCTTCAGAGGTATCTTGAAAAGATCTTTATCGGGATCCTTAAAGATCCTATGAAGATCCTTCAAGGATCTTAAAAGGATCCTTAAAGTGATCTTGAAAGGATCTTTGTTACGATCCTTGAAAGATCCTATGAGGATCCTTCAAGGATCTTAAAAGGATCCTTATAGTGATCTTGAAAGGAACTTTATTAGGATCCTTGAAAGATCCTACGAGGATCCTTCACGGATCTTAAAAGGAACCTTAAAGTGATCTTGAAAGGATCTCTCATAGGATCTTTCAAGGATCTAAAAAGGATCTTTAGAGTGATCTTGATCCTTCAAGGATAAGGATCTTATAAGGACCTTTATAGGAGTGAAGTGTATAAAATCCCTAAAGATCCTATGAGGTATTACGTACATGTACACTCAAGCAGCGTTAAGGCACCAAACTTTGAACATAAATATAATCGCGCTGTACACGAATCAGTTAAAAAGAAAACTTTTATTCTGATGTAATCCATTGATTGTCGGAAATATCAGTAACAGATTACCTTGTTTGATGAACTCGTAATAGCTGCAGGCCGGGCCAGAAGCAATATGAAACAGTATACTCTCGAAATATCAAAGAATTCGTGTCAGCACGTAATCCTTTAAAAAAAGATCAGGGCTAAAATACAGAATGCACGGCCACATCTAAAGACTCAAGTGACGAATCGGCTCGATCAGTATCTTTTCACATTCCTTTAAGGGTTAATTCCATGAGTCCGCTATGACTTTTGCTTACTTTTTCTTTAAAGTACAGATGAATCGGAGGGTTGTAATCCTCCGCCATCTTGAACAACACGCGAGAGATAAGACTGGAAACTAGTGAGCCATTTTCCCTTTTGGTCAGCAGTCACCAACGATGGCTCCTCTTACAGATCGGCGGTTTTATTTAAGTTTGAATCAACGAGCATAAATCTTATGATTCATGATTGTTTTACCCTTTAAATACTGATTCAAAACGAGGAAATGCGTACAGCAATCCAAGTACAAAGGTAGGCGCTAATTATAAGCAGATAATATTTGAGTTGATGACTTATTGCCCTTAAAAATGACGATAGACTAATTCGGCTAAACTCAACCAATTCAAATCTCTCGGGGTTAAGATTCTTTGTGTGTTTAATTTGCATGACAATGAAGCATTCACCTTTAAAATGATATGGAAATACTGGAACAAAACGTTTTATTCCGAAAAGATTTTAATTGCTTACAAACGTTGAGTTAGCTCGAAATTCGAACTTTTCAAACTTCAAGGCCCAAAATAATTTGACATGTACAGGCAAGGATTATAATTCGGCTTACTTGCTATAATCCTGTAAAAAAATAGGTGAATCTTTAACGAGATTACTTAATAAGGTTTACATCAAAAGAGTGGTTGTTGCAAATTATATGATTGGCAAAGGATCCCTTCGATTCTCTGTAAATGCTACATGTGTCTGAGGTTCATAGCAATTTTCAAATGAAAGGTTAGGTGATGCACATTTATTTCCACTTCCACGGCATGACTTGCGAGTACATGTGGAATTCATGATAATCAATATGAGTAATTTGCCCTTATGGTTTTGTTTTTCTTTCAGGATGCATAACTGCAAAATATTCAGAAAAAGTTCTAAAAAAGCAGCCTCAGCCGACAATAGCACCAAATACTGAGTGAAGAAAAAAATTAGTAATAAAAAGATAGATAAAATGAAATAAATACAAATGTGTTAGGTAAAATCAAACGTTATTGTTGTAGTACATGTACTTGTACTTGTAATGTTTCTCTTTCGCTGTTTTTCTAGGCTACAATTTAAGGTTTTTGTCTTATTTTTAAGAAACATTTTCTCGATAAAAAGGGCTGTTTGTGAAAATATTTTGAATATTCCCAGCCATATCTTCGATATTAATGAGTACTTGATAAAAACTGTATGAGTATCTATATTTTATCTCTATTGTTTCTATGATTATTAATATACATTCAAGTCATATCATAGGTAATTTTAAGAAATTGGTTTACTGTATGCAGCTAAACTTTTAATTAATGGAGAACCATGTGACCAAATAACTCCAAAAGCTACTATGATTGTCAGTTGAATAAGATGTGAGCAAAGTTGTCACAGAGTTTCAATGTTAAAACAACGATGTTGTCAAAGGCAACTTGATCCACATCAAGTCTGAAAAACAATAGTCAATGCATCATTTGTTCAGGTTTGTTAGATTTTTATTCATAATAATATTGTATTCTTCCCATCCCTTTGACCCAGGAGTTAGTGCACATTTTTGGATAATAAGCCAGGGTGATAAGCCTTACCAAACTTCACTTGCATCTTACTCTTGAAAGTGAGAATCGCAGTGTGTGGCTGTTTTTCATTCAGTTCAATAAAGAATGCTAGCAAATAAAGTCGGATATTGATTTCCCATGATTCATCACTGTTATTTTACTTCAATCATACTTAGCATTATAACATACCGGTAAATAGTTTACAGACAAATGAAGCATTTTATGTACTGAAGTTTCCCTTTTACAGAAAGAAAGCTCCTTTTTCCAGGTGTTTAAATAAAACAATTTTGTACATCAAACTGCAGTCCAATAAGTGCAATTCAGGGTGAGAAGGTGGACAATAAAATTAATAATCTTGGCTAAGTTCCTGTAAAGTCCTAAATGATATTTAAACATAAACATCCTCAAGGATCTTGCACATGATCTTGGCAAGGGTTTTTGAAGATCCTCAAGGATCTTGCACCAGATCTTTGAAGATCCTTAAGGATCTTGGATATGGTTTTTGAAGATCCCCAAGGATCTTT
>OX421452.1:34468184-34500684 GCA_949126865.1 Montipora capitata | reverse complement strand
AACCCAGTGTACCCTCACGGAGGGTCTAGTTTAGTGATCGAAAATATGCCGTTGTTCACTGGCTTAAAATGTCACAGTACGTATATCTTTTGGAGCAGAAATACGCCGTTGTTCACTGGCTTAAAATGTCACAGTATATATACCTATTGGAGCAGAAATACGCCGTTGTTTACTGGCTTAAAATGTTACGGTATGTATATCTTTTCGGTCGGAAATACGCCGCTGTTTAATGGCCTAAAATGTTCACTATTATACACTTAATCTGACTTAATGTATGGTGCCGCGCGATACAGTTGGTTTCGTTTGGCAGAGAGTCCTGATATTTCCCGAGACGAAGTCGTGGAAAACATCAGGACTCTCCATTAAAGCAAACTAACTAGTCCTGAGGGACCAGACATTAAGTGTTTTAAAATGTTTGGTGTGTACGGTTCAACAATCGCAGAAAAACATCCGGATTGGGCATTTTGATTAGGGGGACGTGAGCATTGTTGAACAAATCACACTGCTCGTGTTGTTTATTGAAAGTCTACAATCTCAGACAAAAATAAAGAGGACACTTCACGCTGCGTAGCAGATTACCCTTCGGCCCCTATTCAATGTTGCAAAGAGAACGGCGTTTTTCCAGGAGCCCGACAGTTTTTACGCCATCAACATTGTCACGGGGGAGACGGGGTTCAAACATGCTTTGGTGTCACGATCTTTTTGACCGGGATTGTGTTGATTACAGAACTGTAGAAAGTTCTACAGAGATCTCGTTGCGGTTTGGGTGTAAAGATATGGATGTGTCACGTTTGTCCTCGCGTCATTTGGGTGAGTGCTCCTATGCTTTGGATGACGAAGATGTGTCTAATTGTTGCCGAATATGTTCTGGAACATGTTTTCTGTGTAGTTGCAGATGTATTTAGGGAGAGATTGCAACTGCACGATACAGGACTTAGCTGAAAGGCGATGAAAATGGTTTCTCGGCGGTGGATTGATAATAACACTCGTGCTCGTGTGTATTATTTGAGCCAAGTTAAGGGAATGTCAATTCGAAAAACGGCACTACATTGTAATGTTTCACGTGGAGTTGTTTGGAGAATAATCCAGCGACAGCGCGAGAAAGAATCTAACCGCTGTAAAAGCAAGACTTCAACTTTACAACGCGGACGTCCGAGAAAACTGACAGGTAGACAGGGGCGTTTACTTCTGAGATGCTTGGCCAAATTGCGCGATGAAGATGGCAATTTTACTGCACAACGTCTTATGGAGAGTGCTGGAATGTCAACCCATGCTTTGTCAGTGCTTACAGTCACGCGATTTTTAAATGCACATGGTTACTTTTATCTACAAGCAAGGAAAAAGGGTCTTCTGAAAAGACAAGACTGTGAAAAGAGAGTCGCTTTTGCGAAACACTACAAAAGACATTACGATAAGAAGTTTTGGACAGAAAAGGTGTCTTTTTATTTAGATGGTACGGCATTTGCGCACAAAACCAACTCATTCGAGCAAGCCTGTGCTCCAAAGGGCAGGATATGGAGAAAGAAATCGGAGGGATTTCACCTTGGATGCACTTCAAAGGGGTGTAAAGAGGGAACTGGTGGCCGAGTAATTTTAATTTTTAATTTTTTAATTTTTTACAATTTAATGGCATCAAAGGTAACACATGCTAATAAAAATAATATTAATAGCCATATGGATAATCCGTAAAGGAGTCCAGGACCCCATAAAAAAGAACAGATCACCAATGAATATATACTAATACAAAATACGAAAATACAGTAGTAAAATCGAAATAAAATCAATAATTCAACAATGGATAACTAATTTAATGTATTGTCCAATAAAAACTTCTTAACTCCCCGCTTAAAAATATTTACACTTACTGCCTTGCGAAAATCGTAGGGCAGAAGATTCCAGGAGTCAACTATCCTGTGAAAAAAAACTATATTTGAGTGGATTTGTTCTTGCATATTTCTTTTTAAGAGATAAATCATCATATTTCCTAAATGAATAATGATCAGCATCAGAATAAAAATCAATGTAAGAATCAATATTGATATTGCTTATTCCATTGAGAGCTTTATATAAAAAAGTAACATCGCTAGAATTCTCCTATTTTTAAGTGACATCAAATTTAGCTTCTTTAAACGGGTCTCATAATTGTCCTCAGTCTTCAAAATGAACTTGGTTGCTCTTCTTTGTACTTTTTCAACTTTTTTATGTTTTTTTTGGTATAGGGTGACCATACCACAGAGCAGTATTCAACATTCGATCGAACCAATGCGCAGTAGAGAGTTCTCAGAGTCTTAGTATCGTCCAGACCTCTACATGTCTTTTTAATTAACCCTAACATTCTGTTTGCTTTCGACACAATAATATCAATGTGCGAGTTCCAGTTAAAATTATCAGTAGTTGTAACTCCCAAGTCTTTAAATTCTTTAACGTCTTCCAAAGGAGAATTACCCAAGGAATAATTAGACAGGGAGAACGACATCGGGTAAGTCACGAATAAAAACTACAAAAAATAACGGCCCCAAAATGGAGCCCTGTGGGACACCAGACGGAACTTCTAACCAGGTGGAGGAGACACCATCCAACACAGTTCTTTGCCAACGATTACTCAAGTAACTCTCACACCACTGTAGTAGGGAGCCAGAAATTCCAAAACTACAGAGCATCCGCAGTAAGATTGAATGATTCACTCTGTCAAAAGCCTTGGAGAAGTCTAAGAAAGCAACATCCACCTGTCGTCCCTCGTACTAAGATTAATGGTTGCTATTAGCTACGGAAAGGGAGTAATAGCGTGTGAGCCCTACGAGAGGATGTGTGGGGCGTATTTTACGAATTTCATCGATACGAACTTTCCACGTATGTTTGAAGAGGCTGCCAAAGGAGGTGAACGCATTTTTATCCAAGATGGAGACCCGTCGCAGAATTCGGCTGTAGCGGAGAGAGCCATGTCTCGAGTGCAGTGTAGAGTTATTAACGTGCCAGTGCGTTCTCCTGATACGCACTGCATTGAGAATGTATTTCACATCACGAGTAAGAGATTAAAAGAAGAGGCCAAAGTGGAGAGAATAACCAAAGAGTCATTCGGCGAGTTTAACAAGAGAGTTATTACGACAATCAAAGCTATTCCCGTTGGCACAATAGATGAATTGATTGCTTCTACAGACAAGCGATTAGATGCTGTCATTACGAGTCGTGGACGTCGTATACGATATTAACAAACGATTTCTGTAGAACCAATAGCTATCTTTTAATTATTTCAAAGTTTCTAGAGAGACAAGCCTTATCACTGCAATATCAGGGCATATAACAGAGTACATTGGGATAACTGAGTATGGTGGATGAACAGTGGACGACGTCATTCATGAGTTCTCTGTACTGTGATTTGTACTAGGCACTTCAATGGAAATTCACCCGCTAAGCTACAATATATGTTTTGTTACAAAGCCATAGTCTGTTTACAACAACGGTTATAATCATAAGCAACTCAAACATCCATATTCTTTGTCCTGTGTTCTTTAGCGTACGCGCCGTAACAGTGGGACCAAACCGGCGACTTATCATAAATCCGAATACGGTTAACCACCTACGATTAACCATTTACATTCCTAATTTCCCGACAAGCCGAATTGTTGTACTGTCGTTTATGCCATTGATCAAAAATTGTCAACACAAAGTTTGGCGTATTTCTGCTCCAAAAAATATACATACGTATTTTCCATCGCGAAGAATATATATATATACTGTGACATTTTAAGCCAGTAAACAACGGCGTATTTTCGATCGCCAAAATAGTACCGTGACATGTTAAGCCAGTAAACAACCGCGTATTTCTGCTCCAAAAGATATATGTACTGTGACATTTTAAGCCAGTGAACAATGGCGTATTTTCGAACACAAAAAAATATATATACTGTGACATTTTAAGCCAGTGAACAACGGCGTACTTCGATGACAAACCTGTGACATTTAAAGCCAGTAAACAACGGCGTATATATATGTACTGTGACATTTTAAGCCAGTAAACAACGGCGTATTTCTGCTCCAAAAGATATATGTACTGTGACATTTTAAGCCAGTGAACAACGGCGTATTTTCGATCACGAAAAAATCTATATACTGTGACATTTTAAGCCACTGAACAACGGCGTACTTCGATCACAAAAAAATATATATACTGTGACATTTTAAGCCAGTAAAAAACGGCGTATTTCTGCTCCAAAAGATATATGTACTGTGACATTTTAAGCCAGTGAACAACGGCGTACTTCGATCACAAAAATATATACATACTGCGACATTTTAAGCCAGTGAACAACGGCGTACTTCGATCACAAAAATATAGACATACTGCGACATTTTAAGCCAGTGAACAACGGCGTACTTCGATGACAAACCTGTGACATTTAAAGCCAGTAAACAACGGCGTATTTCTGCTCCAAAAGATATATGTACTGTGACATTTTAAGCCAGTGAACAACGGCGTATTTGCGATCACGAAAAAATATATATACTGTGACATTTTAAGCCACTGACCTACGGCGTACTTCGATCACAAAAAAAATTATATATACTGTGACATTTTAAGCCAGGAAACAACGGCGTATTTCTGCTTCAAAAGACATATGTACTGTGACATTTTAAGCCAGTGAACAACGGCGTATTTTCGATCGCGAAATAATACATACAGTATACTGTGACATTTTAAGCCAGTGAACAACGGCGTATTTGCGATCGCGAAAAAATATATATACTGTGACATTTTAAGCCACTGAACAACGGCGTACTTCGATCACAAAAAAATATATATACTGTGACATTCAGTAAGCCAGTAAACAACGGCGTATTTCTGCTCCAAAAGATATATGTACTGTGACATTTTAAGCCAGTGAACAACGGCGTATTTTCGATCATAAAAAAAATCTATATACTGTGACATTTTAAGCCAGTGAACAACGGCGTATTTCTGCTCCAAAAGATATACATACTGTGACATTTTAAGCCAGTAAACAACGGCTTATTTCTGCTCCAAAACACATACATACTGTAACATTTTAAGCCAGTATCTAATGGCTTAATTTCCGGTCGGTATATTACATACTGTAACATTTTAAGCCAGTATTTAATGGCGTAATTAATTGTGGTCGGTATATAATATACTGTAGCAATTTAAGCCAGTATTCAACGGCGTATTTATAGTGACAGTCGGTATATAGTTTGTTTTACCGACCATAGTTACTTTTAGTGGCTTAAAATGTTACAGTATATATACTGTGTTATTAACATAATATGTTATTACATGTAGTGCCAATATAGTCGCACTCATTCTCCTTAAATAATCATGTTCAAATTACTTTGCTTACCTTTGCAAAGTGCAACTTTCTCTTGATCTAATAGAGATTTGTGGCTTTGATTATCTTTTCCCTTCTTTACAACCTCCAATGCTTGTCAATCATGAGTTTGCCATGTGATGGTATAGTTTCTTAAGAAGAAATACTGCCATTAAGTGGCCTTTTTTGACGTGCTTTTCGAATAAGTGCCCGCAGTGCAGTCCGATCCACAAGCTCCCGTCTTAACATCACACTGGATTGACTGGAACGATTAAACTTTCTGTTAAATTGCCCTTTCTTCTTGTCTGCACTCTCTTCTACTGTTAACGAATAATTTCGATTTTAACTTAAAACCGCCAAAAATTGTAGAACCAATCAGTTGCCAAGCAGTAATCATGTGCACATGTAACGGTAGTGTTGCGCAAGAAAATCAGTGATGACGTGACATGGAGATTTCTGACGCCATAATCATTGTATTTCTAGTTGTTCACTGTTTAACCATCTCTCCTTTGGTTGAATTTCAAAGATATATATACTTTTTTTTTCACGCACTGTGACAACTGAATAAGATGAAATGGGGAACCTTATTTGTCATCGAGGGCAAATATATTTCCTTTTGTCATGTTTTGTCTCAACACTATTCTTAAAAGACTTAAAAGGGCACAACTACGCAAAACTACTCATGTCAGACCACTTATCGTCAGTAAAATCTGCCAGAGCTTTCGTCTCACATTTCAGCGAGCAGTTCAATTATTTGAGTTGTTCAAAGGTCATCTACAATTTTAGCGCCAAGGATTTTGAGGGGGGAATTTTGCATATGAAGTATTAGCAAGAGAAAATGAGGGGACAGAGAGGGAGGCTCAGGGCGTTGGCCGGGATATGTCATGTCCACGAAAGTTATTTTTAGACGAGCGGAAGTCTGTCTTCTGAGACGTCCGCATGCAGACGTTAAGTCCACTTCGCCCGCCATTGCATGAAATCTTTGCTTTTCTTTCAAACATCAGACCAAGGTTGACCTGTATGCGGACGTCTCGGAAGACAGCCTTCCGCTAGAACAAAGACCTCCGCTCGTCTAAAAATAACTTTCGTGGACA
Source organism: Montipora capitata (assembly GCA_949126865.1). NCBI lineage: Eukaryota > Metazoa > Cnidaria > Anthozoa > Scleractinia > Acroporidae > Montipora > Montipora capitata. The sequence goes on along the minus strand of OX421452.1, from coordinate 34,494,269 downwards.
TGACATATCCCAAGGGCTGGACCGGGAGCCTCCCTCTCTATCCCCTCATTTTCTCTTGGTATTAGCTTGTGACCGCGTTCTCATCCTTCTGCAAATTAGTACTGTATCCACTAGTATCGTTAAATTATTTCTCCAGACATTCTTCATACATGCGGCAAGGTTAGTAATAATTCTATTACAGACTTGGCTCAAATCTCAACAAGACAAGCGTTTGCTCTGCGGTGACTGATTCCACGTCGGTGTTTATTTTCGATGTCTTCGTTGTCCTTCGTTTTTCCACACTGCACCCACAAATGTCCCAGAAAATTGGTGCTAATCGTGGTAAAATTATTGGTCTAGCCTTATCCTTGTCTTTGCGATCGCTAAGCTTTTAAAGACACTTAAAACTTGCGAAGATCGGGTTTGTGTCCTTTAAAAGTCCCAGAATTTAAGATATGCACATGCAGTCGTCCTTCGCACTGGGAAATCCAATGGCTGTGACGACACACCGCCAAAATACGGTTCTTGTTTGGTCTGTTGTTGGGTTAGAGAATTATTTCTCGTGACCCAAAAAATATTTTGTGTCATTTTTGGCTTATGTTTGGTTGACAGGACAAACCTAACAAGATACTTACTTTTTTAAGGCTCGTGTTTGTCTAACCGAAGGCTCACAGTAACCTAACAACAGACTTACAGTTTGTTAGTCTCAACACTTGAAAGCCAAAAAAATATATTGTTGGGCTCAATTTTGGCTCTTGTTAACCTCCGGTGATCCATTTCAGGCCTTTGTTAGGCCTGATTTAGGCTCTGTTAGGCCAAAAAATTTCGTACGGGAATTCTCAATCTTTTCATGTTATTCCTCCTTTCCCCTAATGTCATGCACCTTGAGAACGCAATATCACTTATTTGAATCACTTTCTCCTTTTTGCTTTAACCATTCGGTCACACCACCAATTGGTGAAGTCTTATAGAGCTTGTACTCTAACACACCTTCAGGTTCTTGTTCAGTTCATACCATGCACTCAGTTTACAGCTCTGTCGAACTGTCCCTCACTTCTGAGATGTCATCCAGTTAACTTATCGACGTTGCACTACTGAATTCGTATATTCGCTACTAGCTGAAATCACTGTTTCTCCTGAGGAAACGCAATAGTTTCATCGACATGATCTTTAGTTCGAGCGAAGAGCGGGTTCCTGAGCATTAAACATCAGAGCCTCGCTGCACACTCATTAAGATCCCTTTTTTTCCCACTGCGACCAGCTGTTATCCCAATAACTGTATAGCAGGCGGTTTGTTGAGTTCCAGCGGGGTTGACTTTGTAGTGACCGTTTGAATATAAATTGCCACGCGAAAACTGAAGTCAAAAGAGCAAGCGAAGGGGGAGGAGGCGAGGAGAAGGAGCCCCTTCCCCTTAGCTTTTTTTTTTTTTTTTTTTTTTTAATTTTAATTTATTTCCAACACTTACACTACTTACGCTACTAATATTACACTGACTATACATGCACCACTTTACAACACGATACTAAAACAAACGACTTGAGGAAATACAGAACTATTTACAATGCGATACTAACGCTACTAAGGACAATACTAATACTACAATACAGTTACTTACAAATTACTATAATTAATGATTAGTTGCTTAGAAAGTTGGACCATTTTTTAGCAAAAGAAAGTAGCTTGTTTGTCGTAATCGCAATATATTTTTCTAATTCAACTTTTTCGTAAACAAGGGTTACAAAATATGTGAACTGGGGTCGTTTTTCATCATGTACTCCGTTAATATAAAGAAAATATTTTCCAATTATGATTAGGTGATTCAGAGTTAAACAAGACGATGTGTGTCTTAAGACACCATATATGATTTCGTTTTGCTCCAAAGCAAAATTTCCTCCACATGTAGCATTGTACCAATTTGAACATTCCACAAATAAATGAAGTGGTGTTTGATCAATGCCATGGCAATAACAACAATCTGGTTGCTGTTTCTTTTTCATCTAGTACAAAATTTTATTAGTATACAAAATATTATGAACTATTTTATATTGAAACACGGATAATTTTACTTCGTTTGTAACACGAAAAGGAAGTAAGTATATTTTTTGTCTTTCTTGAAAGTTAAAGCCATATTCAAAGAGCCTTTTTTCTGCAGTTGGAGGAGGAAAGTACTGGTAATTTAGTAAAGTATTGTAAATTGTTTTGCATGTGAGCTTTTGGATTGAAAGTGGGACATTTTCAGTTGATGGTAGAAAACATTCTTGCTTTAATATACTTTTCCATTCCTGTGGTATTGCAGATAGAAGGCTGTAGTACTGTAGAAAATTGCTCTTGACGTTGTGCACATTGAGATGGCAATTAAATAGCTCTGAAACTTGGATGGACATACAGTATTTGCAGTATATTCATGAAGCTGTTTTATTGCCCTTTAGACAGTACCTCCATACAATGGAACTCAAAGGTGAATTATTCCTTAGAAACTAAGGCCGAAAGTAATCCATTCTCACAATGCACCTGAAATACAAATGTTACATGCAAAAGAATGTAGGTAAGGTAAATAAGATGATAGAATTACTGAACGTTTTTCTTCAAATTCGTGGCCGAAACAGACACTGTACCCTGATGCAGAAATTAGTAACAACTTAATGCAATACAACTAGCAGCAAATTATTACTCATCTTAATAAATAATTGACTTGCGTGACAGTAAGTTCCTAATTATGATATACAGGTATTTAAATCCTAAATTAATTTGAACTAGACCCTCCGTGAGGGTACACTGGTTTGCCTGTGGTACGTGCAGCGTTCCAGGCAAATTGTGACTGGCCCACGGGCCGATTACGGGCTTGCAAAAACAAAGCAAAAGGTAATTAAAAAACCATGTAATAAACTACTTACTAAGCGAGCTAGCTCGAGCCGTACTGGGGAATATTGGCCCTGGGTCGTTTGTGTACGGACCTTGCTGCGCTCGGTCCGTACTGCCACGACCTCGGGCCAATATTTCCCTGGCAGTACGGCCCTCGCGCTCGGTTAGTAAGAAGTTATTAAGGGGTCACCCAGAAGTCATACCAGCAGAGGCCCTTTGGCTCACAGGTCCTCACACGTTCGTACGACGAAACAGATCCTTTTCTGAGGTTAAAAGCCTGGTTACTGGCCTAACTCTTTTTCCTACTTTCCCAACCGCGAGATAAACCGCGGTAAATCAGCCATCGCCAAAAAATGTTTTTTTTTCTCAAAAAATATTTAAAGTTAGGGGGAAAAAATACATCATTTTAAAGCTAAGAAAATAAGCTTTCCAACAGCATATAACTTATTTACAGACAACTGAAACATTTTATAAAAGCGAAAGTTGAACGAAAAAATTTAAGAAAAATAACAGTAAAATATGTTTTCTAGGCAAAATTTGGTCATTTTAGCGTTGAGTACGAATTTTTGGATGCAAAACTAATATTTTCTGCAATTTATCTGCTTTCTTGTACATAAATTCGACCGAAAACTGATAAGGTACGAATATTTTTAGATTTTTAGGAATAATAGATAACGTGGTTCAATGCGTAATGTGATAATGCGATAAAAGTGTCAAATTTGCGACCCATTGCTAACGGCAACGGAAGCGATCGCATTACGAATAATTAACCTCTGTTGCCAAAAACCACCCAAATAACCGGTCAGTGTAAAACGCAGACTGCAGACTGCAGACCAGGGATAAAATGCAGACTGAGGGTAAAATGCAGACTGCAGACTGCAGACTGCGGGTTAATAAAATAATAATGAAAAAAGAGTTATAAGAGTGTTAGTAGCCGTTTGTACTTTCACACTGAAACCCCAACACAGCTCCCATCGCTTTGGTTGCCCCACGGCATGTTTTAAATCCGGATTTTTATCGAACTCTGTAAGAATTGAAGCTGTTTGAATCCTTGTTGTTGTTGGAAAAAGGACAGTTTCGTTAAGTGAGTTGCTTTTAGGCAAAGAAGTCACCACCCCGTAATTCAACTGTCCATTTTGCTGCATTGAACAAAGTAATCGAGTAATTACCCAATAACTCAATTTATTTTGACACGCATGGCTACAGTGCCAATTAACAAAGACAGAGATAACGTGGATTTTGCAACCATTTGACGTTTCAATTCAGTCGGCTTAAGCCAGTATGACTGAGGTGTAAAAATTTCTTATTAGGATCCTTTCATTCGCTTTCGTGTACGTTATGTTTATCCTTTAGTTCACAAGCTCGTTTGTTTTGCATCTGGAAGATGTAATTTTCAATTATAACCTCTCCCTAGGGGTTATCACGCATAGCTTAACCAATGAAATCCCCGCGTCCTAATTGCTCGGAATACATGAAATTCTTTGTGCATTTCGTTGCACCGAAAAAAGACAACCGAGATTATTCAGGTATTCGAAGTAATAATTGTTGGTTTTTCGATCGATTTCCCTCGATGTACCGGTGTGACAAATAATTTGGAACATTGCAATGCATCTGGAAGCGCAAAAACAAAGCACAGATGATTTCAACGCGTACGATCGCATCTCCAAAAGGTGCAGCGACCTGCAGTCATAATAATGTGAGTTGTTGACAGATGTAAAACAGGATTGTCTTTCAAACAATCTTTATTTTATCCTTATGACTCGTTTTTTTATTATTAATATTTATTTTACCCTCAGTCTGCATTTTACCCCCGGTCTGCAGTCTGCAGTCTGCGTTTTACACTGACCGCCCAAATAACCGATTCTTCCACGGAAAATTCATCCCAGAGGATAAAACTATTCACTGGACATGTAATAAAGGTAGATATGTTCGAGCGAAAGCGAAAACAAGCGAATATTTTGACGGAAAACACAATAATGTGAGATCAAAGGAACATGTGGTGAAGACACGCAATTGCGGCATCGCTTCGACAATAATCTTACCTTTTCAGCGATTTTAACGCTTGAAATTCCATTCAATCCACCTTGTCTAGTCTTTGAATTCACTATTATCGCTGCCCTGCGAATCTTCAATGTTCTACATGCACACTTGGTAAAAGACGGCTCGACGGGCGACAGATTGTTGTCGATGTTGTCGCCTGTCTTGTTCAGTATCCAATTGATTTGCCATTTTTGAGCTTCATAAGGGTATATTTTGTTCAAAGATCCACTAAAACGCCATTCGCGTTACATGACTTTCGACGCCATTACAGGTTAAGTTAATGATTCTACTGTGTCCACCAGAGAAATGTACGCATTTCCACTACCCTCTCGATCCTAAGAAAATACGCGCAGAAGGCTCTATGCACAAAGACACCACTTACCGGGGGAGTGACAGGCAAGACTTTTACCGACACGGAAAAAAATAAAACGGAGAAATTCTACCCATTTTCCAACTGGGATTGCCGTATACGGCAACCCAGTAATTAGTTACATTGTTTAGTTCGGAGCATTGATAATATAAGGTATATCAAAGGCCTCTGTCAATTATTAGTCATCTCTTTAAATTGTTGAAATTATTTTGCCTTTCTATACATGTAGTACTTTGGAAATGTAACCTGCAGAAGCGGTTTCATTTTGCCTCAAATACTAATACAACAATTCATTTGGATGAATGCACATTTTGAATCCCAAAAGCATAAAAAAATATCCCTTACGGCAGTAAACTTGGCAATGTTACAGCCAACGGAGAAGTTAAGGATGAGTTCAGATACCAAACATTTGATTGGGAATTAATAAAAACTTAGGCTGACCTCAGGACAACATAATAACTGCCAGATAATACGTCACAAGTATATGCACAGTATACTTCCATATAAGAAAAATTCAGTATCTAAATAGAACCTGCCTGAAAGTTGAAATAGCAACTAGGAGAATGACTCAGCCATTTCACATTGATTCATATGCTACATTGTATTTTCATGTAATTGATTTAAGTTATTAGGTTTGGTATCTGAACTGCGCCCAATACTATTATCAAACAACTTACACTAATGATGCACCAACCACAAACTGTGGTGAAAATTTTGTTAAGCATTGTTTGAAATCAAGTTCCTATAGTAGTGTACTTGAATCTAAGTTCTTCAAACACGTTTATCTACAGAACCAGATGGGAAATACTTCACAGTATGCTATAACAAATTAACTGCATGTTTATACCTACTTTACAAGTGACACCGAACTGTATAAGGAGTGCCACCAGCCAGTTCAGATGGAAAATACTAAAACTAGTATACTGTCATCATCATCATCACTATGACAAATTAACTGCATGGTTAGACCTACTTTAAAAGTTACAACGAACGGTATGAGGTGCCCCACCCGCCTGTTCAGATGGAAAATACTACAAATTAGTGTACTACAATATGACAAATTAACTGCATGGTTAGACCTAATTTACAAATTACATCGAACTGTATGAGGCGAGCCACCCGCCAGTTCAGATGGAAAATACTACAAATTAGTATACTATGACAAATTAACTACATGGTTAGACCTACTTAAAAATTAAATTACATCGAACTGTATGAGGCGTGCCACCCGCCAGTTCAGATGGAAAATACTACAAATTAGTATACTATGACAAATTAACTGCATGGTTAGACCTACTTTAAAAATTTCATCGAACTGTATGAGGCGTGCCATCCGCCAGTTCAGATGGAAAATACTACAAATTAGTATACAAGTACTACTTTATGACAAATAAACTGCATGGTTAGAACTACTTTCCAAGTTACATCGAACCGTATGAGGCGTGACACCCGCCAGTTCAGATGGAAAATACTACAGATTTGTATACTATAACAAATTAACTGCATGGAATTGAGTGGTATTTATATTACACCCATCTTTCAATCATTGAGATGCCACGTGCAGATACGTCTATTAGAAAGATATCACTTAAACTCATGTTACTGCTTATGTTTGATGTATTTAGTATTGAAAGATCACTGACAATTTTCTCAGACTTAAAGGATTGTGAAACCTTTCTTGATTTTAGTCAAAAATTATTGAGAAACGATTCCTATATTAGCACAGGTAATCACTGATTGTTGCCCTGAACATTCGACTCTGCCATAATTACCGGATGCCTGAAACAATTCACTTGACCCCAGTTCATGTCAAAAGATTAATTTCATACAGTGTATCCAGAATAACAATGACACTACTCTACCCAAGTATTGACATAAAGACATTAATTTACAATTGCATCACAATTTGCAATCAGTGGACTGTCTGTATCTTGCACCTAAAGAAACTCCCTTCAGCACTGCATCTTGTGGTTGAGGTAGGCCCTGGAAAATATTCACACCAGTCAATCAATCAATCAATGCATAAGCTGCATGTACATTTCAATGAATGATGTAACACACCACTTTGCCATTCATAAGCAATCCTCCGGTGTAAGTGAAACTGAATAATGAAGCTAAAGCAATTGCAAACTGGAAGCCTGTGACAGCCTCCCACAAGTGTCCACCTTTCCAAATTGACCATTTTGTGGCATGTAATAAAATCAGTAATAGTTACTGAGCTTGAGTTTCTCATGATTTTAAAATGGAATTAGTGTTTGATGGCTACAACTCAAAACAACTTTTGTATTTCATCTATAATTTCCTTGGGTTCCTGGCCACAAAGCACTAAAAGCATGATGTTGTGAGTTTTACCATATCCAATTAAAGCAGTGGAGCAATCATACAGAAAACTGCTCATTAAAACAAAATTTTTAATAAAAATTTTCCAGGATGTCCTTTTTGTGTTGTTACCATATGAGCTACATGTAGACTAAGTACTTATCAAATAAAATTTGAGGTTTTATGGGGAGAAATTGAAAATATTGACAATATCAACTCTATCACAAAATGGTTGGTACAGTATATTTAGATAGCCAGCTCTCAACGTGTACATGTATAGTCGCTGTATAATCTTCCATGAGAAATGCTAGTAATGCATTGAGTACTTTACCATAGAATACCCGACAAGACAATTGGATTTTTTTGTAAGGGCTCGCATACACCTGTACATGTACATGCAAACAAAATACACGTGACAAATAACATGAGAGAAGCTTTGTATACCAATTGTCATAGGAAATAGTTACATGTATCCTTGCACAAGCAATGTGGTGTGCAGTAGCAAGGTTTGGTGGAATAAGGCTGCATATCCAGTTATTATGTCTTCCCTGTATTCTGATTCGCTACAATTATTTTTTTATGGCTTGGTATAAAAGGCTTTAGGTACTAAACATGTGACATTGTTTGGTCATGAGACACCAGTGAAGGTATACCATGTCATAGGAAAAACAAGTGACAAGTACACTGTAACAAGTGAGATACCTTTTTATATCATGTCATATGAAATAGTTACAGTATATCCTTGCACAAGCAATGTGGTGTGCAGTGGCAAGGTTTGGTGAATAGCTTGGTACAAAAGGCTTCAGATACTAAGCGTGTGACATTGTTTGGACATGAGACAACAGTGAAGGCATACGGTAGCCATGTCAGGAAATTTGTATTCCACCAAACCTTGCCACTGCACAACACATCGCTTGTGAAAAGATATATGTAACTATAGCATACCCGGGCCACTAACAGTATTGTTTGAAGAACGAGGCATATAAAAATAAGTGGCAAATAAGGGGCCGGGTACAATAGACTTCAGCTGTCACAGGGATGCAGAGATCCATATCATTCATACCCCTTTCCTTATTATTGGTATTGTGTTAAATGGCCTTAAATTAATAACGTGACGTGAAATTACCAATGGAGTGCGTCTGCAAAAGTAAAGACTGTCCTTGGAGAGGGAGGGATGTATGATGCGAATCTCAATCCAATGAATCAGCAATCAAACGTGTTATGAAAAAGAAAGGATATTCTATACAAAATTTAAGGCATATACTTTCAGGTTATTATTAGTGAGGTGACCTACCGAAACTCCTTCGGCAATCCCTTTTGCTATTCAGCGCTTTAAGTTTTCAATCTTCCCGCTCTTTTGCTTAAATCCACATGTAGCTGTTCGGCCATCCTTTGTTCCAAACGTTCGTTGAACTCCGTTTGCTTTAGGAAGAAGGCCTGTATTTCTGCCATGAATACTTCATCGATTAATGCTGCTGGCGTTGGTCGTAACTCTTTCTCGAACAACGTCTCTGAACTCCCCGATCAGAATCCAGTACGTATGTAGCTGTATGAGTCTAGATTCAACGGTTCCATGTCAAGCAGCTAGCGAAGTATAATAATCTTGCTAGGTTTCTCTGGTCGCCTTGGAATTAGTGAGAATCGTGGACTTGAAATAGGCATAGAACATTCCAAAGACCGACCATTCAACAAGACCGACCATTCAACATTTATGAAAACGAAAAGAAAAGAAAGAGGAAAGAGCACTTCGCCCGCTCAAATTTCGAGCAGGGTTTGGAACGTTACCGACCATATCAAGCCCCCCATATCAGGCCCCCCATATCAAGCCCCCTACAATATCAAGCCCCCCATATCTGTTGGTTTGAAACGTGATGTTTTCTCCTTTATATTTTACATTATCGCTAGTACGTGTTTCGGTATTTCTTTAATGATTATCACCTTCATAGATAACGTTTAGTCACCGCTGTAATGGTTGCGAATTCCTTCCGCCTAACACCCGCATAGGAAATGCGTAATGTTTTCTCGGTTGTCGCAGGCACGTTTTGCTAGTTGCGTTCGACAAAGGAAGAACGCTTCCTAATCTTCTGGGTTGCCTGTTATCGCGTAGGTTCTGAATGACGTCACAATTTCGTTGCGCAACACATTCTGCCTCGTGCTTCGTTGTTTGTCGGACGTGTTGGAAGGTTCAAGCTTTATCATTCTGCCTCGTGCTTCGCTGTTTGTCGGACGTGTTGGAAGGTTCAAGCTTTATTTAAACCCTTCGTCGGTTGCATTTATACATTACAAGTAAAAGTAATGACATTCCACGATGACGTTCCATTTCATTTTCCTTTCACCGCTCACCGCCTGTGAATGAGCGCGTCGCCAATCTATTTTAGGATCATACCTGATTTTTTGTTTGCCTTTTTCAACCGCCCACTTGATCTGAGAATGAGACCGGATTTTCTTGCTCCAACGGCTTATTACCTTTGTGGTATAAAGGATTAATTAATACGCCTCGATACGCTGGATTTTTCTGTTTAACCTGAGAAAGACGACGTGTTTTGAGTTTTCATGTTAGATGTACTTTAGCGATTTTCGAAAAACACCCAGGGACCTAACAAGCCTATAATATGATGAATATTGCTAACACAAATTATTTTTAAAATACAAGCTAAAATATTTCTTATTTTCTAAGGCCCGGCGCCGGCGAGAGGGCATTGTGCAATGTCACGGCATACACGAAAAAAAAAAAAAACATATCTTCGGTTCTACCGTGCTTAATTCGCTGATTCAAACGGTAAAGTGCTCTCCGTTAAAAAAACAAGATCTTCATTCAAAGTTTGTAAGATGCGCCGATAATATTTATTTGATTTTTCTGCAAAGAATAGTTTTTTACTTTTTATAAAGCACACGCCGGCGAGTCTGTGTCCGTAGCGTCACGCAAATTGTTTACGAAATTAAACACGTGCGTCTTATTACAGTAGTTCAGCTTTATTATGAGACAAACTAACTCCCGAGTTAGGATTTCGAGTTGGATTTTCGAGTTAGGATTTCGAGTCGGTTTTTGCGGGGTTTCGACAAAACACTGACCCCCGGTCAACTGACCCCCTTACTGACCCCCCTACTGACCCACTATAAAATCAATGGGAAAATGAATACTGCTTACTTAAGCCTCAACAACCCTTTTTAAACGGCATTGTTCAACAGCATTTAAGTCTAAGCACCCGTTTTAAAAAGGTTAGTTTTCGATTATTGTTGTGATGGCCGATTACTTCATGTAAGCTAACCTTTTTAAAATGGGTGCTTAGACTTAAATACTGTTGAACAATGCTGTTTAAAAAGGCTTGTTGAGGCTTAAGTAAGCAGTATTTATTTTCCCATTGATTTTATAGGGGGTCAGTAGGGGGTCAGTAAGGGGGTCAGTTGACCGGGGGTCAGTGTTTTGTTGAAACCCGTTTTTGCGAGATGCTCCAGCTGCAACGAATTGCCTTGGCTTTGGTATGTTAACCGTACGCGTGGGAACAGCCATATTTCATTGGCTATATTTTAATTACATTTGTTGACTTTAATACATAGTTCCAGTGGCCACAAATTGTTCAGTCTGTACTCAGCGAAGGTCGAAATTGAATCGATGGAAGAGTACTCTGAAGCCAAGACCTATAAGAGTAAGCGAGAACTAAGGAAGAAGAGCAATGTAAATGCTGACTTATTTTATTCATCAGCGGAAATAATAATTATTGCCAGTCGCACGGAGTTTTTGCGGGAGTTTGTTAAAATAAACCACGGATAAACGGGCCGGAAACGCGAGAGCAAAGGTTACAGATGTTAGCTGATATTTGTGCTTCCAGCTCAGAATACCCGGAGTACTAGATGTAACACAATTATTCTTTTCAAAAATCAGCCTTCATGCTGAAACATTGCCAGTAAAAGTGAAAATGTGACGTTTAATAACATGAATTTGCTAGTTTACCGAAACTGGAGCCGTCACGCAACGTGTCATCAAAGGTCATATCGAATCGCATTAAATAAAGCAAGGAAATCAAAATCCACAGAACAATAGTGGACTTTGTCAGTATGTTATATGTCTGTAAAACTTCCGCCGTTCACAGTAATGATTTCAGCAACAGACAACTATTATCACAGGCGGAGAACGCACTCCTAATCTTTGATTACTACTAGTCATAAGTTTTAGTGTTTTCCACAGTAGTTCAGTACTAGTGTAGACTTCGTACGGTCAACTTCTTCATCCATCTGGATTTTAGTTCTATCTACACTCGTGCTCATCGTCAGTTCTATATATTGCTTTTAGTCAAGACTAGCATTGGTGCGTGTGCAAACCAAAGTAAGTTTTACTATTTTCTTGATTTTAGTCTTTTCCAGTATTTAGTTTCGATTTAAGTTTAAGTTTTGCTCATCTGATTCTATTAATATATTTGCCTTGGTATCTAGTTTTCAATCAGTTTTTTGATCGTTAGTACTCAGCAGGGATTTATTGATCAATCTACACTGATGTGATCATTGTCAAGTTTCTATCATCGTATCCTATAGATTGTTAATCAACAAGTTTGATCTTATTTCTTGTTGTATTTCATTCAGGAGTGCTCAACGACCAATTTTTCAAATTAGGTTCATTTCGTTTCCGAACAACAAACTGGCACCTTTATAGCGGTTTATGGTTAATAATTAACTTTCGTGGGAAAAAAATAGCCGCTCCTCAGAGCCAGCAAGACAAAGTCCAAAGGATCCCTTTTGCCAGCAAGCAAATTCATTGAGGACCATAATCCCAGCCAGGAATTTTTTATTTGTCATTGCTTTCTACCAGCAATGTAGGATGAACATACTTAGCCAGCCAGCAAGTAGAAAAATTAAGAAGAAAAGTAATTTTTACTTAAATTTAACAAGATATAATCAGCTATTTCAGCGTTACTTCCTTTTAATATCACTGTAAAGCCATTAAGGGCCGTCATCTGAACAAAGTCTAACTTAGACCGTCAAAATGCAAATACAATTTATCTCCTACTCCGGAAATATTTTTTTATAATTCACCATAAATTACACAACGGTCTCCTTTCTGTAGGTCCCATCCTACCTTAAGTTTTCTCGTTTGCGTTAATTTGCTTATTCGTACCGTTCATTTGTATAAAAGTGCCCCTAGAAAATTATGTGAAAAAGATTTACCCCAAATGCTCGAATTAGCGCCCAGCTTCAAATAAGCACCCCACTTTGGATTAGTGCCCCTCCTAAGGCTCAAAATTTGTAAAAAGCACCCCCCCTTCAAATAAGCAATCCCAATCCCAGCTATGCTGACTATCTTTTTAAGAATTAAGGAAATGAATTAAAGATTTTATCGCTCACCTCACGTTGTGTAATTTATGGTCTCTTCGCCAACACTTGCTACAGACTCCAGTATTATCCACATTACGCCTAAAACCTGCCAACTTTGATGTACTATCGCATGGGAAGAGAGCGTCCATTTCCTCCTCTTGATCTCCAGAACAACTTGCCTCGTACCATCCCTTTATGTGGCATACAATCTGAATACTATTTAATCTAACCTATGATGTATCATATGCGTCCATATCCATGCGTGAGGGAGACAAAGATAGCTGGATGGTCTAGCTCTCTTTTCGTGTTTACATACTTGAATTGAGTCCACATGAACGCAAAAAATATTTAAATTTATATATAACTATTATCTATCACGACTAACACTATCATGTTCATTGACAAAATTTACGTTACTAAAAGTATTAACAAACGAACAATTTTTTAAAAAAGCCAGATTATCGGTATATTTATCCTTAATTTTAAAATCACGTGATCCCTATCATGACTGTCACCGAAATTGAGACTTAATCATGATAAAAAATAACAGCCGAAATATACATCCCTTTCATCTGTATCCTTATGTACGAATTATTTACTTACTTTTCGACTATTCTGGAATTTTTTCGAGTTCTTACAAGTTACTATGTCATGGGATCTTGTAGAAATGTTTCATAGACAATGAAAATTTGCAAAGAACAGATTCCTATTAAAAAAAATGTTTTTCACATGATATAAACTAATGCTAGCATTTTACTATTTCCTCGTAATTAAGTTTAAACTCATATTGGAATATTAAGTTAATAGTCCACTGTTATCCACTGTTATTTTCTCTCTTCCCAGTAAACGCAAGTGTCAAGTTTTCAGTGAGAAACTGGTTTAAAAGTTCGAGAAATAATGATATAAAAGGATAATGACCTACCAATCGGTGTTACGATACGACTATACTGTAACCGTGGCCACTTAGACAAATTTGACCAATAACATAAGAAAGTTGGTTGTGGGCCAAACAGCAGCTCATAAAAAATTAGTTACTCAAAGCACGAAATTTAAATGATAAAAGCGAACGCTTGGTCGATTCGAAACTTTACATATAACACCCAGGAGATTGACACTAGCTCTTATTTTGTCATCTAAAAGCACGTTCTTCGCTACCATTGCCGCACTTTGCAAAGACTATCGCGACCTCAAGTCAAAAATATAATTAACGTTTCCGTTTTTTGCCTCCGTCGTTCACTCTAAGGGACCTTTCAGGTTGTAAATGGTTGATTTTGGTCTATATTGTTTATTTTGATTAGGATCAAAACCTAACTTTCTTGGAATGTACTCTGACTTTCCTGTAATCCGACTGGTCAATTTTGTCCAGTTGGCTCGGTTATCTGCTGTAAGATCCAAGGGACTGATCAAGAACCTTAAAAAAAATACCGTTTGTCGAGCAATCCTTGCAATAGCATAAGGGTCAGTCTTTTCGTCTGAAAAGCTTTGTTCGATTAGCCAAAGTTGGACCTGCCAATAACCGAAAACAAACAAAGTAGTCATGCCGTTTGCATTACCTTCCAATTGTTAAACGTAAGTTCACTGAGGAGATACTCAATCGATAAGCGTTTGGACGGAGGCACAAAGGCGATCGCCTATGTATTGCAAGATCTTTATAGAAGTCACAAAGACATCACACAAGTCAACCAATTAGGATGCTTTGCAAGTTCTCAACAGAACTCACAACCAATAAAATTTGCAGATGTTTTACAAGTTCTAAGCAGACGTCACAAAGACAATCGCCGATGTATTGCAAGATCTTTATAGAAGTCACAAATACATCACCACACTAGTCAATCAACGAGAATGCTTTTCAAGTTCTCAACAGAACTCACAACAATATAATTCGCCGATGTTTTGCAAGTTCTAAGCAGACGTCACAAAGACAATCGCCGATGTATTGCAAGATCTTAACAGAAGTCACAAAGACAATTGCCGATGTATTGCAAGATCTTTATAGAAGTCACAAAGACATCACTACACTAGTCAATCAACGAGAACGCTTTGCAAGTTCTCAACAGAACTCACAACCAATATGATTCGCCGACGTTTTGCAAGTTCTAAGCAGACGCCACAAAGACAATCGCCGATGTATTGCAAGATCTTAACAGAAGTCACAAAGACAATCGCCGATGTATTGCAAGATCTTTATAGAAGTCACAAAGACATTACCACACGAGTCAACCTATTAGGATGCTTTGCAAGTTCTCAACGGAACTCACAACCAATAAAATTCGCCGATGTTTTGCAAGTTCAAAGCAGACGTCACAAAGACAATCGCCGATGTATTGCAAGATCTTAACAGAAGTCACAAAGACAATCGCCGATGTATTGCAAGATCTTCATAGAAGTCACAAAGACATCGCTACACTAGTCAATCAACGAGAACGCTTTGCAAGTTCTCAACAGAACTCACAATCAATATAATTCGCCGATGTTTTGCAAGTTCTAAGCAGACGTCACAAAGACAATCGCTGATGTATTGCCAGATCTTAACAGAAGTCACAAAGACAATCGCCGATGTATTGCAAGATCTTTATAGAAGTCACAAAGACATCACCACACTAGTCAATCAACGAGAATGCTTTCCAAGTTCTCAACAGAACTCACAACCAATAAAATTCGCAGATGTTTTGCAAGTTCAAAGCAGACGTCACAAAGACAATCGCCAATGTATTGCAAGATCTTTATAGAAGTCACAAAGACATCACCACACTAGTCAATCAACGAGAATGCTTTTCAAGTTCTCAACAGAACTCACAACCAATATAATTCGCCGATGTTTTGCAAGTAATTCTAAGCAGACGTCACAAAGACAATCGCTGATGTATTGCAAGATCTTAACAGAAGTCACAAAGACAATCGCCGATGTATTGCAAGATCTTTATAGAAGTCACAAAGACATCATTACACTAGTCAATCAATGAGAATGTTAATTTTGCCAGTTCTTAATGGTAGTCACGAAGTAATCACCATGCAAGATCCTTACAGTTATAAACATCTCACAGGTGTTTTCAAGCAGTTCGGTAAATAAATTAACGGTCCTGTAGTACTCACACGTAAAATGTGCTAGTTTTCAGAAATCTTCTTTACGGTGGAAAGGATACTTTGAAGGAATAGTGAAATCATCGCCGATGTAAATTAGCTTCGTAGGACTTTGTCTTTCAAGAATGACCTCTGTAGTGGGTTCTTCTCAGAGCCTTGTCAATTACCAGTCTTCAAAATGTAACTTTTCCCGCAAAAAGTAAAACTGAAACAACGGTTTTGTTGGCTATATAAAGTTATGTTTCCCTGAAACGTTAACGCGTTAATGGTATGTAAAGGGCTAATTACTTGTTTAATGGCCTTGTATGCATGCAGCGGATCAACGTTTTCCCTTACAGAGAAGTAAACAGATCGACAACAGATTTCTCACTTTTTTTCTTGTTTCTTTTGTGGCGCTTTGCCATGGAACTGTAAAAAGATTTCTCATCCGTCTCACTTTTTAATACTTAAAACTGAATTTTTTTTGGAGGGAGAGCTGCTTCACTTGCTTCAGATATTCGTCTCTGCGACGCTACAATTTTGGGGACAGCTAATTCACTAAAATTTCATTTTTTGATAATTAGTTTTACACAATGGGAAGAAATGCTTGATTAAGATCAATGAAATGTAGTCAAAATTTGCATGCTTCAAGTCCTTCAACAACATTTCATCTTCCTTTTGTACATGTTGGTTAACAGTAGAGGATATTTACCACCTCTTTTCACATTTTACTCCCGTTACATGGGCTAATTTTCTAGGAAAATGGAAATCTAAAATTTTTGGATTCAAAGATGTGATAAAAAGAGGAATAAGAACAATTCTCAATTTCGTAAAACGTTCAACTGCATCCAGGGCTCGAAATAATTTCCGGAGAGTCTTCCGGTGGAATTCATTTTAGCTCGGTCACCTATCGTTTTTGGCCGGTCAAATTTATCTGATAAATATCTCTTAAAGCAGGGGCCCATGAATCAAAACTACAGTAGCATTCTAATATATTTCCGAAAAAGTCCTTGCTTGGAGCTTATAGCACAACAGCACTCATTATCAACGATAAAAAAATAAATTATCGGACAAAGGCGTTCGGCGCCCCCAAATATGATGATTTCTGGTGTACGTATCACGGTGTGTGAGCTTGATCCTAAAACTCTGCCAGTAATCCATGTTACTCCCCATTAAATTTAATAAAAGGGGAGAAAATTTGTATTCATCGAGAAAATTAACCAATAAAAGTGAAAATGTTTTAATTTTATGACTGGAAATGCGTGAACTTCGCTGTCTTTCAATGCGCCAATTGTAAACAACGGTTCTAGTTGCATTTTCACCCAGGATTTCAGATTAAAGTTCCGCGATACACAGCGACTCGCTACATATTGATAACAACTGAAACAACTGAACAGCATGGTGGCGCTATAAAATTTGTATCTGTTCGGTCATGCTAAGAGAACTTGAGGGTTTTCGAAATTACAAGGGCTTCAGTATTTTCCCGAAAATTTTATTTTCCACGAAAAATAGCCTAACCTGGGGCGTGAAATGTGAAAAATTAAACTTCGAAAGACGTAGGGAATTAATTAGATAAGCTTCGAAAATTGTACATCATCCTCAAGTTATAGAGAATTCGAGGCAATATTCACTCTTCCGAACAGATATTTAACAGAAAACAGTCGTTGGGTGCCCCTGTCAACTCCACAATTAGTCCGGACATTGTCTGTTGACCGGCCGTTATTTCCAACCTTGCAGAAATTTTCGGGAAAATAACACTGAAGCCCTTCCAATTTGGAAAACCCTCAAGTTCTCCTAGGGTGACCGAACAAATACAAATTTTATAGTACCGCTTATATGAATTTCTCATAGATATCCATTGTAGCTATGTAGCTAGCCTGCGGTTCAGGCGCATCGTTTGTGCGGCGTAGAAAGAAGAGAACTGTCTGCCGTGTCACGACAATTTTATAGAACGTTAGACCGATTGAAACTCAGTCCTCCAGAAACACAAACACAAAAATGTGATCTCTGACTGTCGCCTCATTTCTTCCAGTATGATCAAACACAAGTATAACCACACCCCCAAAATACTTGAGGTGGAGGTGCCGCAACTCGCATGCAGTGACAACATAATGT
The DNA here is from genome assembly GCA_949126865.1 of Montipora capitata. Lineage (NCBI taxonomy): Eukaryota > Metazoa > Cnidaria > Anthozoa > Scleractinia > Acroporidae > Montipora > Montipora capitata. The sequence continues at coordinate 34,476,216 of OX421452.1, read as the reverse complement.
AAGTGTGTCATACGATAAAGCTCAAAAAATTAATCGAAAAGAAGACAAAGAGTAAAGAAAAAGAAGGGAAAATTCATGATTTCGAAATGTAGATTTACAGCATTTAAACACGAACCTTTTATATAACGCAATGATCACTCTCTACACTACAGGCGTTTTTTAAGGGCGGTCGAAAGCTGGAAGCCAGTTTAAGTTCGAATTGCAGAGGCCGTCACTCGATGAAAACACCTGGAAATCAGAACCCACGCTTGTCAATTCGACCGGAGAAAAACACTGGCCAGGTTATCAACATGAAGTATATAAACAATCTTGCGTCACTGAAGGTTTTGGCGGAACACTTTGATGTAAACGACCGGAAATACCACTGAGAAATTTTGCTCGAGTTTCGAGTACGATAAAGTTTAATATGTTGCTGACATGAAAGGTCATGAAAATGCATGCGCACTGTACAAATGCAAGCAACTAGGAGGGAAAGCCTTGTTTTTGCACAGGGAGACTTCGTAACTCAAATATTGGCAGCTGAGAGACAAGAACGTTATTTCGTTTGTCCCTGTCTCCCCTAATGAGCTCTAAATCACCTGGCAAAATTTAGATCGATATAAAAGAAAAACAGTCAATATTTAGTAACAGCCAGTAACTACAAAGTCATATACTATCAAGCAATTGACCTGGCACACGTTACCACTATGGCGGTCACTAGAATATAGACGGGTCAAAAAATATGGTATCCGTTTCTTGTCAGTACCAGCTGTCACTACTCCCTTTCTAGCTCGACTGGTTGGCAGGACGCAGTTCGATTGTACAGCCCAGTTTTCACTATGACTGAACAGAAAGCTAAAATCTATTTTTTAAATTAACTGCACGCCATTACCTTAACTCCTTTGCGGGACCAATTTTCCACTATATGATTTAATTTGAAGCTCCGCTAGGTCTGGGCTGAATGGGAATACATGTAATTTTAGTGAATAAGAAACACTAAACTTGATAAATATTTCACTAAAAAACTCAAAAATTGCTATCAATAAAGGTTATAAACCACGGCAAGAATGGTGGCGAGCTCGGTGCGAATTAACAAAGAAGGCATAAGTTGCCCGCATTTTCTAACATTTACCGGGCGGAAAACTCTTCGTTATCCCATGCGTAGTTCACTCCGGTTAATTCGAGTATTCGTTCAGACCACTCACACAACACATATAAATAAAAAAACAGTGTACGATGCAGACGATGTATCAGCTACACTAGAGAATTTCAATAACAAAACCTTATCAACTGTGCTAATAATGCACATTATTTTGTCGGTCACTAGCAAAAAGTGAGTTAGTAAGCAACTATTAGTAAGCACTTACCGTTACAAAACAATACTAGGCTGTGATCCCGAGAAAATTGGTACCACGATTCCTAACGAGGAAGAAATAGCTTTAAAGCATTCAAGTTGGACAGCCAGCTCAAAAGTTCCGCCACTCTCTCTCTCTCTCTGGACGTACCGGTCTATGCGCAATGTGAATGAAACAGTTGATTTTGTACTGATTGACAGCCAGTTGTCAGATATTGAATAGAGGAGCGTAGAAGAGTTTTCAGATGTCATCCGCACGTCATATGATCGGCGTTGTACTGGGCGTTAACTGCTTGAAGATTTTGCCAGCAAAGCGATAAAAAAAGAGTGTGTGAGCCAGGAAGTGGGCGTTGTGTGTCGAGTCCCAGCCAAAAATAATTTGGGTAGAAAAAATCGCCAGCAAGCTATTATTCTTAACTAATTCCCAGCCAATTTTTTATCTAAGATGCCATACTTCCCAGCCAGCATCACGATGTCTGAGGAACGGCTTTTTTGAATATCGGCTCCACTGAGCACTCCTGTTCATTGATGTGCTATTTGAAATTATTAACGTTTACCTTAGCCTTCTATCTACCTTTTGTTACCCTTATATTGGTAGTTAGCTAAGATCAGTTTCTGTTTTGCTTTTATCGCCTTCCAGTTCGAACCGACTTGCATCGTCCTTACGACGTTGTGATATACCTCTCAACTCCGCGACCTTTGGTCCGTCGTTTTAAATATATTCTCGTCGTTTCAAGTTGCAAGGCTGTACCACTAGGAACTTTGAGCATTTATGTTCAATAAACCTTCACACTTTTGCCTTTAATTCGTCGTGTTCGTCCTTAACGCTGCGGACCGTGTTATTACGTAATTTGCTTGGTTCATGTTCTCCTCTTTCCACCGAGTAAATTTACAATATCAGGCCCCCCATATCAAGCCCCCTACAATATCAAGCCCCCCATAACAAGCCCCCCACGACACACCATCTGAGGCCCCAACCTACCATATCAAGCCCCTAATATTCTATCATAAATACGACTTCATGACAGACCATATCAGGCCCCGACCTACGAACCCCCAACAACCTTTTTTATGATGACCGTTAAGTTTTGCTTATCCGTTAGGGCTAACTATGCCTCCATTACATTGGTAGTCGACATTATTTATTGGAACACTGATTGTATGAGAACGTCTGAAATACAACGACACTTCGCAAACCTGAAACCTCTTGTAGTTGTCTGTCAAGTTGTCACCAACTCTATATTATTAGCTGTAGCCAATAAATTTGAAGAAAAGTTCACATTGGTTTGTAGAGTGAATATGTTTGTATTGGAGGCAAAAAGTTAACTGGTACTCTTGCTTTCTTTTCTTAGCTGTTGAATCTGTCCATATTATCAAATTACATGCCGTTATTTGGATGTCGGAGATAGCACGTCCGCTATCAAAGTTTTCTTTACAAAATTCAACGCCACAAGATCTAAATGATTTTAAGCAACTGTAAACTGCACCACCTGCCGAAATAAATCTTTATCTCAGATAAAGGACAACTGCCCGTCTCCTTGCATCGCATCCTTCAGATAATGCAAACGTTTTTTTTTTCATGTGGCCCATTGGATGCCGGTGACTTATTCACAGAGCCAAACGTTATACACAGAGGATTTTGGATCGCTGTGGGTCTCACAAGCAGAAACATGAGCCAAAACATTGTGTACATCGTTGGACAAAGGACAACGCGCATGTTTGTCGTGATTTTCCGTGCCACATAGGCTGCAAATTTTGTGCGCCAACATCGAAAGTGATTGATATCACGAAATCTATCGATTTTCGCTCTATCTTGCATAAGATTGATTGTGAAATTCAGCGGTATTATAGCTAAATTTCACAATCGATCTTACGCAACTTGAAGTGTAATCGATGGATTTCATCAAATCCTTCACACAAACCTGAAACTTAAAATTTCCGCATAAAATTATTTAGTCATCTTTATGTTTTACAGATTCACGGCAAATATAACTACTCTTTCTCCAACATTCACTGCATTTGACAAAGAAACAACTTTCTGTCGTCATGTACGTCTGTCTTCCTTGGCATGCCATGTTGCCCCTTTGGCGATCCCAGAATCCTTTTCGTAGGTCTCTCATAACCAAAAATCGATCAAGTGACCCTCTTTTGCACGCCCGAATTTGGGTGCCCCTGTTTTATGATAAATTTAGTATTATCCGCAGTAATAAACACCATAGCAACCGTACATTTACATAACACGGCCAGCATTTAAATTTACTGGTCAGTCGTTGTAAAGTTCCTGAAGAATGTGGTCATTCGCCCATACGAAGCAGAGCTGTGGCAACAAGACGATTAGTCAATCATGAAGTTCTGAACTGAAGTTGAGCGCCTTTTGAAAATCCGTCCACTACAACAGTAAACAGACTACAAGTACGCAAAATAAAATCTTGTGTCCCAGTGAGTTGCTAAGCAAGACAAAGACTAGGACCTCTGTCTTTATAAGCGTCCCACATGCCAATTGTGACTCAGAAATAACGCATGATGGATGACGAATTGCTAATGCAGCGTTTGCCTTGTGGTCACCAAAATCGGAATAATAAAGAATTGCGTAATTACCTCCTGTCGATCTCTAAATCGGTATTAGTATTAAATGTGCAGTCGTCTGTACTTTAATTCTCATCGGTAACAATGCGAAAGGTTAAAAAGCTACATTTTGTGTGTATTGTTTCCACAAAATGCAATTTCCTGTCGCGAAATTTAATAATATGCATCTTGTCACATTTAACATCTTCAGACGTGACAACCGTTAACTACGGAGCAGAGGTCACGTCGAGCGAAGTTGCGAAGCGATATCTGATATGATGATAAAAAAGAAAACACAGCCGCTTTGGGATTAAGAATTAATTTTCATTTTGTTGATCATCGAACTGTTCGTGACTTTTACTGACCGTACGGAGGCCAAAAAGTGTTAAATATGACCGAGAAATCCTGCTGTTTGCTGGGGCCTGATATGGTTGGTCGGGGCTTGATATGGTTGGTCGGGGCTTGATATGGTAGGTCGGGGCTTGATATGGGGGGTGTAATATGGTTGGTAACGTTCCAGCCTTACATGCGAATTTCAAACCGTCGATAACCAAATTTTCATCGTCACAAAACCTCGTTTCTAGGGTCTTTGCGGCGGGGTGATTCAAAATGGTGGACAATTGCCCCTACGAAAAGATCCTGGGAACGAGGAAGGCCCAAGCATTTTGTTTACCATTGATTGGTTTCGTTGTAGGACGTTGCCGCTGATGAAACTCAAGAGCTTCCGGATACCAGTGCAGTTTTCGTTCAATAATATAACGGTTATGTAAAAATTGAAAGTTTGCCACAGCAGTAAAATATGTAACAAATATTATATGCACATTGCCTATGACAACAAAACGAAGATGATGTAAATCACCATATTTGCTCCCAGGTAAATATGAATATTTATAGCAAGGAAATTTGCAAATTTACAACAAAGTCATATTCCGGCAATTCATTCCTTTTTGCTCCCATTGCAAAAGAGAGTAAATAAAATGCAAATATACGTATTTTGATCTTTTGAAAATCAGTTCAAACAATAATGCAAACTATTGGTTTTGCGACATATTTGCTTGCATTTGCGGTTGTGGTCAAACTGCTATCTTTGCGGTGAAGCAAATTTGAGCAAATCTGTGGAAACATTAAAGACTTGCATAGCACGCAAATGCCAAGCAAATAATTACATTTCCTTAACATTTGCACACAAATTCCTACAAAACAAACATTCAAGTTTGCGCAGGCTTTACCTGTCAAACCAAAGTTAAAGCAAATTTAGAGCCCTAAATTTGCCACATATTTGCTCAATTCGCAAACTCCAGTAAGTCCATTTTTTCGTCCAGTGGAAGTTACGGAAGTAACTGTCTTATTCCAAACTGTCATGAAGAAGAAAGTAAATGACAACCAAGCCTCTATCTTGTAAACTGGATTTCGATACGTGGCCTTTAAAACTGATGTTCCGGTACAGTTGAATGCTTGGCTGTCCGCCGGATAAATCACTAACCAGTGTCCTTCGATCTCTGTCGTATGTCCATGATTGAGCGTCAGCAAAATGTGTTCAAAGATATGTTGCGTGAACTGAAAGCATCTGAGATTATTACCCATATTAAGCACGCACCGTTTCTTGGAATTGAGATATAAAAAAGATTTCACCAAACAGTTCGATCAAGTGTTCAATGATTTACAATGTGTGGTCTGTTCCTCTTGGTAGCCTTTGTTTGAAAATAAATTAAAAAACGCTCATAATATAAATAATGACCGGAATAGTTTTCAGCTTCGTCAACTGATTGAATAGTGAAACCGGAAGTACTCTTGCATTTGGCAATCCAATAAGATGTCACGGGGCCATTTTCATGGAAAGTAAAAGCAGGCAATTTTATGCGGAACCTCGTGGATATTATGATGATGCAATATTTACATATTTATACGCCCCTTTTGGACGTCATATTATTTTTATAGATCCTGTTTCTTCTTGAAAACAACGTATAATCAGATACTTACACTAGTATCCGAGTCTTGCCAAAGCTCTTGGGTCAGCGCGATTTTATCTTCGGACGAATGAACTTGACGACGAGTAGTTGGTGATATTTTCCGTTTGAGATTTTCATCAAGTGTTGTCAACGAATTACGAGTCCAAGGTAAGGTTCAACAAACTTTTTGATGGCCACTTCTTTTAAAAGATTAACCAAGGTTTAAATTCTGCGAACGGAGCTGAGAGGGTTGTAAATTCTCTTAGCTGCGGAAATGCCGGCAGGGGTCACAAAAGTACGGACGATTTAGCTAGCATCCACCGACACGTGGTCAATAAAACTGAATAGAACTCGTCACTTTAAGCAAAGTTTCGGAAAGTTTTGTCTCTTCAAAACAACTTCCACAGAGTTGAGGCGTCTTAAAAAATACAAATATATTAAACATTGATATTTAACAATTATTCGCCGAAGGCGAAGTGATTATCGGTGAATATTCACCGAGACGAAGTCGAGGTGAATATTCACCGATAATCAACCAGAATCTTTATTTTCTTTAACCAGAATCTATTGTACACAGCACGACAGCCGTCATGTTTCGAGTGTTTTGTCCACGGATTGGTCGTAAAAAATTTCGCGGCTGACTTCATGTTCGGCTTGGAACCTGTAAGACAGTGATAAGAAAGCCGGTATTTGTTGGATACTTAAAAGTCACACAACAGTTTATTCAACAGATTATAATAAACACATGGTAATAATAGACAATACAGAGGTGGCCAATTAAAAAGGTATTGCAGTGGACATTCGATTATTAAACGAAGAACAAACCGAACTGGGAAGTTTAATTCGTTCGTTGTACATTTTAGTTCATGAAAGTTTTTTGTTCCACGGTAAACCAAAGACCCACTTTGGAAATGGTATTTCTTGTTGCTCTTGTTTTTTCTTCAAGTTTCCAGTTGAGTTAACAAGTAGGTATGGAGTGCTTCATCATAAGGGGCTTTTTCATTTCCATGAAATTCTTTCTTATTTTTAAGAAGGTCTTGTGGCGCTACTCCTGGTTAATGTGCTTGTTTAGCCCAACAAAAAAAGCATTTTTGAAGCGTTTTGAAGGAACTAAATTATTGACTAATTATACAGGTTTGGCGTTGAAAGGGAAGTGTCATAATCCAGTACTGTTTGAGGAAGACTGACCTCACTCGTATAACATTCCTAACAAGCGAACGGGAACGTAAATCAGGTTTTTTTTTTTCTGTTATGTATGGTCTAATCCATATGGGCTTTTAAAGAGATTTGTTGTTGTTGTTGTTGTTTTGCTTTTGTTATTGTTTTTGTTTTTTGTTTTGTTTTGGTTTTTTTTTTTGTTTTTTGTTTTAATTGTTGTGACGAGACTATAGAATTAGGGCCGGGTCGCACAAAGCTCTAAAAAAAAAAAATGGAATGTCACGAACTTACAGGTTCGGAAAGAAAAAATGGAAAACCTATTTTTTTCCTTCGGCATCCTGAAAAAAAGATGGACCTGCTCAGAGGCAAGACACCGGCTCCTCTGAAGTTTGGTAGAGTTTGACAATATTTGTCAGGTTTTCGGGCGTTGGTGCATTTTTTTGCAACACTTAAGTGCATTACTTAAGGAAGTCCCTTAAAATTCTGGTCCCGATCTTCTTATCTAACAAGATTTCAAAATTTCCCTGGTTGTATCAAGATAGTGGAGAATATACTTAGGCCCGTTTTAAACGTCGCATTTTACATGTGCCGAATGTAATGCAAATGAGAAAGATCTATTGTTTTCGCTCATTTGCATTAGATTCGGCACATGTAAAATGCGACTTTTAAAAACGGGCCTTAAGCAGGTTATATTTTCTTTTTCATGGATTAATCAGGATTATAGAGGATCCAGGCACATTTCTTCTACAGTTGTTTTATGATGGTTACATTCTGTTGCTTCGAGTGTGGCACTGCGTGGCGCATCTTGTTTCCAATCACATGCTGTCTATCGCTTCTTCGTTTCCTCTCATGCCAGATTTGTGGGGAAGTCCCTCATAATAGTAAGTACTAGAATAAAGGCAATCAGAATAAATTTCAACTATTGACGGGGTTTGCTTCATGTCATGTTTTGTTTCTCATGCTTGCTGATTAAGATGGAATTCACTCTACACTGAACTCGAGTTTATTTATGGATGGGGTTTGCAGA
>OX421452.1:34458184-34460684 GCA_949126865.1 Montipora capitata | reverse complement strand
TGAGACCTCAAGTTAGCTTTTTTGTGATTGGTCATTGGGCTCCCTAGGGAGTCTCACTCGCGGGAAATTCAATTTAAAAATAGATAGGTCTGCGAAAACGCTGTGACAGGAATATAAGGCTGTTGTTCGCTCCTAAAAGCATGGGCTCTTATTGGAGTCTTGCTCATGACAAACGAATGGACAGCTTTCTTTCCCGCGGACAAATGGAGATTGGAAAAAACCGACACCACTGTTCTGTTGCCCTGTCAAAGGTAATAGTTTAGTTTTTTCTCGCAAATAAATACATATTTTGCTTCCGAGAGTCAATCATTATGTGTGGGGTGTCCTCTTAGGAGAGAGCGTAAACAAAAGGAAAATCCAATTTTAATTTTCAAATGTGTCCGCGTACGTTTACGAGAGAGTGTCCGTTTAGTGAAATGTGTAAATACAGAGTTTGACAGGACGGTAAAATGGGGAACCATTTAGTTAACGGAGAGTTGACTTGTAACGGCCTTGGCTGGCTGGTTTAGTCTTTGAAGCACCGGGTCCAACCCATAGGCCTTTGGTACCAAGGAGTTCATTTGATTGACAGGACCTTTCTCAAGATGCGAGCTGATCCCAGAAGTGTAATTTTTTGGAGCTCAACAATGCTGACTGTGCCTGGCATTTTGTCAACGTACTTTTTCAGGCCCTTCTTAATGACCCCAAGTGCACCAACGACAACTGGTATCGTCTCTGTTCCCATTTTCCACATTCTGGCGATCTCAATCTCTAAGTGTTTATACTTAGAGAGTTTCTCGACTACTTTAACGGATGTATTTCTGTCTGATGGGACTGCCATATCTATAAGCTGGCATTTCTGATTCGTGTGATCTCTGATTATGATATCTGGTTTATTAGCCACTATTTCCCTGTCAGTATGAATTGGCATATTCCACAGAATCGTTGCTTGTTCGTTCTGTACAACAGTTATCTGGTGTGGTCGTACCATTTGTTAGTTGTATTGATATCATAGCTCTGGCACACCTTCCAATGGATGTATGATGCTGCGTTATCATGCCTCTGAATGTATTCAGTTTTGGCAAGTTCTGGGAAGCCAGATATCTCGCGATCGACAGATTCATCAGACTTGCCACACATCCTACATAATGGGTTAGTGCCATCTTTAATGAAGTTGCTGTGGTGAAACCTTGTTGCCAGGCTTTGATTACAAATAAGAATATCATCGTAATTTTATCACGTTTGTTTGTTTTTTTTCTTAAAAAAAATTGTGCTTGAAAATGTGAGGGTCGTGACCCATAATCCCCCTAGAGCTGTAACGCCTATAAGCCCTTGCGATATAAGTGTCATAAATAAGAAAGCACATGGTCGAAAGTGTTGACTCTGTTTGTGGATTAGTTTCTGGTTCCCACTCGCGACGCTGTTGAAATCCTGCTTTGAAGCTCTATCGACGAGCGAGTAACAAAAACAGCCCTATTGTGCTTCATATTAGTCTCCCTCTTCACTTCTTTGTACTTTACTTATTCTTATCCTTATTCTTATTTTCATTCTTGTCCTTATCCTTACTCTTATTAATTTCCTTTTTATCTCAGGCCATGATAGAGCATAATAACCGGGCCCGATCTTTGGGCCTAGGGTAACGTAAGGATGCGTTGAGAAGTCTATTTGATGGATAAAGCCTTCCTTAGGATGTGAGATGTTCCAAGGAGTCACCGAATTCGTTTTTAAGTAAGAAAGGTTCAAAGACAATAGTACGGTGTCTTCAGATTGCTTTCCTCTTGCAACGGTGACCTATTCGCCACCTTAAGATATGAAATGTGAATCTCTTCCACAGATGGTTTAACCCATGAATACTGAAAAAAGTACAGAGATCATTTGAAAAGTGTTAATGATATTTACTATTTAAATTTAAATCTGGTAACAATAACAGATACTTCTAGTAAGTCGCTTCAATTCCATCCAGTTTCAGGACTTCAAAAACCAGAAATTACTCCATTGAACCAAAGTGCAAGAATTGGCTCGAATGTGGCATTTCTCTGTACAGTTGGAGGCCATCCAAGGCCTGTAATAAGCTGGTCCCGCACGGCAAATAATTCCGATACTTTTAACGAATCTAACTCAAGAATACGAATAAAGACAAACGTTAAAAGAGGCCAAAGTCACCTTATTATAGCAGAAATAACAGAATACGACTATGGCATTTATTTCTGTTCTGCGAAGAATATTCTTGGAGAACAGGTTTCAAATCCAGCGGTTCTATGGCAAACAACAGGTGAGAGCTAATACATGAAGCAGCCAGTATAAAAATGATAACTTTCAGCCTTTGCTCTTGGGCGTACCAGTTCTCTGCTAATAAATAATATAATTGTACTCATTCGTTACCATATATTTGGCCGCCTGTGTAATGTAGATTTACACCAAGACAAAAGCCAGTAAAACCAAACATGTTGATTGTTCTTGTTTTCCTTATGATTATTCTAATAGGGATGTACTATCATCGTCACCATTATTATTATTATTA
>OX421452.1:34448184-34450684 GCA_949126865.1 Montipora capitata | reverse complement strand
CGTACGCGTCTTGGAGAGTAAATTTTGACTTTGCATAAATAAGAGTTGGGCGATTGTGATCTTTGTATTTGACTTCGCTCATTTCATTGTCAAACTTTATAACACTTGACAGAAAAAGAAACTTACAAAAACCCGGTATCTTGCCATCATTTGACACAGATGCTTCACTGTTTGGCGAGTAAACATACAGCGGTAACTTATCACGGCGCCCGCTGAATTCCGGCCATGTCACTTTCGATTATGCAATTTACTTGAACGTAGCAAAAATCTCCCAAAATGTTTGTCGCTGATCGTAACTTTTTATATTCTATATTCACGGTTCAAAATTAATGTTGTTTTGATGTCGTAAATATTTTATTCTCGATCGACCGTCCGGGAAACTTCCTTCTGCTCTTTCTGAAAACTGTGTATCAATAGTTATTTGCTTTTTCATCAATATTTGTTTTGCATAAAGCAAGCTAACAAGATCTGTACCTTGCTGAGTTTGCATTTGTTAGAGTTTATAGTATTTTCGGTCCGATGCTTCTGTTTTAAGAGGGGTACCTTGTTTTGGTCTCCCATCCAAACACTAACCCGCACGGCAGGGCTTAACTTCAGTGAAGTTTAGTATTAGAAAGCTGTCAGATGCTCAGAGGGCACACTTGTGGTAAAAAGAAGTTGTGAGGGAACTTGAAAATTATCAACATGTCAGCCCAGAAGCCAATGTTTCTCGCTTCTCTTTTATTTGTTATTCTTCAGAGACTGGAATGCTGTATTTCAATACCACACAATTCAGTGCCTTCTGATTTTCTGTAGCACGTACCACAGGCAACCCAGTGTATGCTTCACAGAAGCATCTCGTTTCAGAAAGACAAGGTAATTAGAAAGTGTATGGTGCATTATTTAAATAAGGACGTACCGAGGTCGTCTGAGTTGAGAAAGTGTTTATCTCTTGCTTTTGGAAAATATTATATCTCTATACCTAGACCGCAACTCAGACATAACCATCTTCGAGAGTTGGAGATTCTAATCGTCAATTTTATCTTATTATCCGCAGGACTGCTAAACACAAAAAAGACTTGTCAGTTCTATTGTGTATTCAAGATCAATCTGCTACTACGCATTTCGACAAAATTGAACCAACAAAATGAAAATTATTGTCTATCAAGAGAAAAGTTATTGATATCAGGAGACATTGAATCGAACCCAGGCTCTGTTGCTCATGGAACGAGTACACATACAGCACATACAATACTGAGAAAGCCTTCTATAGCACTGTTGCAGGCTCGATTAGCTCAAAAAGGATTGAAGTCACTAGAAAGTAACTCAGATGGGTCATGCTTCTTTTCTTCTGTTGCCCACCAGTTATACAATGATCCTTCCTATCACATGAATATGCATGCTGCTGGAGTTGAATCCATCAGAAACAACCGTCAAAAATTTATTGGACCCATTACAATTGTGCGTTTGTTGTCACAGCAACATACATGGTGTGATGCACTTATTTTGCAAGCAGTTTGCAATGTACTAAATGTTACTATACGTATAAATGAATCCATTGAGGGGTGGGCAGCAGTCCTATAAGTGGACAACAGGGAACTACCGTGAACACTGGACATCTAGATGGAAGACACTATGTTTCAGCACTTCAGTTAGATTATTATAATGACAGTATTTCAGGTTATGAAATCAGCGGAGTTACCAATGTCAACAATTATTCAGAGCCTGGTAATAATCGATTAATTAACGATGGCCAAAAATGATGTGAGTGTCAGTAATCATGAATTTCTACAAAGCAGTGGCAAAAAAGAGCTTATATGAGAGAATCTATCTAGTGGAAGAGACAAAATCACTTGAAGAGTTCAGGGAAAAGAAAAGCAATGCAAAACGCCAAAACAGATCTGAAACTATTAAAGCAGCAAGGGAATAGGAAAAGAAAAGCAATCCAGAACATATCAGAGACCTAAACAGAAAAGCATAAAACCATTTAAGGAACAAAACTGAAATTTGTCAAAGTCAAGACTCTATTAGACATTCCATGTCAAAAGTGATTCAGTCTTTTTCGTGATAACACGTGGCCCTGAATATATGTGCATTTGCTGTTATCAGTTATCGTTCAGATCATCTGTTTCTAAGTGTAACAGTATCAAATATAGTGATAATTAGCAAGGTTTGTTGGAGGAATGTATAACTGGCAGAAAAAGTGTTAATATTACTGAATGGATCTGCTCTACTTGCTAAACCTGATGACATTAACAATATGACCTGGCAACAAAACTCAGACCTTATTCAAAATTACCCTGTCATCTGTGCAACGAACTTTTAACACATGGTACAGCTCTTTATATAGGATTTGTTAACGAGTAATCTTATGCCTATTGGAGAAATGGTACTCTAATTTCACAGGGTTGAATTCCAGCAAAGGGGATTACCTCACATACATGCATTATTTTGGGTATCTAGTTGCATATGAGAGCCCACCGTGCTGTTACACAATTATCCAACTGTCAATGCTAATGCA
>OX421452.1:34413184-34440684 GCA_949126865.1 Montipora capitata | reverse complement strand
AGAAATATGAAGTTATGGTTTCTTTAAAGTTAAATCTAATGCAAGGAGATTAAAATTATTGAAGCAGCTGTGTTGCAACCAGAGTCCGCAAAGAGAGGTTAAATAATTTGTTGTACTGGAAGTACTTAGTAGGCCAGCGTGAAATTTGTGAAAAGTTTTGGAGGGTGGCACTGAATGATCACCTTCAACAAGTTTTCTAAACTTTGAAGATACCTAATTTTATATCCTCCTGCTGTTTTATTGCTGGAAGATAAAATCAATTCCTGATTAAGTATTTTTTGTTGTCACATTAACCCACTACAATGTGGTGAAAGCGTATTATTAGCTGTAGTAATATTTTGTTACAGTAAAATTCTCCCTGCTAGTAAGCTGGACTTCTGAATCAAATTCTCAACTTAGAATATTGTTGTTTTGGCTATTCAGAGTTAACCTAATCTATGTTTATTTCTATAATTTGGAGGAAAGCAAACAATTGGCATTTTGCTTGGAACAACTATAACAAAATATAATTGCAACTAAAAGGTTTTCCTTCTAGTGTACCGAATATGAGGTGCTATGACATGTTAAGTATGATTTTGGTTATTATTACTGCTAAATTCAGTTTAAAATTTATTTTTGAATGACTGAAATACATTTCTAAATGGCAATTTTAACAACTTAATTTTGAAAAACAATGCGAAAATCTTAACATTTTCTGTTAGATGCGGGCTCCCGCGGAAACAGTTTGTAAATATTTAGCTGGAAGAGAAACCATTTGGAAATTTAGTGGTATCTTGTTTGTTCCACTTTTTAAAAGATAAACGCATGAAATTGAAATCAAGATCGTAATCCATTAGCTGGTAAGCTCCACAAACAAATTTCCACTCAAACATTGTCACAGCAAACTAGACTCGCGTTGACCTTGAAATTGTTGAGAAATTTCCCTCGTTGGCTAAAAAGTACGGTGGGCCACAACTAAAAAGAGAATCTCGCTGGCATAAAAACGCACTATGCAGTCAAAACATTTGTCCGTTTTACTGGCCTGAAAAAGGTTTTTTTTTTAATCTACGGAGATCCGATAAAGGGCTAGTACTTCGTGTCAAGCCAACTCCTCATTTGCATTTAGATTAACATTTAGAATATCTATACAGAAAGTATCCCAAACATTAAAAAAAGCTAACCTTAGGCCTAGAAACTTTTCTTTAGTCCTAATTAGGCCTGTTAAAGGTTAGCTTTTATGAATGTTTGGGAGCCATGTTTGATTTGAGCTATTGAAGTCACATGACAAGGCTTCGACCAATCAGACATTTTTCGCCAGTGAAGGCCGCGCGCAAAATGGGCCCACTTTCGTGTGTCAAATTCGAACTTTGGGCGGCAAAAAGTCGGATTTTTCTCGCTTTAACATTACTCGCTTTTGGCAGTTTGGAAAAGTAGACAACACAAGCAACAGAAAAAGGTAAAAAAAATTTTCACTTCATGGGCACTAAAAAGGAACATCTAAAACAATCGTTCTGAAAACGCATCGACGTTGTAAAAAAGAAGATTCTGTCTCTTATTAGATATAAATTATGTTAAACATTTGTTTATAGGCGCAAGAAAGAGACAACACTGCAGGCAGGCAGACGCCTTCAGAGGATCAAGACTGGATACGCCTCGAGGAACAAGAGACATCGGAGAACTTTTATGACAGCATTGACAGTACTCTCGCTTCTCCTTTACTAGCACAAAGAGCTGTAGGCCAAGAAAACGTTCCCCTATCAGGTGCTCTTATAGTTCTCTGTATAATTTTATTATCATACTGACGACAAAAGTGCAAGAAAAAATAAAATTAACAATTTATACATGCTCAGAAGAGGAAAATGCGAAGAATTTTCATTCATTTGAAATGATAATATTGAACTTTATTAAGTGTCAACTCTATTTAGCGCTGGGGCACTATTCATAGTATGTACACTGCACATGTACAGAAATCAACTCAACTCAAATCATTTCAGCTTTTGAAAAGAGGGGGCAACCGGAGTACCCGTGTAAAAACATCTCGGAGCACAGTAGAGAACCAACAAACTCAACCCACATATGACGCCTGGAAATTGAATCCGAGACCCGGGAACATTGTTGGTAGGCAAGCGATCTCACCCTAATCATAAATCTTGAGTTTGGCACAATAATAAACCCAAAAAACTAATCATAAATCTTGTATCTGCATGTCAATTACCAGCTTCGTCATAACAAAAAGACTAAATCCCAGCAGCCCTGTTTGCTTATTTAGTACAGCCATACCTCAAAAAAAGTACGTCTTGCCTTTGTCGTTAAATAGTTCTTCAGGACAAAGTAATTCCTTCCATTTTTCCTCCCAGGTGAACTTGGTAGTAATCTGCTTGACATGTCCAGAAGAGATTTGCCTCCTATACCCAATGGTCATATCCCGCCCAGAAGGCCTCCAAAACCTAATAAGAAAGAACAAGCAGAGGAACAATTGAGATGTGTTTGTATACATAAGAGCAATGAGAGCGGCTATGGAAGCGCCGAAAGCAATGATAACTTATTTATTCACCATGAAACCGCTGCAAACTTCGAAAGGTAAATCTACCTTATTTCTTGTAATAATTTCTGTAATGAAAACTGCAAGCTACAGAATGCCTATTAAATTGCATGTTTCATTTTGTTGAGACAATGAATATTTCATGTAAGTTCTGATTTTCCTGTGAAATTTTAGAGATTTTCGCTGTCTTTTGTTCCGAATTGTACGGAACTTGAGGGATGAAGCTCTCCGGAGTTGGAAAAAGCAATCGGTATCTGTCCATGACAAGGAAAATCAGCAGGAGAAAGTCCTCTCTTTCAAGAAGAGGTGTTAACAATGGACATCGGAAACAGCCATAACTACTCACGAAAATAAATGTTATTTATTCAGGTTCCATTCTTTACTGGATTATAAATGCTTTTAGCAATCAAGTACTGAGAAAAAATATAGCATGACAGAACCCATTCTCACGACAAGTGTAACATGTTTTTGCTCACAGAAGAAGCATTTATTTGCCGAAATGTATTGACATTGAAGAAAACTGGCGAATTGATTTTCAAAGACTCCACGTGTTCGAGGATGAAAAGCTTGGAGAAGGAGCGTTCGGGATTGTTCGGAAGGGAAAGTATCGTGCAAAGAATGGACAAATATTAGACGTGGCTGTGAAACAGCTAAAAGGTGACCACATTGCTTTTCAAACTGATTTCAGTAAGACTAAACTAAGCCTCCCTACGTTTTAAGAGTTGAAAAAGGTGAGAAAATTTAATTCAGAATTATTTCTAACAGCGTAGAAAGGATGATTTCAATACGGATGTGTTGGGAAGGAGGCGACCAGATGGCTTTACACTAGTGTCATATGTCAAACTGAATAGTGAGGAGGGTTGACGCTACGGTGAAGGTCCTCGCCTTACATCACAAAGTGTTCCTGGTTCGAGGTCATTTGTTAGCCAGTGAACAGCCAATGCGGGGAAAGAAGAGCCAGCATTCAAGCCATCGCTTTTTGAATTCCTATGAAGCCCTTCGTAAGAGTGGTTATCTCAGATAATGTTTGTTGACATTTTCGTTGATTCGATTAGTTCGGTTTTTTGAGACAAAGCACACTACGAGTTGTCACCTTTCGAGTGGTGGCCTTGGGTGAAAGATCTTCTTTCACCTAGGTCAGGTCCCCCCCTCCCCCCTCCCCTCCCCCCCTGCCCTGGGTCTTGCAACATAGCAGAGAGTTAATTTGAGCATTTGTGATCATTACATATGCATAGATACCGCAGGTGTTTCTGATGACTCCGACCTCTTGAATGAGATAAAGATCTTCAAGCAGGCTGGGCAACATCCCAATATTGTCAATTTTGTGGGGGAATGCACAAAGAGTGGTAAGTTTTGAAACAAAAATTCCAAAAATACAATATCACAGTCTGAACACTCAAAGGAATTCAATGACTTGAAATTAAATTTATACCGAACTGAAAATCTTTGAACTGATATCTCAGACTCTTTTATAATTCTTCAAGGCGTACGATTTCCAGTTCTTTAACCGAAAAAAAAAAAAAAGGTTTTTTCATTTACAGGCAAAAGACAGTTCATTAGATGAATATGTTTT
This sequence comes from Montipora capitata, assembly GCA_949126865.1. Classification (NCBI taxonomy): domain Eukaryota; kingdom Metazoa; phylum Cnidaria; class Anthozoa; order Scleractinia; family Acroporidae; genus Montipora; species Montipora capitata. The sequence goes on along the minus strand of OX421452.1, from coordinate 34,436,590 downwards.
TAATAATTCAGTGGTAAATAGATGATTATGTTTTTCAGACAAGATTCTCTTGGTTACTGAACTGGTTCATGGAAAAAGCCTTGAAGTTTTCTTGAAATCCAAGAAGAACGAATTCCCAGATAACCAACCAAGAAAATATAAAAAGGTACGGTTTGGGTTAAGCGATCGTCATTTACTAGAAATAGCGCTGCAAATCGCCCTTGGAATGAAACACTTACAAGAGAAAAAGGTAGGCTGGTATTCACTCAGTTTTTGTCTAAAAGTTAGAACCTGGCGTAATTCTTACAAGATGTTCTTCTCTGAATAAAAAACAAGTCAGGTCTATCTTCAAATTTCAAAAGTGTGTTGCTTATTATTAGATTTCATTTCAAGCTTGCGGTTGATCATAAGAAATGGCTTTTTTTATTATTATTTTTATTTTTCTATTTGAACAGTCTTCCATGCTATTAGAGAGATTTAGCATTGCGTTTTATGAAACGCGAACTGCGAAACTGACCAGGGGCCGGTTTCTCGAAAGTCCCGAAAAGCCATTTGTCAACCTGCTAACCACTTGTCCAGAAAAGCCGACCTTTTAACATGTTTTCAAGGTAACAAAAAGCAAACTGTTTGTTAAGTTTGACGATTCCAGTCCTCTCCGTTCTTGAGATACAGAGGGAATTGCGACACCCAAAAATGACCCGTAAAGTTTCGGGACTTTGGAGGAACGGGCACCGGGTGATCATGATTTTCCAACCTTTTTTTTGCGTTTGTCGGTTGCTGCTTGCCGTTTCTACGTGAGTGTAGGCAATTTCGTCTTTGCCGTATACGAGGAACTTTCTTTTTCATAACAAGTCGTTTGTGGAAAACAAAGGACCACGAAAGCTTTTTTTCCGGTAGGTCAAAAATCACGTTTCGTGGTTATCGTGGTTATCCTTCCCGCAATTTGCTTCATGAACTCTCGTTGTCTCTCTGGTGACTCACAAACTCGAAACATCGAAACAGACAGGGATTGATTTTTCATATACATGTATAGCGTCTTTTTCTACAAACAATGTTTAAAAAGACTCCGAGTTTTTGTGTTTGTTAACAAACTTTTCGACATTGACAGAGTCCATTCTTCCGGGAGTCACGAAAAGCTAATGTCACAAGCTTCACTCCATTTTATGTGAAACGTGAAACGGCAATCCGACGTTCTCCATTTCACGTAAAGGTGATGCAAAATCTCTCTATTATTAGAGAGAAGAGAGAGTTCGGTCGATGATACTGAAACGTGTACACGATTCACATGTGTCTTGCATACAGTGCACTCTTGATCGAGTAATTATGGCGTCATTTTGCCCTTGATCCAGTCCTCAGGTGCCTATAGGTCAGTTATGGTTGATTACTTAAAACGCCTAGGTCTATTTCTCTTTAGTGCATTCATCCTGACCTTGCAGCCAGAAATGTGTTCATTGACCATAACAACGTGGCTAAGGTGGGAGATTTTGGCTTGGCACGAGACATTTCAAAGGATGGCATCTACACCGAAACCTCTAATGTAAGTTTGAAAATGCAGCATTTACCCTTAGCGATTTTTGTATTTAGGCAAATGCTGTTAATTCTATGCGTCAAGCATTGTTGGGGCTTTAATGTCAAGTAAACCGCTCGGACATATAACTGCAAATCCAAAAGGTGTCCGGCGAGTTCTTGTACATCAGCAGTTGGCTTTTACTGCTTTTGGGTATCGACTTACGCTTATTTTAATCGATGACAAACAATAAACACCCTGTTCTTGCCTAATCACACACTTTTGCACATTTGTTTTCAATAGGACAGAGTTCCTTGGAGATGGCTATCCTTAGAATCATTGAAAGATCACAGCTATACTTATTGTAGTGACGTGTAAGTAACTGATCACCAGTCAGTTAACAATTTAATTAACTAATATGCTTTAGAATGCAAAGCTTGTGTTAGCTAAAGGTAGTCAAAAAGCACAATTTACATGACATAAGAAAGTGTCGTTCATTGCACTTTTTCGTAAGAAAGTGTCGTCCATTGCAATTGCCCCAGTTTCCCGCCAAGTGTTTTGAACCCTCTTTTATTACATAAACACCAGTGAAATATCAAGTGAACTTCCGCGCGAAAACATGATAACGATAACATGTTATTTTCACAAGTGAAAAGATCACTGTTGCTATGTTTACCTATAAAAATCGCGCCTTTCGATGCCTTTCGTGAAATGATTTAGTACTTCATTGGTGTTTATATAATAAATAGAATATTGCATGGCCGCTTGGAGATACGAAATTTTTCTTCGAATGTTGAAAAATATTTCAATCGTTCACTCTTGAAATATTTTTCAACACTCGAAGAGAAATTTCGTATCTCCGCGCGGCCATGTAATATCGTCTATGTAATTATCCTCAAGTTATGCGTTGTCATATTGTGTTGAGTGACTGAAGCGTTCTCGTGTCTCGTCTATTTTTCGTTGTCAGTAGTTATCTTTTCCAAATCTCGCTCTTCGTCATGCTACTATTAGAGAGCTTTAGATTCTACGAGAACGAGTACGAGATTTGACTGCCCTTTTTTAGCGAAAATACTTATAAATTGTCCAGGTAAATGAGAGGATCACTTCTCTCAATTTAATTTGTGTCTGTTTTGTTCTTCATTACAGATGGTCATTTGGCATTGTGTTGTGGGAAATTGCAGCTTACGGTGCGTTATTTTATTTTTTTCATTTTTCAACGGAAAGAATATAGATAGAATCAATGTCCATTATTTATTCCTAGGTGAACAGCCCTACCCTTTCATAGAGACTCCATGCGATCTCAAAACCTATCTCTCTCAGGGTGAAAGGATGTCCTCCCCTAAACATTGCTGCAAGAAGATGTAAGTTTGAAGTCTATGATCAAAAATCACCCTAACTCTTTTTTTTCCCTTTGGATTTCAAAACTATGTTAATTAAACAGTAAGTAACCCAAATTTTCCTTTTTACCAAAATTGCTTGTAACCACGCAATCTGAACCTCTTTCGATTTCTTAAATTTAATGGTCCGGCACTATTAAGTTTAAAATCTTGAGACGACTGAATCGAGGAGAAAATGACGTCAAAAACTCACTGGTTAAAAAATGCAATGCATGCGTTTGTATGTGACTGAATTAATACGCAGCACGGGAGTCCCGGGCCAGTCGGATTGGAAAGTATGTACATATTAAACTACATTTACAGGCTGAAATTTTAAGCTAGTGAGTGAATGACGTCACTTTTTCCCAGGTTCAACTCTCTGAGATCCAGTCGGTCAGTTTTGAACGTGAGTAATGGCAGACGGAGAAATCCAAAACTTATACTCAAAGTAAACAACCTTTGGATAAAAATCAAACCTCAAAATTTTGCCTTTTAGGTGTTAAGCAAACACACTTTCAAAATCTGAAGAAAACAAGGAAGTGATTTTTTCATCGTTGTACCAGTTTAAGTTTCTGTTTCCGTTTCATTCGTCTATCTCTATTATCTTTACTTTCGTGCAGAAAATCTACTCATTTGGTATTCACACGTGAATTAAATTATTTCCCATTGGCAGGTATAAACTGATGTCTTCTTGCTGCGACGAGACTCCATCAGAGAGACCTACATTTGCCGCTATCGCTGAAAAGTTGAAGTCTTATTTAGAAAAGGTGCACAAGGTAGATATTGTCTTTCGATTCGCGTTCGTGTAAATCAAGTTTGACTGACTGACTGACCGACTGACTGACTGACTGATCACTGGCAGGTTGTCTTACTGGCTAGCTGGCCGATGAAATGGATGGCCTATTGAAAGACTCAGTGACTGAGAAAATAAGTAACCGGCTGCCTGAGGAATTCAATTAACTGTGCCCTCGTTCTTTCATTAAATTATTTTCAGATTGATTACGTGAATACAAGGCACGGTGAAGGCATTCTTAGTGAGGCAGAACATAAATGGCATCTCAGAGTCTTTTCCAAATGAAGTATCGAGGGTGAACTGAGTGTAAAAGAGAGATTGTACCGGGGAGGAAAGGAGGTCTCTGACTTGGTGGCGTCAAAAGGAATAGTACCCACTGAGTTTTGGTGACAGTTTAAACGAAAAACCGTGACAGTTTCTGACTTTGTAAATATTGTATAGAGGTGACATAAATGATTACTAATTGTCTGGTGTTGAAGCAAACGTCTGAATTTCATTTGAAGGCACTTTTGTCGCCTTGTCACTTTCCATAATGCCGCATTCATGCATGCTAGTTCGGGATACTTCACAGAAAAAAAAAAAATAATAATTATTCAAAATTCAGGGAAAAAGTTGCCTGGCTGATCTGGCATTTTCCATCCTCATACATAGTTTTGTCTTCAACTGAGCTGTTAAGAATCATTTATTACCCTTTACTATTTTGACCTATTAAAACAACCAGCCAATTATATGGGAGAAAACATTATAAAGGTCTTGCACGAGGAACGTGACAGTCAGTCCCTAACGACCGTATCTACGCCGCCATCTTGCATGCCAGGAAACGGTAAACAAACGGGTTTTTAGACAAGATGACAAGATAATAACTTGAAGTCAACTTCATTGAGCGTTGTTGAGATTAAAAATTGCGGATTTCACTGTATCTAAGGAAGTAAAAAGAACCTTTTAGTGCAAGGAACCATGAACGAAGGGGACGGAGACAGATACCTGAGAACACTACAAATTTGGTGATTCAAAGCCATTTTCAACTCTGAAAGTTATGAGGAAATGATGATAATAATAATAATGATGATGATGATGATGATGATGATGATGATGATGATGATATTATTATTATTATTATTATTATTATTATTATTATTATTATTATTATTATTATTATTATGAATTGTCAAGTCAGAGTTACAACACCATGAATCAGTTCACAAGTATATGCAACTGGACCAAAGAGGAGGAATGCCTGGATCGATGGGGTGCATTTATAACCTGCTGATTGACAAGGCAATATTGGAGGATCATACGAAGAACAACAAGAACTAATCTTGCACCTGGATTGACGTAAAAAAGGCCTTTGACAGCGTGTCACATGTTTGGCTTATCGAAGTCCTGAAAATGCACAAGATCAATGAAAGCTCGTAGCCTTTGAAGAGAATTTGATGAGGAGCTGGACGATCACTCTACATGTAAGAACAAGTGCAGGTAACCAGGAAATTGGTCCCCTTATAATAAAGCGAGGTATACTCCAAGGTGATGCATTCTGTGTTAAGCTCTTTACTCTCTGCCTCAACCCAATTGCTTGGTACGTCAGAGGAACAGAAGGGTACAGCCTTTCACACGAAAAGAACACCAAGATAACGCATTGCCTTTTCGTGGACGACCTGAAGTCTTATCACAACAGTTCAGCCAAAGCAACTACTTTGACAAATAGACTTGAAGGCATGTTTGGTGATATAGGCCTAGACTGGGGAATTCAAAAGTGCGCCGCAATCCACATCAAGGGAGGAAAGTTCCAAAATACCGAAAACCTACCCCTTACAAGCGGTAGCCAAATACAAATCTCTCGGTAAGATACAGAATGTCAACCAATTAGACAAACGGGTGTTTGAGCAGGCCAGTCAAGAGTGCCTAAGAAGACTAGCAGCTATATGGACCTCCCCACTCTCCATACCAAGAAAAGTAAAGGCCACAAACACGTTTGCTTACCCAGTTCTCCAATATTATATGTGGTCAAGTGAATGGGCGATAGAAGACCTACAAGAACTGGACAGAAAGACCCGAGCAGTAATAGCATAGAACAAAGGCAAGCACAACTCTGAGCCGAACCGACCTTATACCTCTTACCAGATTTAGGCGGGAGATGCTTAAAAGAAATAGAGATACAGTATAAAGTTACGAGGATAAAGACCGCAAACTACACCACGACCAGTAAAGATCCCCATATAGAAGTAGTGAGAACCTTTCAGGACGTCAAGGAAGCAAAAAAGAGTAGATCAGTGATAAAAGATGCCAAGACTTACGCCCAGCAATTAAACGTAGATGTAACATTCGACGAACAGCACAAATCCACCTCAGTAACAATGGGTGAGAAGGAAACTGTTCAAGATCAGTAGTCCAAAGTACATTCAGCACACCCTTAAAGAGGCAACAGACAAAAAACAAACAAAAAGTCTCCGAACAACTATGGCTGGGCACATCTCTAACCACAACTTCAACCCAATCATGAAGTGGAAAAACATACCGGACGTCGTACTAAGTGTACACACCAGTATTCTACAACAGCTCGTCCCTGCAAAGGTTTACAAGGTAAAGAAACAAAAAGAACAAGGCTTAGATTTAGTGTGCACACTGTGCCACAGTGCTGAAGAAACCGTCCCACATCTATAATGCGGCTGCTCTGCTATTGCCCAAACAATCTACAAGGTGAGACACGATAGAATGTTAAGGCCGATTTACCATCTTTTATTATCAGTATGTAACATGGAAAACGACGACTCCAAAGCGTGGTATAAACAAGCTATCCCGAAATCAAGCACGGAAAACGACAGAGCTAAAATTCTCTGGGACACGCATATATATATATATATATATATATATATATATATATATATATATATATATATATATATATATATACATATATATATAACTAGATTTGTCAAAAGGTGGCTGCAGAAATTGTGAAAACAAGCCAATTCTGCTGCCGTCACAAACTTAAAGAAAAGCTACCCTCCCCACCCCTGTGCTTTGGTCAGACAACCAACAATCACCTACCCACACCACAGTGTGGGTTCACTCTAATTGGTGATCAAAAGCAAACTATCATTGAGGCCCAGACTAGTCCAGGAAAAATTGCCAATGAAGGCATGCTACAGTGTAAAGTCTCACTTAACAAGGCCACAAACTCTAACTGCAGTTAAAGCCTCAAAGCAGCATGCCCCCCAGCCCTGTGCTTTTGACACACAACTCAGAGTTAGAACTGTCCCTGGGCTGTTTGGCAAAGAAGGCCTTGACGGCAAGCCCCCTCAATTTTGAGAGGCCACAATGGCTTGAACACGGGCTACACCAGTGCTCAAGCGAAAACTCCAGGAGCCACCTTTTAGCAAATTCGCTCAGATATCAAGGGCCAAACGCCTAAAATTCAGTCAAAACTTGGCTGATGACACTCGATTTACTCAGCCTGGCTCACAGAATGCCATTCTGGAGAGAAACGCACAGATAACTATAAATTTCTAACTGGATTTGTCAAAAAGTGGCTGCAGAAATTGTGAAAACAAGCCAATTCTGCTGCCGTCACAAACTTAAAGAAAAACTACCCTCCCCACCCCTGTGCTTTGGTGAGACAACCAACAATCACCTACAAACACCACAGTGTGTGTTCACTCCAATTGGTGATCAAAAGCAAACTATCATTGAGGCCTAGACTAGTCCAGGAAAAATTGCCAATGAAGGCATGCTACAGTGTAAAGTCTCACTTAACAAGGCCACAAACTCTAACTGCAGTTAAAGTCTCAAAGCAGCAACCCCCCAGCCCTGTGCTTTTGACACACAACTCAGAGTTAGAACTGTCCCTGGGCTGTTTGGCAAAGCAGGCCTTGACGTCAAGCCCCCTCAATTTTGAGAGGCCACAATGGCTTGAACACGGGCTACGCCCGTGCTCAAGCGAAAACTCCAGCAGCCACCTTTTAGCAAATTCGCTCAGATATCAAGGGCCAAACGCCTAAAATTCAGTCAAAAATCGGCTGATGACACTCGATTTACTCAGCCTGGCTCACAGAATGCCATTCTGGAGAGAAACGCACAGATAACTATAAATTAATATCAAGGGCCAAACGCATAAAATTCAGTCAAAACTCGGCTGATGACACTCGACTTACTCAGCCTGGCTCACAGAATGCCATTCTGGAGAGAAACGCACAGATAACTATAAATTTTTAACTGGATTTGTCAAAAGGTGCCTGCAGAAATTGTGAAAACAAGCCAATTCTGCTGCCGTCACAAACTTAAAGAAAAGCTACCCTCCCCACACCTGTGCTTTGGTCAGACAACCAACAATCACCTACCCACACCACAGCGTGGGTTCACTCTAATTGGTGATCAAAAGCAAACTATCATTGAGGCCTAGACTAGTCCAGGAAAAAATTGCCAATGAAGGCATGCTACAGTGTAAAGTCTCACTTAACAAGGCCACAAACTCTAACTGCAGTGAAAGTCTCAAAGCAGCAACGCCCCCAGCCCTGCGCTTTTGACACACAACTCAGAGTTAGAACTGTCCCTGGGCTGTTTGGCAAAGGAGGCCTTGACGGCAAGCCCCCTCAATTTTGAGATATATATATATATATATATATATATATATATATATATATATATATATATATATATATATATATATATATATATATATATATATATAGATAAGGAATTGTAAATCGATGATCAAGGAAAAAAAGTAAATGTTCCCTTGCCTTCCAGGCACTCCAGAAAACGCAGCACTGACTTTGTATTAAAAGGGAAAGAGAAATCTACACTGAGGTGATTGTTCTTGCGATGGCAACAAAGCCATCCTTGCTTCACGTAAAGTTGTTAGGATAAAATCATCTAACTCTAATAAAGGAGAATAGTGGTTTAAATGGTACACAAGACCGTCCAGTTTGTACAGAAAATAGTCAAAATTATCGGATCTGCAACAGTATCCAAGGTGCTTTGGACTTGTCGCGATAAAAGAATTCACAGTTGCGACTCAGCGATGACACCTATCAAAGAAATGCCTGTGGTTTTGCGACACCAAAACAACAATCTTCCATCATGTGTGGCAATCAAAAACATATTGAAGGTATTTTTTGCATGGTTTCCACTGGTTCCATGGAAAGCAAAGAACGACAACAATAACAAAGCCGTCGCCATCTTGAATTAGAGTGAGCTTTCGTTCTGAGTCCTCGCACGTCCAGCTCGGACCGCGCGGGGTTAGCGTAACAGCACAACTGAACAACGTAACAGCACAACTGAACAGCGTAACAGCACAACTGAACAGCGTAAGAGAACAACTGAACTGCACAACGGAACACAGGTAGCAATTGGGAAAGACGTACAGACGAAGTAAAACTGACTTTGAACGCCAAACTGCTGTTCGCGATACGAAGCTCGACCATCGTAACAGGAAGGCAAAATGTAATAATAGCAAACTGAATTAGAATGGAGTATTGCAATTTGTAATTATAAAATGGCGTATTTCAACCTCGTAATAACGAACTTGCGAGTCATAACAGGAAGAACAAATTGCGTAATAAGATAGCAGCGCAGTCTCATTGCAAAATCGAACTGCGGAATAGCAAAACTGAATTTTGACCCTGATCACCCCCCATATGCACGGCACCAACAGCTTCGTCTTGACCAGTCTCATCATTAGGACTAAACGAGACATAGAGCTGTGTATCGTCTGCATAGCAATGTACCGTTGGTAGGTGATGTTTAACTACATCAAATAGTTTATTAGCATAAACAATAAAGAGCAGCGGATCGAGACACGAACCTTGAGGTACTCCAAAGTTCAACTTAAAGCTACTAGATTGTGTTGTATTGATTCAAAGATACGTTGGCATCTTTCGTAAAGATACGAACGTAACCATTCAATTACTGTTCCAGATACTGCAAACTTAGAGATGAGTCGCTTCAACAAGATGTCATGGTCAACTGTATCGAAAGCAGAACTCAGGTCTAACAAAATTAATAAAGGAAGATGTTGCCTATTCATATTCAATAGGATGTCAAACAGATAATAATAATAACAATAATAATAATAATGATAATACTGATAATAATGATAATAATGATAATAATGATAATAATGATAATAATGATAATAATAATAATAATAATAATAATAATAATAATAATAATAAAAAATAATAATAATAATGACAACGATATAAATCAACAACCATTCACTAGAGTGGAGGTGGCTGTTCAGGTGGATATTTACCGACCCGCGAACCGGTGAAATGATAAAGCTCAAAAAGATGATTTTAACTCATTTATTCCTGCAACGGTTACAACATTTTGGGCGCAAATCTTGCGCGAGTTGTTCAGATCGCGAGAATCGAAAGATCCCTCAAATGGCTCATTGTATGCCGAAAGAAACGAAATTGTAACTTAAAATCTGTCCCGGTACTCATCAACAAATAATCCGTGCTACGCCTTGAAGCACATGGCAAGCTTAACTTATTAAGTCAGCTTCGATCGCATGAATCGCAGCACATTTGAAACGTTATTTTTAAGGCAGGCAGACACGAGGGGTCATGTTGTAGGGACAAAAAGGTGTGTAGTACACACTGAGGCTTTTTTGTCACTGCAACATGTCCTTGCAACATGACCCGTGGTGCCTGCACCACCTTTACGGTCTCATCGTAGTTTTTCTAATCATTCTAAGTTTGAGGCTTAACGACAATTTTACCACAGTTCTTCTTATGATACTGCAATTCAACCAAGATCGAGCAGGCGTAACTGCGCCAAAAGATAAAATACAAAGGTCAGAATTGTCTGCAAGCTAGCGGGAAAAAGGTGAACAATGTATCTTAAAATCTTTTTTATGAATGAGTTGCCAGCAATCGGATCCGTGCTTTATACGTAAAGGGTTCTGGGATAGCCAAGGGGCAAACATTGCAAGTCGCTGTGAGAAAAGTTATGGCGGAAACTTATTCGACGGCCAATAAAAAATGATTTTGGAGAGAGATCAATACTTTTTTCGACACTGTTTTACCAGAAATCGATTTGGGCAATGTTGACATGTGGCAAGTGTAAATTTTTTTTTGAATAACCGTGAAATAAGATTTGCTGGTTAACATCCTTGCTTGCATACGGTTAATTGTAAAATGGTCTCAAAATATTACAAAATTAGGAATAAATCTGGAGGAAAGAACTCAATAAAGTTTTTTCAGTTGTATTTACGTGTGTATGGGCTGGCTTTTGGCACATTCTAAACACAGCAATTCAAATAACGTTGGAAATATGCCTAGTGGTGAGCATTGTGCTGTGTGGGGTTGTGACAACGATCGAAGGTACACAGAGAAGAAAAAGATTTTTCCTCACGTCGGAATATTAACATTTTCCTCGCCCAGGAATAAAAAAGATGTTTTGTCGTGGGCTAGAGCTAGTAATCGTGACCAATTCAAGGTTTCGATGAGTACAAAGGTCTGTTGAAATAATTTTGTACGAGGTTACAGAACCTCTGAATGTCGTACACCATCTTTGTTAATAGGAAAGTATGATATATTTTGTTAGAGTCACCTCAAAGACCTGCTCCAAAGATCGCTAGATCAGATCTAAAGAGAACTAGTCTATGAAGATGGCGCTTTTGTATTGGTCGAGGTCTTAGTGGAGCATGACAAGTTTGCTTCGGATCCAGTGATTTTAATACATGTACCTCTACATGTAGTTGGTAGTTTGACAGAAGAAAAGGTTTATTTACATGTATCAGCTGGGGAATATCAGATATGAATTCCCAGTGTTATCTAAATCTATGGAATCAGAGAATGCTGTATTCTATGGAAGCCGTGAGGAGCATTAAAACAGCTGCCTCGATGAAGAAGGAGATTAAAATGGTTTGCTTGAGCAGAATAATAGCGGAACTCTGCGCGCGCGCGGAGCACCATAGTTAAGGACGGTGCCTACTAATTTAAAGGTATTTTTGCCCCGATTTATGATTATGCAGGAAAGGTAGATCTTCACAAGTGTTATTGAAATCCAAAAAGAAAATTGGGGGTAACCACGCATTTTTAAAAGATAATTTATGAACAATATTTGTAAAAAGCTCTAACATACAAAGGAATGTATGGCGTTCTTCTCAAATTGAAGCTTAATTATCTCTAAAGAATGCATGGTTTACCCCCAATTTTCTTTTTGGATAGCAAGAGTACTTACGAAGATCTCCTTTGTCTGCATAATTTTAAACCGCGCAAATATATCCCTGCATCAATAAGCATCACCGATAGGAAACCCGAGTATCTGGAGATGCGCAGAACGTATGCGCAATAACAATAGTAGGCACCGTCCTTAAGAAAATATGGTAACCCATCAAGCCGAGAAATTTTGGTTTTTATAGCCATGACGTCACGACCGTCCGTCCGTAAGTACGTACGTCCACCTGTCCATGTATGCCAATGTGACCAGTATGCTAGTTTACAGCATTCATCTCTGCTATTGGACATGCATGTTTAGGTTCAATTGACACCTGTCAAAACAAGGTATCCGCTGGCCAGGATCACGTGACCATATCGCGGGCTTAAGCGTAGAGCTCACCGAGGTCAGATGCTTTTTTTTTAAAGTTAACCACTGATCAGGTACTGGTTTTCGATTGGATAAGCAGGCTCTACCCAGGTTAACTCATCTAAGCATAAGCGAGGCTTCCTTTTTCGCGCACTATCTGTGGCTCGACGCGGCTACACCACCATACTACATCAACTACAGTTGTTACACAGTCAACGATTTTCGTCTTCAGGTGGAAAACGGTTTGGAAAATGTTTTGTTACTGCATTTTTCGCTGGTTTCAATCCAGTTTGACATATCATGATAGCTGTGGTCCACACTGGCGGCTACGCAGTTATTCAAGTCAAGCATAGGAGGGATGTAAACTTAAGACTGGGTGTTTATTTTTAATTTGCCTAGAGCTTCTTATTTCTCTGTATTGCAATTTTTGGCATATCTTTAGAAGCTCTGATAAGGTTACACGCCTGGAGGACCTATGCCTAGAACAGAAACGAAAGGAGAGCGAAAGAGAACGACAATGACAAAACAGAATACCAGTAATAGCCCATACTTAGTGGAAGAAGTTAGTTTAGTTCTTACGGCTGCGTTATTTAAAGTGGATGCGTAATTTTAAAAGGTGGTTTAATTGAAAATTTATTGTCAAGTGGAATTAAGTAACAACTATGTGTATTCTTTTGGACCTAAAGAAAAAGTTGATTTGTTTGTTTGTTGTGCTCTAAAATGCGAGCGAACAAGTGCTTTTTTAATCCGTTTGCCTAACTGATTTTCGTTTTGCCTCGACAGTGACAGGAAAATTTTGCCCTTATGTTATAACCACGTAATCGCAATGAGTTCTTGTAAAATTAGGGAGAAATCTCACTAGCTTGTGTTTGCAGAAGTTTGTTTAAGGCTCCTATAAACGTTATTTAAGTGTGGAGCGGATCTTTTTTGAAGGTGGTCCTTTCTTTGTTGCATTGCCGTATTTTGCCAATTCTTGTTCCAAGCCAACCTGGCGTATTTCAATGAAATACATCAAAGCGTGAATGATCTCGTTTTCAGAGATAAAGTGGAATAAAGTATATCAGTAAAACTCTTCATTGATCTTGAACTAAAAACTTTACTTTTTTATGCCTTCTAATTTTAGCGTGTTTCCTATTCACTGGCTCTTGGCAGTTTACTATGAAATGGCTTTTTTCCTTTTCCTTTCGCTCGCTGAGGATGTGCTTGTTTTCTTTTAAAACTCATGCGGTTCAAGAAAATTTCATTGCCAATTGCAAACTGGTGAATTCCAAACTAAATTTCACTCAAAAAAACCGATATCGTACTCATCGTTTCGTGATTCGTGCGATATCGGTTTTTAGCGTAAATTTTACCGTGGAATTCACCAGTTAGGCAATGATTTTTTTTTTTATAGAAGAAAGCAAAGAAAATGACTTTAAAAAGCTGCAACAGAAACATCAAAACGCGGACAATTCGAAACCTTATAATATCAATAACCCTACAGGCAGTAAGAATAAATAACCAGGGAGCTTCGCTTTTAGGCTCGGGTAAATCTATATATTAATAATAACAAATAAAATATGTCAGCTCGCAGCATGACGCCGTTTTTGAAGACGTATAAATTTTTTGGTAAAGCTCAAAACAAAATGGTAAATCAACAGAATACCGGTAATTTAATAAACTTTGTGTCTGGAAAGTCTTAAATTTTCCTTTTACCATCTCTTTCTTCCTTTTACAGATTTCTATGAACGTTTCAATTTTGTTTCGTAAATTTTGCGTTACACCGATTGTTTCCAATGTTTTCCTTTAAAAATTGGCGCACGGCTGGCAAAAATAATCCATTTGGGCATGCGCAGACGTTTGACCGCTGTCATGGTTATGTTTGGGTGAGTTAACCTGGGTTGAGCCTGCAATCCAATCGAAAACCCGTACCTGGTCAGCGGTCAACTAAAAAAAAACCGCTGAGCGCGGTGAGCTCAAAGCTTGAGTCGGCGATATGGTCACGTGATAATGGTCAGCGGATACCTCGTTTTAACAGGTGTCAATTGATCAAAACATGGATGTCCAATATCAAAGATGTTTACTGTAAACTAGCGTGATATTAGTCACATACATGGATAGGTGGACGTACGTACGGAGGGACGGTCGATTACCCCATGGCTTTCATCGATGTGTTACCATATTTTCTTAACAATGGTTCTCCGTGCGCGGAGCTCCGCTATGAGTACGGTGCTTCGCTATTATCTTAAGGCAATAACCCCGATGGTACTACCTTTCGTCCTCTGGCCTTGCATACGGCCGGGGACTCTGAAATTTGAATTTACCAATCAGCATTCAGCAGACGAGAAAAACTTTACTATCCTGACGTCACAACAATTGTGTGCTCTCTTATTGGTTAAATGCAAATTACTGAAACAATTGCAGTTGATCTTCGATATCGACATTTAGTTCTATCGATTTTCTCTTTCACTAATTTAAATACATGGATTTTACATTATATTACAACTTCTTATGGTGAATATTTGCAATGATATGGATTGGATCAATAGAGCGGATTTTAGATTTTATTCAAGGTGGACAGAGATACTTACGGACTTATTCGGAGGAGAAAGACTTCGACAGGACTCGACTTCGAAGGAGTTTGTTTTTTTTTTTTTTGCGATCTGCGGAAAGGGTAGTTCCACGAGTTCTTCAACATATTTAAGGTATTTTTTGTATGGTTTCCATAAAGTTCCATGGAAAGCAAAGAACAACAACAATAACAAAGCCGTCGCCATCTTGAATTAGAGTGAGCTTTCGTTCTGAGTCCTCGCACGTCCAGCTCGGACCGCGCGGGGTTGCACAGGAACAGAAAGCGTAACAGCACAACTGAACAGCGTAAAAGAACAACTGAATTGCATAACGGAACACAGGTAGCAATTGGGAAAGAAGTACAGACGAAGTAAAATTGACTTTCAACGCCAAACTGCTGTTCCAAAATAAACCAGTAGAGCGGCAAAACTGGAGGCGCGATACGAAGCTCGACCATCGTAACAGGAAGGCAAAATGTAATAAGAGCAAACTGAATTAGAATGGAGTATTGCAATTTGTAACTATAAAATGGCATATTTCAACCTCGTAATAACGAACTTGCGAGTCATAAAACAATAGAACAAATTGCGTAATAAGATAGCAGCGCAGTCTCAGTGCGAAATCGAACTGCGGAATAGTAAAACTTAATTTTGACCCTGATCACCCCTCATATTCTCGCGCCGTAAGTATTCGTAAATTTTACATAGAGAAATTGTTACGCAGTCTGTAAAATGAAGGTACTTATGTCAACCAGTAATAGCCTTGGAAAACGAGTTGTTAACTTTTCATTCATTTATTTGTTTACCTTTCGTTTTTTTAATAAAAGCGTGAACAAACGAAGAAATAACTCATGTTTTAAGATATTTTAACTAACCCTAATGCACTGCTAGGTATAACGCAAATCTTCGCTTATCTATGAATACAATTTTACCTTTAATTATGTTAGTAATGTTTCTGCTACTTCGACTGACAATAAGAAGAACCAAATGGTGGCAGGCTGTTGTACCAAATATACCGAACAGGCCGGGAAGATTTTAATTTGACACTTTAAACTTGGTCATCACATTTCCTTGACGGCTTTGCATTCCATCTTTCTTCAATGACCTCTGACCTGAATAATTAATTTAAAAAGAACAAAAAGATATGGGTTACGATATTTCAAACATTTTAGGACTCCTTTTACTCGAAAAGACTGAATTCAGGAAAAAGGTTCTTATCCCTTCCACTGACGTGATCGTAACTGAAATTGGTAAACGGGAACGAAGCTTCTGTTGTAGTTTTCGTTGATATGTCTTCGACAATAGGGCCGTTTATATGAGAGAAAATAAGCCTCTTCTTACTGTGGCCGTGGCGTACATGATACGTGAAAGGAACTATTTATACGAGTATAAACTCCCCGGCCAGGATAAGCCGCGGCTTTTGAAAGCCGTGAGCGTAGATTTTGTACCATTTATACGGGGTATTAGGGCCGTTTATACGAGAGAAAATAAGCCGCGGCTTACTCTGTCCGCGGCTTATTTTCTCTCGTATAAACGGCCCTAATATCGCTTACAATGCATGTGCTCGTTTTTCAATAGCCCTAGTTACAGTTTCCGGCGCCATATTGGATTAGCAACCGCGCAAACACGATAGCGAGGCTGCCGGTGACCCGATTCGGGCGTTGCATAGAAGTTTAGGTGGTGTTCTCAAGCGTTTCCTTAGTTTGTCGAGTCTTTGGTGATATGAATGAAAGCTTAAACGTCGGGGAAACATCCTCCGCCCCTCAAAAAAGAAGAGGAAAGTATTGTGCAGCTTTTGACTGCAATAATAGCGCCTATGATGTAAACGGCACTCGTACAAGCTATCATTTCTTCGAGTTTCCCAAGGACGCTCAGCGAAGGAATCGGTGGTGTTCACTTATCAAGCGGCGACACGGACAGGACGACTTTGCTGTTTCCAACGCTACTGTCCTCTGTCATGAGCATTTTCGGGCAGAAGATATCTCCAAAAGACTTTCTGGTCGCTGGAATTTGAAGACAGGTTTGTGATATTGTCGAGCTTTTGTTGTGCTTTTGGTATGTTTACATGGCAACAGTGCTGTGTGCGTTCATGATTTGAGTTATCAAAACTTAAAATATTTTAGCCTTTAGAAACAAGGATTCGTTAAATTTAAAGATTAAAAATTAAAGATTTTGGTTGTTTTATTCGACGATTGTTGTTTTATTGTAAACTTTATGATTCAAAGTGTTTCATGTCTTGTTATTTTTGTCACTGAATGATAAAAACCTATATATCACAAAAGCAAAGTTTTAAAAATATTTAATGTATGCTTATTAATATAGCTGGACTTAACAAGAGCAATCAATTTAATTACAGATTAACTCATAATAAATAAATCTGAAATGATTTATTATCACATTTATTAAGTTCTATTTATTTATTCATTTATTTACAAGGTGCAAAGCCGTGTCTATTTAGCTGGACAAAGCAAGCAAACCAAAGAAAGACACCAAGAGAAAGAAAGATTGATGAGTCAACTGTTGGAGTAGCAGCATCAGCATTGCAGTTTGGAGCCTGCTCAGTATTACCCTCTAACAATGCTTCAACTGATGCTGCTGCTTCATTTTCACAGTGTGATGAAAATGCTGCTGAAGTGGAGTGTGAGACAGAGTCACCTCAAACAGAGCCAGATGTTGTCTTTGAACTGCAAAGGAAAATTGAATCACTTGAAACTCAGCTAGCTGACTGCCAGGAAAAGCTCAGTGAAGCAGAAAAGGAAAATGCTGTGTTGCTGGAACGTCAATTTTCCATCGACAAAATTAAAGATGACAACGCTGCTGTTTTATTTTACACCGGATTCCCAAGTTACGAGGCATTAATTAGCTTCTACAAATACATTGAGCCGAAGCTTTCCAAAATGCAGTACTGGAAAGGGTGAAAATCTACTAAAGGAAAGCCAGCCTTATCAACGTGATGATAACAAGCGTAAACCTGGGCCATCAAGGAAGCTTACTTTTCTGGACGAGTTCCTACTGGTGCTTATGAGACTGAAGGCTGTTCTATTTGTACAAGACCTTGCTGACAGATCTGGCATCAGTACCAGCCTGGTTTCCAGGATCTGCATCACCTGGATAAATTTACTCTATCATGAACTCAAGGACCTGTTTCCATTTCCCACACAGGAGCTTGTTCATAAAAACATGCCCAAGGAGTTTGCCCAGTATGCCACAACCAGGATCATTTTAGACTGCACTGAACTATTTATTCAGCGACCATCTGCTATGTTGGCCCAGTCAGAGACATGATCAGATTACAAACACCATAATACTTGAAAGTTGCTAGTTGGGGTAACCCCAAATGGACAGGTCACTTTTTTGTCAGATCTCTGGGGCGGGCGTGTGTCTGACAAGCAAATAACAAGAGAGAGTGGTGTCTTAGGTTTGTTGCAAGTGGGTGATAATGTCATGGTTGATCGCGGATTTGACATTTATGCAATTGTACCTGCTAGCATTACAGTAAACATGCCACCCTTTTTGGCTGGCCGTGATCAAATGACAGCAGCTGAAACTGAAGAGACTATGAGCATTGCTTCAGTCCGCTTTCACGTGGAGCGTGCAATTGGCCGCATTAAGACTTACCACATTTTAGATGGTACTTTGCCTAATACCTTGAGCCCCTATGCAACACAAATTGCAACTGTCTGTGGCTTTCTGACAAACTTTTCACCCCCTTTACTACCACCGGCCAATCTTTGATTCTAGTATTCACACACTGGTATAATTAGTGTATATGTTACAGGTCAAAATAGAATAATTTCAGGTTAAAATTTTTTAAGCTAGGTTTATTCTCAATTTTGTTTGTCTTCTAGCTCTAACACACGAATAATTAGGTCTCAGTACAAAGGAAATTTAACCTAAATTTAATTTTGACCTGTATCTAATACATGCATTCAGTAATTTTGGGCTGATTACTGGCAGTTTGTCCTGGTTAGCTGGTATGACTTTGATTTTTAAGCACATCAACTTATGTTGACCTCTGAAGTTTTAACTTTAAACCATTTCTTGAGCAAGGATAGTGTCCGTATGGAAGCCAACCACCATATAGGTAAAGGACCTTCCCTCTTTTAACTCGTTCAGTTGTCATCTCAGGGAAAAAGCCCTTCGATAAAAATAATCAATCTTTGGCAACAATTCATCAAACCATTTTTTGTTTTCAAAGTGGATTTTTTCAACAAACAGTGGCATGTTGTCTCCAAAGTACACTACAAAAATTATTCCTTCAAGGGGTATAATGGAACAGTACAGCTGACCTTGAACTTGACAAAAATAGTTGTGGTTCCTTTTAAGTTGCACAGACCCATCAGCCAGTTTCTCCAAAAAGAAATTCTTTGCTTTGCAAGCTTCATCAACAGTCATGCCAGCCTTGCTGAAAGGAGATTTTATTTCCATCCCCCATTTTTTACCAGTGTCAATCATAGTTACTACTCTGTCTAAGCTTGCTCCAAGGTATGGTTTGTCTTTAGACAGTGACAATCCAGGTTCCTCCACTCTTACTGCAATACCATCCTTCCTCATTTCCCTTATGAATAAATCAACAGCTTTCTGATCGCTTTCAATTCCATACTGCACAGCTTCAGTTGTAAAGTTACTGTAGGGTATTGCCTTCAATTTATTTGAAGGCTCCACTTTTGTTTTGGCAGCATTTCCAAAATTTGAGGCTGTCAGTACAGTTTTCCTTTTTTCAAACCATAGGTTGTTCTTGGCTTGCCCCCTGGTCAACCTTTCAGTTTCCTGTACCTCCTGTAGAGTAATAGTTAGACTGGAAACATGCTCATCGATCATACTTTTAAAACGATTAGTAGCTATGTCATAGCTGTCGGTGAAGGCAACACTTTCCTGTTGCTCTTCATTCTCTTGAAGGGTGGGTAGCTCAGAACAGTTCGATTTGATGTCATGAAAAATAAAAAATGAGCAGTAAGGCAGACAGTTTTGAAGGCTCTCGCTTAAAGTTTTGAGCCTTCCTTCATATCTGTTGCGCTGTTGTGGTGCTCTTGGGTCGAACTTTATAAGTTTCGGCTTAAGGCGGATGTTCTTCTTCCCAAATCTTATTTTTCGTATTAAGATTTGATCAAGAGGCTTGGCTGCAACGCTCTGATTGCGTGGAACCACCCATACCGAAAGACGCGATGTGTACGATAGTAGTTCAGGATCTTTTTGTAAACCCCGTCTTGTAAAGTCTTCCAAGGCAAACAACACACCTCTGATATGATTGCACTTTCCCTTACCCTGTGAGCCAAGCCCGGCGGGAGACGCACAAGCTGCGCGTGATACATCACATTGAGGAGTGAACTCCACGACTACTCGGTAAGGCGACTTTTTCATCGATGGCAAAACACTGGCTTTTACGTACGTTTTGCCCTCATGGGTTTTGCTTTCAAGCCTTTTAACGTTCCCTTCAAAGAAAAATTGGTAAGATTTTAATTTCTTAAAAGTTGTTCCCTTGAGCACAATGTGGCGGTACTTGCGCGTTGACACAACCAGGTAATCGTAAAGTTGAATAAAATTTAGTTCGGGAAGCTGACGTAAATCAGTGGACCATCTGAGGGCAGAGATTCGTCTTAAAGTTTCATCGTACTTGAAGTCGCCACTATTTTCCGTTGTATTCTGGTGATCCTGACCAGTATTATCGCTACTTTGCTGCTGATTCTCACCCGGTCGTAGCACGTGCCGCACGAGTATCGCGTAGACTTTTAACACCAAATCTGCTTTTATTCCGCCAGTCGCTTACGAATTAGAACGCAAAATGTCCCTTAAATCCTTCACTTTTAACTTCTGGATATCCTCTAGCGTTGAAATCTGCATATCCTTGTAAACTAGCACAATTTTAGAAGCGATTGAACCACGAAAGACTTCTCCGATCAGCCGTATTTACTGTGTTTGTATTACGCGGGTCACCGGCAGCCTCACTATGGTGTTTGCGCGGTTACTAATCCAATATGGCGCCGGGAACTGTAAATAGGGCTATTACGGCATCTTGGAGAATCCAGCTGCGCAGAGGGTGTAATATATTAAGGTAACCGGAAGTTGTGTCAAGCTATTGCTTCATCATTCTTGTACCGAAGATGCTTAGCGAATAAAGTGTGGTGTTGTGTTAGCAATCTAAACTGGTGTAGTTTATTGCCTCAAACTATATCCTTGCTAATATGTTACAGAGGGGTTCCACGGCTACTTTGCCAGCAGGTACTAAGTCTTTCACTTAAACTAAATCGTATTCGCTCACAGCATGCCAGCCGCTTCCCTCGGCCGGGGAAGCAAATTGTTACTCACTTCCATCGGTTGCAAGAACCTATCCGTTGCAACGTTACGTCGATGACACGAAGCTTCAGGATTCATTTAAAATATGTGATATTTCCGTTGCAAAGTCATGTTCCTACAAATATTTCAACAAATGCAACTATTGATGTATGATGTTTAACGTGTAATGCACCAGTGGGAATAATGGGAAAATAGTTGCTTGGCAACGGGCGAAAAAAAGTAAGGAAGTCGTAGGTTGGAATCCCCCCAAACAACAAGTTCGTCATATGTGTAAGTATAATTAACTTATTTTCATTTACTTTTGAGAAATAACTTTATTTATATTCCCATCATTAAACATTGTCAGGGAGTGTCCACCAGGATGGGGCCTATGGGACCTATGGGACCATAAGGATCCGCGTTACATTTCAACCAATGAGAGGCCAAACCAAAGACGAACGCAACTTGTCCGGGAATCTTTTGAATCGCTTGGAGCTTAGCATTAAGGCACTCAGGATTAGGCCTGTTTCTCCAAAGCTCTGAGAACCTTTCGAGATCGAAAAGCAAGTCGAGAAACTGAGATCTGCTTATGTACATTTCACCAATAAATGTAAAATATAAAACTTTAAGATCTGATAAGTCTGTTAAAATTATCAGTCTAAACGTTTTCGATCAGTTTTATCATCATCATCTCATGATGATCAAACTAATTGAAAACGTTTAGACTCATAATAATCATCATCATCTCATGATGATCAAACTGATCGAAAACGTTTAGACTCATGATTTTGGCAGCCTTTACCTTAAAGTTTTATATTTTAAGATCTGTTTATTCCAAAAAACAAAAAAGGTCTTTAAACATGTTTCCAAGACCAGAGAAACCAAGACAAATTAGAAGGTTTCATGACTTCATGACTTTCAGTGAAAATACAAAGCGTTTTATATGACCCGAAATACAACCAAAAAGTTACGGAACTTTCGAGAAGCACCGCCTGGAGTCCGCTGACCGCTTCGAGAGAAATGTATAAAATGTATATTTGAAGTGCGGGCTATAGACGAAAGGTAGAAGTGACCTCGCACTTAACTGGGCAATTAAAGACATTAAAAAACACCTAAAAAATTCAGGCGACTTTAACGGGATTCAAACCCATAGTACCTCAGTCTGCGATACCGGTGCAACGTCCCACCAACTCAGCTATGAAGCCACACATGAATTGCGCAAGTTTTCTAATGTGTGTGCGGTACATTGTCTGTTATTCACACCCGTGCAGAGTCGTGCAAACCTCTTGATTTGCTAGCCTTGATATGCTATCGTGCTCGAATACAATAAACATTAACTCGCACTTCGGGAGGGGATATTAAATAAACAAATAAATTGTTGTAACTTAACTTATTGAACTTCCCTAGCGCTATTGTCGATTTCGATTCAATGAGACATATCGTTTCCGTAAAAAGAGAATAACAGGTAATCGCATGGTAATGGAAGTGTATCACATAATAAAGAACAACAAAAAGTTCTGTTAGAGTTACTTACGGCTGGCGACTGTGATGTACAACTCATCATACGTGCATCCCACTTGACTAACAGCCTGGCACAAGTACTTTCCTTGATCTCGAGGCCGTATATTAATCAAGGACAGAGTGCAAGTTTTAATTTTGGCGGTCGTTTCGTCGCAATTCGAGACTTCAAACAACCAAGAATTGACAAACCAGTTAATCAGGTACGGTTGTAAGTAGGTGCCATAGTACCGTAACGGGAATGAGTTGGCTGGTTCGCTCGCTGTGCAAGTCAGTGAGATATTTGAATCCTTTTGAACCAATACTTCCTTGCGAAAAGGAATTGGATTTTGGGAATGATGAGCTTGATCAAGATCCGTGACGAATAAGTCGACATTTGGACCAAGTGAATCTGTTACGAAAAGTAACCAATAGGACGTTAGAAAAGGAGTTCAGGAAACTCGAATGACGCAGTTGTGAGAAAACTCGCCTCGCAACGACGTGGGCTGGGTTCCATTCCCAGACCGCGTCACAAGTCGGTTGAGTTTCTTGGTTTTATGCCGGTTTTCCCCTGTCCTAAAAAAACCAACCTATCGTTTGATGTGACTTTTTTACAGTGTCAATCCCCAATTAGTACCCCATCGCCAAAAAAACACAGTTAACAACTCAATATAGGTCATTATTATTATTATATTATTATTATGATATTTGTATACAGAGGAGAAAATACCAGCAGTGATCTAGAATCTGACCAGCAATGTTGAGTATGACTACCCTTATGGATGTAATCAAATGATATCCCATCGACGATTAACATTAACTTATATTTGCGGGTATTTGTGTTTTAGCAAAGCCTCTTTCATGTTTGAGTGAGGAATTTTGTTTACGTATTTTTTT
>OX421452.1:34390684-34405684 GCA_949126865.1 Montipora capitata | reverse complement strand
CTACCAAGCCTCATTTTAGAGCAATAATTTTTTTCAATTCACTGTATGGTATTAAGACTTGGTAGACTAATTTGCACTTGGACAAAAATATATATATATATAAATTGACCGTCATTTATGAATAAGGTCTATACTCTGAAGAACAAAAACTGTGAAGAAAACTCTCAACTCTGAAGTTCCGGCCATACCGATTTTTATTCTATGCCTTACAGCTTTTAAAGAATCGGAATTTTCACTTCCGGAAGATACAAAACCGCTCTAGTATAAAGGAAATAGCAGGCCAGTGACGTTAAAACAGAACCTCAGGCCGCGGATTTTCAGCGATAGAAATTATTCATCCTTTTGTCTAATTTCATTATTGCAACCAAAAACAACGCATCTCAGAAGTATTTTCAACAACCTCTTAATCTATAAAAAAGGAAAATATAGACCGTATTCATAAATGGCTGCTAAGTAATTATTTTTTGTCTTTATGCTAGTCATCCTAACTAGCCTCGTAAACACGAGCAAGATTCAAAATAATTTTTCTTCCAAAGTGAGGCTAGTTAGCTTGATTAGAACAAAGACAAAAGAATAATTTCTTGACTGCCATTTATAAATACGATCTATGGGTCCTGGGAAAATTTCGTACTGTTTTGACGTCACAGTTGTCCCCAGTCTCCTTACTAGCGCAGTTTTGTACAAGGTTGAAGGGCATAAAATATAAATCGGTATGGATTTTTTATTGGTTGCTTTAATCTCAGAAAACCATGATGTTTCACTTGGTTATTTCTCCAACATTTTATTTCCTCCTAGGTAATATAGAACGAACTCGCAATCGAACTTGGATGATAAATCAATGTAGTGCAATTGCACAGCCCTTATAATTAGTTTGGGCCTGTTAAAGCCTGGATTTTAAAACTCTCAGGCTTTCTCTGCAACTAGTTTCGATTTTCATCGTCACATAAAGCAAGAGAGGATGAGCCGGGTAAGAACGGCCGGGATCCCAACGGCCCATTATAGTTTTTAAATTTTATTTTTAGTTTAGCAAGCTATTTTAAGTTCTCCTACTTAATGCTGCGCATATTTAAAATTTCATTACGTCATCACAACTGGTAAATCAGGTGCCTCTCTAAAAATAGCGCTAGGCCCATGTATGGAGGATCCGTTCTCTTACCTGTTCCTTTCTTGCTTATAGGACCCGATTACAGGGCGAATTTCATCCCGGGTTCTGAAAGAAATCCTCTTGAAATGAAAGTGGCGATTACATGCATGTAGAAGGTTTCAGCCCTGGCTGAATTTTAGCCCCGGGTTGAAAATCCTTGCCCGGTTTCTGAAACGGGGCTAGGATTTTAACAACCGTTAACAATATGTCTTTCTTATATTACACAATCATTGTCAACTGTACGTCGTCTGTTTTGATGGATGACCAGGATGGGAATGGGTTGCATTTTAAAGAAGAAAGCTGAGGAAAAATATTAGCTCAACGATTTTTTACTCTTACGGATGACTCTTCCAGTAGAAAATAAATACATGAATAAATAAATAAATAAATAAATAAATAAATAAATAAATATATATATATATATATATATAATAGCCTGTGTAGCAAGCGTTCCTGTTCGAAAAGATAGCTCCCGAACGATTTTCCGCAAACTGGCCGCGCGAAAGTTGGGACAAGAGAGTGAGTGATCGCTAGCAAGATAACCCCCCATTTATGAAAAACGCCCACCTTTTTGATGATTGCAATTGACTTAACAGGCACTGATTGACATCTCATTCACAAATTTGCCAATAACAGATATCCTTTTTACCTCGTGTTCAAGTAATATGCAGCATTAATAATTAACTTTCCGTTGTTTGCGAACAAAACGATGGATTGTTTTCCTTTCCTCGTTAAATTATGCCACCCGCAAATTGCATGAAAATGCAGCACTTGTCATATCTTGACGCACATTTAGAGGTTAGTTTTATATGAATGCAGACATCTATTTTGACATCAAGACTATCTACCGAGGTGCATTTGACCATTCTGCTTATTCGAATTAGTTAAAAAAAGTTCTAAGAAATGAAAAAAAAAACAAAATCGGTTCGTTTTTCGTCGATTGAGCATGAAGCTTGCGAGGAAACGTCGTATGTGGGCTCCGACATTAGTTTGGTTCCCGAAGGAATTACTTCAGAGGAAGTATATGTTGGCAACCTGTTTGAAGACACCAAAGGATATCGGTGTCCAACTGATGGTGATGATGCGAGGAGAGGGTCTCGCAAACGCAAAATAGCTCAGCTAACTGTTGGTTTTTTGCTTTTGCTCGGGGTTGGAGGTCTTGCAATTTATCTTATTTCAAAAGAACTTTACAACCAAGGACATCAGACATATGGAAGGCAGCTTGATCCAGGTAAAGTGGTGCTCGCGGCAGAGTTCCAAACAAAACTGAACACCACTGTCGCGGTCAATACATCACTAGCGGTCAGTGAAAAAACGATACAATCTTTCACAGGTGGGTTTTTAAATGTTTCAAGTTCGATCTGACATTCAAATATGGAAGAACGGTCTTTCCTTAGTGCTCTGTAAAAATCTAAGAGTGCTCTAACAGAGTTAGTTATTGTACTTGATATGGAAGGCCTCGAGTATTTTTTTGAATAACAAAGGAGCGGAATTGTAAAAAAACAAATTAGTACCTTCCTTAGGTCTCGCTTAAATTCAATTTGATCATCCGATCGATATGTTTTAAGCAATTGGGCTAGCTATTCCATGGTTGCCCCGCTATAGGAGAAGCTGTGCTTTAAATGTTTAGTTCTCGGCCTTGGCAAGGCTATTTTTCTCTTAGAGTTTCACAGGTTGAGTGAAAAGACGTTGAAGATAATGCGGGACATTTTTCTCTAGAGGCCTTAAAAATCAACCCGATAAACATGGAGTTTGTATGCAAATTTATCTCACGTCACGGTATCTTTTAAAACTTACAAGGAAAACCTCGTTATTCTTCCAAACATTGCTGAAAGGTACCCGTTTGAAAATATTTGATGCGGTTTATAGGAAACAATTCTTCGCATAATTTAACCAACATTTTTTTTCAGGTGGGGGATTAATTTGGTTTGCAATGACACTTTTTACGTTCTCTTCTGAACCTATTCGTGTAACCCTGTTAGCTACCATTCCAGATGAAACTGACCTTGTCGATTGCGGATATTCAGAGTCTCTTCGGTTTTTTTTTTTTTTGCAGTTTAGGAGACTCCGTAGCATTTTCACGATCCGCTCAGTGGAATTAGAGTTTGTATAACATACAGGTAGATAGCTCCATTGCTATTAATTTTGCGGTATTCGGTTCCATACATTATTTGTCTTCCTTAGGAACCAAAGGTGCGAAGCAAGGTTCTATCCGGCCAACGCCTCTTCTGTCAAAAGAAAGAAAAGTATATTCTACGTTTACGTATGAAGCATCGTTGGTCACCGATCTTAGATCAAGGCAAGCGAATGAAGCTAGCACTATGGACTCAAGAATAACACCAGCAGATGTCTCAAGCAAAACTGCATTACCTTCGATATCATCGAAACGTTTCACGAGCTTGTATGAAATTACTAAAGCAGGCTATTGGTCCAAGATCACTACGTTTCACCTCAATAAATTAATGGCTTCGCCAAGTACAATCTTACCCAAAACAAATGCGTTTTCATTGGAATTTTCGTCAACTTCTCAAATATCGCGATTTGTCACGGGCTCTTCGTGGTCCTTTGGTGAGAGAAGTAAAACGCATGCTTTTCTAAGTAGATTGTTACCGAAAATAAACGCATCTTCACATATAATATCGTCAGCTCCTCAACTATCCCGATTTGTCACAGTTTATTCAAGGTCTTCTGGTGACGGCAGTAAAACAAATGCTTCGCGAAGCACCATCTTACCCAAAATAAATATGTCTTCAATGGAAATATCGTCGGCTTTTCAACTATCCCAATTTCTCACAGTTTCTTCGTGGTCTACTGGTCACAGTAGCTTGAGTATCTCTCTGAGCGATAAAGGAAGGTCTACTACACAGCACATTTTAATGTATCTCGGGTGCGGAGTAAAGCTCTTCATCTTACCAAGGTGACCGAAAACGTTCCAGAAAGATCATCTTATGTTGATTCAAAGTACTCCAGGCCCCCATATAAAAATGAAACAAAGGACCCCTTGTCCGCTTCAGATTATTTTCAAGACTCTGCGGTAAAAACAAGCCCCGCTCAAATTACTCAGATTACTATCACGTCCTTGGCACTTTCTAATCATCGATTTTATTTGAACAGCTTGATTGAGCTGCACACGGAAGGGATAAATCGATCTGAAGTAATCAGGGCGGCAACCAGAAGCACACCTCTTGTAAGAAGCGTACATAAAAGTTATCCCGAGGGGTGTTTTCCTTCCAAAAGTGCATTCAGTCACTTCAACTGCCTCAACGACGACCACCATCAAAAGGGTGCAGCAGGTTAAAAGTTTACAACCAAATAGCTGTATATCATTGGTTACAACATCGTCAGAAAAGTCCTTATTGTCCTTTTTGCGGAGGCAAACAACTGGAAAGCAGCAGGATCTTTGTTCTCAATACCTGACAAGTGCAGCATCTAAGGAGATGCCTTTGTCTCAGATTGCGCCTTCAAAAGCAATGGTTTCAGGAAGCTCGTTTGTCACTTCGATCAAAGATGCGACAAGAAGTCAGACGGTTCCTAATACTCTCAGAGATCAATTATCATCTGTCAATTTACCAATAGCCTCGTGGATCACCCCTTCTGAGAC
This sequence comes from Montipora capitata, assembly GCA_949126865.1. NCBI lineage: Eukaryota > Metazoa > Cnidaria > Anthozoa > Scleractinia > Acroporidae > Montipora > Montipora capitata. The sequence goes on along the minus strand of OX421452.1, from coordinate 34,400,939 downwards.
CAACACAAACACCCTCAGTGAAAACTTATCAGCTTATACTCTAACTGATTCGCCTGCAATTACCACTGTTCAAAAACCTTCAAATACAGGAGAGGTACTGAGGACTATTTACCCAACGCCAATAAGCGGAGACTTCACGTCAGTTCATCTTACCACGAAAATGATAGTTAGATTAAGATTCAAGGATTCAAGAGCATTTCCCAGTCGTAGGGACAATCCAAGTGCATTTCCATTAACTTCCAAAGCGATGGCCAATTACGAGTCCATTCATTCAACATCCAAAGACACTGGATTCAGACGCTCCAGCACTGAAACGTTTCTGAAAAAGACACAGGGTTATTTTGCGACTGTTAGAAATGAACTTTCAACAAGATTATCCTTTGGAGTTTCTGCGAGACCAACACGGATAGTTCAGTCAAATACACAGGCGATTTCTCTAAGAGATGCAATCAGCACAATTCCAACAAATCTGATCTCAGCGAGTCCTTGCACAACTTACAAACTTGTCTCACCTTCTTCAGGACTGCTTCCAGCATTTGCTAGCCTTTTACTTTCGTCATTTTTTCCAAGGAACGATTTCAGCGCCCCAATTACTAATTTACTCAAGGAAATTAGTAGTAACACCAATTTATCTACCTTTTTGCTATTGTCTTTTCAATCTGAAGAAAACTACAGTTTATCTCCACTGGTGGAAGGATTATCTATAAACTCAACTATAACCTTTCCAGCCATTAAGAGATCGGCTGCGTCCCTTGCACACAACGCTGATGTCCTTAGAAGCAGTTCTTTCTTCAACAGTCAGTTGTTAACAGAAAGTTTTGAAGAGATGACATCACGAAACAAAACGCTTTTTGTCTCAATGAACGCAGCCGTCACAACACTTCCGTCGGCACATCATGGGGGAAAGGAGGGTACTACATTCCTCCGTGCAAATAACCCAACCACTTCTGTGACCATGCATTCCATAACGTCCACAAGATTCCTTTCAACTTTGGAAATGACTCAGTCAGCAAGACTGAGCGTACCGGTGACTTCTTCTGTTCACTATAGCGATGGTTTTAGGGTAGCGAGAAGCAACCAAAGGCAGAGTATTCGCATGTCGCTTTCCCCCGCTTCCACGACAAATGGACGATTAAGTCACACAAGCCCCGTATTGAATAATTCAAAGGAAACGACTGTTTTGAAAACAGACTTTTTGGGTACAGTAGGGTCTACTTCTCCATATCAAAGCCTTTCACTTTTTGCAGCTGCAAGTTGCTTCACTGCAACAGAGTCCAACAATGAGTCATACACTGAATCTTTTGCCACGAATTTGCCGCACCCATATAACCGAGCCTCTGTACCTAGTCAAAGTATCCCAGTGTCTTCCAAAATCTATCTCATCTCGTTGTCACGGTTAGAAACAACACGATCAGGAAATGTGCTTACCAGTAGTCACAGTTCGGTCTCAAGCCAGCACTATAACTTCACGGTAGCCCCATTTAGGATCATGGAATAAAAACTATCATCAAAACCTTTCCAATCCAAACTCAACCATGTTTAAAGCACTTGCCAGCACGGTTGAAGCTATACTAATGACCATTCTATCTACGAACAATACGGATATCTTAGATGTTGAAGTAACATCGTTTGAAAATGGAAGTGTCGTTGCTTATTTCAAACTGAGAGTAAAATACGACTCGCTTCTGAGCGATCAGGAATTAGCTCAGCTTCTAAATGAAGCCAACGAAACTGTTTGGGATAGTTTCATTGTTTCTAAGATAACAGTGATTCTCAGAGATACCCAAGAGAGTTCTTCGAGACCTTTGCTTGCAGACGATAACACGGGACACTCAAATACCGCCATCATCGTTGCTACACTCACTGCACTTGGTGTATTATTCATTGCTTTGGCAAGTTGTGGATGTTACATCTACAAAACGAAAAGACTGTGCAACAAATCAAAAGTAGAACCTTCAGAGTAAGCAGCAAAGAACTTGAATGTATTCATTTTCTTTCCTAAAGGGCGTTGAAGCATTCGAAACCTCTTGGGAGAAGGAAGCCAGTAAACGAGACTGAATACATCTTATTGAATTGTTTGACATATAATACGCTCGGATATTTTGCGAGTTGAGTAGTATTTTGGGAGCAACGAACAAAATGTCCGCACATATTGTATGTTACACCTTTCAATAGGAATTTGTTATTCCACTATTATGCCATTTCCTAGTATTTTGACTTCTTCCTTCATTGACCGAGATTCCTATCGATTGCATAATAAGGCATGTCAGCACATACGAGACCATTCGAATCAGTGTCCTTTATTTGATCAGTGTTGATTGGATAAACGAAATGACGAGTAGTAAGCGATCGACAAGCTAAATTATTGGTCTTTGCATGGTGCTGAAAACAATTCGGTGTATTCATTGTATTACCGTCTCATATTTTGCCTGTTCTCTTGGCCAAATATGGTAAAATTGCGTAATAGTGGAATAATAAACGCCCCGCTTATACTAGTAAAAAATCAGCCCTCCTTTCCGATCGACGAATGCCTTTCTTATAATTTGCTTTTATTTTAGTTCCACCACTTTAGGATCAGAACTCGATAATATTGAACAGGTACGCCGAGATACAATGGATACAATGTCCAGTTCCAGCACTTCATTTGAAAATTAACATGCGTGGTCATTAGGTCGAAGGGCCGGATAGGGGACAAGTGAGCAAATGTCAATTCGATAATGCTCTGAGGATGATGTTTCCACATTGTTGGGCAGGTGAAATGCTCGTGGCAGTTATGATCCCAACGTTACTCCTTTTTTGTCCGTCCGCTTTCATTACTGATAGAAATTTGCATGATAGAGATAATATTCGAAATGCAGATGTATATGAACTGCGAATATGAAACTGGATTTTCTGAGCGAAAGATTGTTGAAGTTAACGAAGTTAAAGTTGCCAAAAAAGCTTGTAAAAAGATTTGTGTTTTTATGCATTTGCATATAGTGAAAAGTAACACGAATTATTTATGATGAAACTATCTCCGTTTTGGAGACATGCCCAATAGTGTTAACACTTGTAACAACGGATCGTGGAAGCATTATAAGTGAAGCTCGAGAGAAGAAGTCATCTACCAGATACTATTCAGTAAGGTAATTAAAAATAAGAAAAAGGTAGGGTATACGTAGTTTGTGGGGCTGGGGGGATATGGGAAACTCGCAAGTCATGTCAGCCGTCTACATATTATCGTGGCAATAAGTCTATCAGGAAATAGCACAAAAGACATGGCTGCGGACCGGCCAAGCCTATTGTAGCAAACGTACCGAAACCCTTAAAATAAGAGAATAAATACGCATTGGACTAAACCGTGTCAGTTTTTATTAAATTCAAGACACTTTGCCCTAAGTTATTCATGCTTGCCCGGCCTCGAGATAAGTAAACGAGCACTAGCTCATTCGTCAGTGTGATCTCATCGGAAAGAACCCTCGAGATCGCGGCATGCATGACCGAAGCCAGAAAAAATTATGACTGAGGCAATGTCCATGAGTGAGGTCTTCTTAGTACCCATATTGGGCGATTTCGATGCCTACTTTTAAAGACAGCACTGGGATCCCGCCTTATTTAACAAAAACAAGCGAAAAAAATGGCTGAGGCAAGTGCCTTGGATTGCCCCATACTGGATACGTCCCTGGCATTACTATTCATTCTTCTCTGTCAATACCTAAGGTTTCTTAATGCGAGAAATAGTTCATTACCATGTGAATAACTTCAAAAGCTGTGCAAGCGCCTCACTTGAAATTGTGATTTGTTTGACAGCAAGTTTGCTTTGCACACGGCTCCTGCTAGTGACTCATTATCATCAGCTCGAGGGTACAAAAATCAGTGTACAATCGATCATATAAGCGACACTAAACCAACAGTAATAATATTTTTCTTCTGGCCGCGAGTCTAACAAGGACTTCTGAGTGAAAAAAAAAAAAACCTTCTTAAAGGAGAACTCGAACCCGTCCACGCGAAAAGCGGGCTGTGAGATACGACTCGGAATAAGTCAGAGTATGGTATATAGTATACGCACGGTATACTGTCTTGTTTTACTCGCAAGTTTAGGTTTGTTTATATACACTCTATCAGATTTTATTTGACCTTCACTTAATTCTCAGTTATTTTCTATAATGTTCATGTTTCCCCAAGCTCCGGGTCAGCTTCATTTTAATGTTGCGCTTTGTCTTGTCTTTTGTAAAGCAAAACACTTTAAATAGTATTCAAATTTGATCATGATTGAATCGATATCCATTTCACCGTGGGATAAATGACATAATAGTGCTTGCTTAAGTTGATCGAATCGTGCCTTCAAAGCCAGTGAAGTGGGAACCTGTCGGAATTGCTCGTGACTTCTAATATTTCTAAAATTAGAACTTGCATGAAGCCATGCTAAACAGGTGCTGCATTGTTAGATTGACAACCCGTAACTACACAATAATTGTGATCGATTCTTTTTTGTAGCCGATTTACCTCAAATATTTGAGTTTTTCTTTCCCTTTTCCTATCCCTTCCTCATTTGAAATAAAAGGAAACGGAGGCTGTCGATTTCAATAAAATTCGAACAAATTGGCCGCCGAGGAATGCATAGTTTATCCAGGTCATGATCATGAGTATTGCAACAGGAACAAATTTTCTGACATCCGTGATGGTAAGCTTCAGGCGTTTTCGGTGCAGGTCATTCATTGGCCGTTTTTATGCCAGAGACATATAATCCGTCCAGACAAATTATGCGTCTCTCATGTGCGTGTCAAGTGTAAAGACGGGGCGAACCACAAAAGACGCATAATCCGTCTGGGACGAACTTGGGCAAATATTTTCTCTGCGTCTGTTAGATTCGTCTAGTGTAAAGACAAAAATCCGTCTAGACAAACTATCCACTTTAGTTCGTCTTCCAAGGCACATAACTGGAAAGATCGTCCAGTTGCATGATGCGTGTACTGTCGCACTTTGTCATAACAACAACAACAACAACGACAATAATAATGATAATGATAATGATAATCCAATTCCATTATTTTTCCTTCGAAGTGAAAAAGGTGTCTGACAAAATCAAGAAGTTGGAAACAATCTGCCATTCTAAATTAATTAAGTGTACTCCATTTTACTTGAAACCCGTAGAAATCGAGGCAATCGACATTGAAAAATTGATCTGTGCTTAAAAAGATGTTTAAAAATCTTACAAAGAAAAGGCCGACACTTATAAAATTCCGAGAGAAATTATCACTGTGAAACTATTAAACCCATCTGGCAGTTGGTCATTTTTAATTCTTTTTTTAGCGTCCCGGTTAACGACGTTAACCATGGGCCAACATCTTTCCACCAACTGGAGATGCAAACGAAGTAATCGGTTCTTTGGCGTCTGACTTGCATCGACTGACACTTGTTTTTTGTATATTATCCTACCCAGGGGAGATGTGTACATGTCACAGCGGCACCCAACGACGGTTTCCCCCTAAATACATTGAAAACACTTTTTAGACTATCACTTTTAGATCTCTAGAAATGCATTCTAAGCTAGCGTAGCTTATAAGAGATTTTTTATCTGTTCTGTCAGCCAAGGAGAAGTTATGTTTTTCTCGAAATTACAAGGGCTTCAGTTTCATCTTACCAAGATTTTAGAAGTAATTTGACATATTACGAAATTGTAAATTTTACTAATTCCTCTCTTCTTTCAATCTGAAAATTTTAGGTTTTCTTTTTTTTTTTCTACGAAAAATAGCCCAGCCTGAGGAGTGAAATGCCGAAAAGCTAGACTTAAGAAAAACGTTGAAGATTAATTCAATAAGCTTCGACCCACTACTTGCACACATGACATTCATCAGTCAAAACCTAGTTGTATAGGTGTTGTCCAGTTTGGGGTTAATTTTTCACGCCCAAAAGTCTGGTGGTACCCTACACTTTTAAAGGCTGATACAATTACATAATTGTACTGTCAAGATGGCTTTTAAATGTATCGCATACCTTATAAAATGCTTTTTGATAAAATACTGTATTTGTGGCGAAAAGACGAAAGGAAAATATCTTCATCCTTCAGTGAAGAGGCTTACAAGACTCTCTCGCTGCTGGTACAAGGAAAATTTAACGTGCCCGTAGCAGAACGTACACACGAACAAAAGAATGCCGTAGTGCGCTATTGTCGAAATCGTGATCGCTTCCATCTTGGGCCTCAAGCAACGCCAACCCTGTACTTTGATGACAAAAAGGTGGTAAAGAAGTCAGCAATATCGGGTCTTGTCTCAAAAACGTTTGATGACGCAAAGTCTGGTGAATGCAAAAAGCTGCGAAAATATAAAATAGCGTATTTCAACTTCGTAATAACGAACTTGCGAGTCATGACAAGTAGAACAAATTGCGTAATACGATAGCAGCGCATTCTCATTGCGAAATCGAACTGCGGAATTTGACCCTGATCACCCCTCATATTACCGCGCCGTAAGTATTCGTAAAGTTTACATAGAGAAATTATTACGCAGTCTTTAAAATGAAGGTACGTATGTCAAACAGTAATAGCCTTGGAAAACGAGTTGTAAACTTTGCATTCATTTATTTGTTTACCTTTTGTTTTTAATGAAAGCGTGAACAAACGAAGAAATAACTCATGTTATAACTTAAAGATATTTTAACTAACCCTAATGCACTGCTAGGTATAACGCAGTTCTTCGCTTATCTATTAATAAAATTTTAGCTTTTAATTATGCTAGTAATGTTTTTGCTACTTCGACTGACAATAAGGAGAACCAAATGGTGGCAGACTGTTGTACCAAATATACCGAACAGTCTGGGAAGATTTTAATTCGACACTTTAAACTTGGTCATCACATTTCCTTGACGGCTTTGCATTCCATCTTTCGTTAATGATCTCTGACCTGAATAATTAAATTTTAAAAGAACAAAAAGATATGGGTTAGGATATTTCAAACATTTTAGGACTCCTTTTACTCGAAAAGACTGAATTCAGTTAAACGGTCCTCATCCCTTCCACTGACGTGATCGCAACTGAAATTGATAAACCGGAACGAAGCTTCTGTTGTAATTTTCGTTGATATGAGAGAAAATAAGCCGCGGCTTACCGTGGTCATGGCGTACATCATACGAGAAAGGAACTATTTATACGAGTATAAACTCCCCGGCCAGGATAAGCCGCGGCTTGAGAAAGCCGTGAGCGTAGATTTTGTACCATTTATACGGGGTGTTCGCATCTTATGTAACCTGCGGCCAGAGTAAGCCGCGCTTATCTTCTCTGGTATAAACGGCCCTGATATTCGCTTAGAATGCATTTGCTCATTTTTCAATTACGGGATCTTGGAGTATCCAGCTGTGCAGAGGGTGTAATATATTAAGGTAACCGGAAGTTGTGTTAAGCTATTGCGTCATCATTCTTGTACCCAAGATGCTTAGCGAATAAAGTGTGGTGTTGTGTCAGCAATCTAAACTGGTGTAGTTTATTGCCTCAAACTATATCCTTGCTAATATGTTACAGAGGGGTTCCACAGTTACTTTGCCAACAGGTACTAAGTCGTTCACTTAAACTAAATCGCGTCCCTCGGCCGGGGAAGCAAATTGTTACTCACTTCCATCGGTTGCAAGAACCTATCCGTTGCAACGTTACGTCGATGACACGAAGCTTCAGGATTCATTTAAAATATGTGATATTTCCGTTGCAAAGTCATGTTCCTACAAATATTTCAACAAATGCAACTATTGATGTATGATGTTTAACGTGTAATGCACCAGTGGGAATAATGGGAAAATAGTTGCTTGGCAACGGGCGAAAAAAAGGAAGGAAGTCGTAGGTTGGAATCCCCCCAAACAACAAGATCGTCATATGTATAAGTATTTTATCTTATTTTCATTTACTTTTAAGAAATAACTGTATTTATATTCCCATCATAACACATTGTCAGGGAGTGTCCACCAGGATATACTTGTTGTTTAAAATGAAAAAAATATTGCTATGACCTATGGGGCCTATGGGACCTATGGGACCAATTTGTTGGAGTCCAGTTATTTGTTGTTATCCAACTTTTCGGTTGCCGTTTTGCTGGAATAAACGGAAAGGGGTGGAGAAATCCTCCCTTCAGCTACCCCAGAGTCGTGCAACCCTCTTGATTTGCTGGCCTTGATATGCTATCGTGCTCGAATACAATAAACATTAACTCGCACTTCGGGTGGGGATATTAAATAAACAAATAAATTGTTGTAACTTAACTTATTGAACTTCCCTAGCGCTATTGTCGATTTCGATTCAATGAGACATATCGTTTCCGTAAAAAGAGAATAACAGGTAATCGCATGGTAATGGAAGTGTGCCACATAATAAAGAACAACAAAAAGTTCTGTTACAGTTACTTACGGCTGGCGACTGTGATGTACAACTTATCATACGTGCATCCCACTTGACTAACAGCCTGGCACAAGTACTTTCCTTGATCTCGAGGCCGTATATTAATCAAGGACAGAGTGCAAGTTTTAGTTTTGGCGGTCGTTTCGTCGCAATTCGAGACTTCAAACAACGAAGAATTGACAAACCAGTTAATCAGGTACGGTTGTAAGTAGGTGCCATAGTACCGTAACGGGAATGAGTTGGCTGGTTCGCTCGCTGTGCAAGTCAGTGAGATATTTGAATCCTTTTGAACCAATACTTCCTTGCGAAAAGGAATTGGATTTTGGGAATGATGAGCTTGATCAAGATCCGTGACGAATAAGTCGACATTTGGACCAAGTGAATCTGTTACGAAAAGTAACCAATAGGACGTTAGAAAAGGCATTCAGGAAACTCGAATGACGCAGTTGTGAGAAAACTCGCCTCGCAACGACGTGGGCTGGGTTCCATTCCCAGACCGCGTCACAAGTCGGTTGAGTTTCTTGGTTTTATGCCGGTTTTCCCCTGTCCTAAAAAAACCAACCTATCGTTTGATGTGACTTTTTTACAGTGTCAATCCCCAATTAGTACCCCATCGCCAAAAAAACACAGTTAACAACTCAATATAGGTCATTATTATTATATTATTATTATGATATTTGTATACAGAGGAGAAAATACCAGCAGTGATCTAGAATCTGAACAGCAATGTTGGGTATGACTACCCTTATGGATGTAATCAAATGTTATCCCATCGACGATTAACATTAACTTTTTTTGCGGGTATTTGTGTTTTAGCAAAGCCTCTTTCATGTTTGAGTGAGGAATTTTGTTTACGTATTTTTTTCCCAATAAAATCTAGAAAAGCACCTTCTATTTAGCCAGATTTTGGGCGTCGTCCCACAGTTTTTTAAAGTCATTTTTTTAGAGTAAAGATCATGTATACTAGGAAATGTACATTACGGTCTCTGCACAAAAGTTATATGAACTGACTTCTACTCGACAATTGAAGACAAAAAAACACGAAGAAGAAGGAGAAGAAAAACTCACTTACTGGCATCACTTGCCTTTCCACATATTTGACCCCAGGCAGCCGTTGCACTGGACATAAACACCACAATCATTAAAAAGGAAGGAAAAGTAGATCTCATTTTGGAAAAAGACTACAGATATGAAGTTTTTTTTCCCTCTTCAAATGCTGAGATATATGGATGAGGACAACTGAGTGGTAAGACCAGACCCTTTTATGAAAGGAGTTAACTCCATATACGGGGCATGTGACCTCATGGCTTTTTCACGAAAGACGAAATTGAAAATGGCTGCAAAAGGAGCGAGATTTGTACATGTGATGCACGTTTGGTCTAACGTCAGAGTTTTTTTTTTCAAATTTCACGGATAAACACACAAACTCCCTAAATGTGCTCTAGTGATTTTTCCCTTCAGGATCTGGTTTCGTCTTCTTTTGTCGCTTATAAAATGCTTACAATTACGGCTTTTATGTCTGTTCAAACGAACAAAAGAACCTTTGAGCTATTGCTTGTGACATTCTCTTTTTACCACTCCAGGTTAAACATTTCTGACTTAGCAACACACACATATATAGTAACAGTCTCTGACGAAAGATGAATGTAGAGATCTCAGAGAAGACTCGCTGCCGACTTCATATCTGTGTTTTCTTTTTCAAAAACAAGTACACTCAGGTCAGACAGTTTCGCTTTTAATATTGTTTTCTCTGGAGTGTTTTTTGCTGCGCAAATGAATGAAGTCTTGTAGTAGGTTTTCAAATCTTTGAAAACTGCAAGCAAGTGTTAGAAAGGGAAATGTTCGAGATTTTACTCTGACGGCGTACAATCTGAAACGAGCTGAAACATTACCCCA
>OX421452.1:34375684-34385684 GCA_949126865.1 Montipora capitata | reverse complement strand
TATTCCGACTGACTTATCCTTTCTTTCACCCTCCTTATCTACTTCCCATGTCTAAATCACGCTGCAAGTACAAGGGTTGATAATATGCCGGCATCAATCCCGAGAATGCCACGTCTAACATCGTTCTACGAGATGAACGGGAGAAAGCACTTTCAGTCATTTCCTTAGCTCTATTTTCCAAAATCATTCTCTGTTGTCTGTCGTTTCCTTTGCTCGCTTTTCTCCCATTCAATTTAGTTTCTCATCAAGATTTCCCAATTAAATGGACTCTGAAACTCTGAAAAGAAAAAACAGATGGATTTTCACAAAGGTAAGAAAATTCCTCCAATATCTCAAGTTCAATCTATATATATATGCTTGAGAAAAACCCTAGGGGCAATCCCCCTCCAAAATGGGATCTTTTGATAACTTTATTTACTTAGTCCCCTGCACTTGCAATCCTTCACTGCCTACTCTAATCTTAACGTTTTTTTTTTGTTCTCTATAACAGCTTACCTGCCGCAAACGACGTGAATGTATGCAAATTAAAAAAAAAAAAAAAAAAAAGGGTAGCTTATACTTTGTTCCAAGGAATTTTAGCCGATTTCTTTTAAAATTCACAGTATTGCAATGATTTATCTTGGTCAATATCCAGTTCAATTCCGCTGTCCGAAGTTCGAAATTCACATTCCGTAACCCAACCATATGGTTAAGTGCTGTCGTAGAATAGTTGTTTACAATTAACACCATTCTGCTTGACAATGTAAACAAGACTTGAGGTCCTTTTTTTAGAACTTCCATGTTGAGACCCTGGAATCCAGAGGTTATTTTCTCGCTATGAAAAGGGCGTGAAAAGAGCGAGTCACGAAGCGGCGAGAAAAACCTCTGGTACAGGCCGTTAAAAACCTCACTTCCATGCAAACCAACTTATTTTAATCATTGACTTCCAGAGTAAGAGCTTATTTTAGAACTTGGGCAAACCGGTTTTATCCACGTGATAAAAATATTTGGCAATGTTTACCGGTCACTCTACTGGGAAATTCTCACGGTCGAGGGAATAGATCGTTGTCACTGTCACCTAACAAAAAAATAAAATCGAAATTGTTCAATGAAATAAGCCAAAAACTTGAAATATTGTAGGAGACAAATTCATAAATCACCTCACCAGTTCTCAGGTCTGTGCGATATTTCGTTTCTGAGTTTTTTGTCGAAGAGTTTCACGCAACTATTATTTGTTACAAATGCAAACGTGAATTGGAGAAATACGAAAATTGCATTCAAGTCCTGGAATTAGAACTGAAAAAAAATTAAAGAACTTTACGTAGAGTCCGTGGAGCAGTTTCAATATGACTCGAGGCATTGAGGTGTAAAGATGTCAAAAGCTGACACCTTCGCCAAGTTCCCAAACAACATCAAAGCGTGCTTGTTCGATTACGCCCCCTTTAAGGCCAGCCTGAACAGCAAACATTTATCCAGCGTCAAGGAGACAAATTAACCTCAATCTGCCAGCCATGAATTTGTGATTATCGTGTCACGATCGCTACTGTCACGTTCATAGTCTTCTTGTTTTGCACCAGTGAAAAACCGGTTGATCGTCCCCCTCGACTTAACCAATGGCAATCCTTATAAAAACGGTTTGTCGATCGACCAATGAAATCTCCAAGGTCAAAAATTCACTCTGAAAGTGAAAAGCGCAACGTGATTGGGGCGCCATGTTCAGAAAGGTTAACAGCCTGTACCAGAGGTTTTTCTCGCCGCTTCGCGAACCGCTCTTTTGCCGCTCTTTTCATGACGAGAAAATAACCTCTGCAATCCAGGGTGCCATGTTGACAATTCGTGTGCCTGATAACATTTGACCGTCCTCTCCCTCTATCTTTTGCTATTAATAGAAAATGATTACTTTTGAACTCTTCGAAAGAAACTGCGATATCTTCAGTTTTATTTGTTACAATTAACTGGTCCAAAAAAGAAGTTACCTAATTTGACCTGGTCACTGTTTTCCTGGGGGGCTCGATGTCCTCTTCCTCAGTATCAATTTGTTTTTCCTCACTTGCCCTTACAAAGTTTTTCAACACGCCCAAGCGTCTTTTCGACGCAAAACGACCTTTATGGCGACCAGAATTGGCACATACAGAGTTTTCGTCATCTTCTCCAGCATAGGCCACCGATGGATTAAGTAAACTAAAGCCATATACAAAGCCGGCCAAGGAAAGATAAATAAGCAAACGTGTGCATGTTTTGGTCTCGGGAATTTCGTAGTCCACTCCAGGGTCTTCACCATAGATCGCAGCGCGTACATAAAAACTATGAAATTTCTTCTCAGCACCACATTTGGTGTTCGGCAAGCATTTTTTTCTTCAGCTAATAGTACAAATAAAGTCTATTGGCGGCTAAAAATTTCGTAAAAACGCGATTTACCCTGAAAACTAGACATGAATAGGGTTCAGCAAAAAAAATTACGCGCCGTCATGTTTGTTTACCTTCTCCGTGGCTTTTAAAAATCCCGCGAGTGACGCGCGGGATTCGCCCGGCTATAACCCAGTCCTAAAACTATCGTGAGCCTCCTTAAGACTCCTTCGTTTCGTATGGAATATTTGTTGAAATTATTTCTGCTTACCTGAAGGCAAAAGCACAATCGACGCGCGAAATTGTTTATTACTTGCTATCGCCTCATGCGACTCTTACACGTCTTTCGTGCTTAGCAACCTCCCGGGTGCATCTAGAACTCGATGGTTGCACGATGCTTGCTAAACATTTCTTAAATTGCATGCTCAGTGACTTGGCCTTTAAATGGAAACGAGACTGGCCGCATTGACCATGTTTTGATACACACCTCACTGCTTTTCTCTTGTAAATCATGTTTTTCTCGTGCTAACTTGTTCACATTTGCATGAGAAAGACAGAGGTTTGAATCTCCAACCTCGCTTCCACTCGAAGTCCAGGCACTGAACACACAACTGTAAAATGGGCTATTGTCGGTATTTATGGTCACAATTCCTGCATATTCTTTGCATAAATGCATAGTGATGAGTATCCCGTCCCCTCAGACCTTAAGAATAAATCGGTTGCAATTTTATTTTTTTAATGATAAATCGCTGCTTGACTGGACTTCTCTAAGTAGACAAGTTTTAGAAAGGAAAAAAAAACGCTTTCTTTACAACAATAACAACAAAAGATGCTAGAGATGAAAGTGGGAGTTAAGTGGATGCGAAAACGAAGTCTTCCTTCGCGAACCAAACTCTACTGGTTTATAGTTTGTGATGTGGAACTAAACACGATATCAAAGTTGTCGGTACAAACCATTTTGAACAGAAATTGATTTACGAAAACAAAAGTAAAATTAAACAGTCCTGTCCATGGCTTCACGAGTAAGGCAACAAAATGACACTACTAATAAGATTACACCAGCGCGTAAGTCACTCACTTTATAATTATGAAAGTAAATAGCAATAAACGATTGAAATTACTTTCAAAAACAACACTGGCCAATTCAGTTAGCCGAGTATTCGTTTCCACTGTCCTTTGATAGTACTGTATGAAAGTAAATGACAATGAACAATTGAAGATATATGGGACTAACGAATTACTTTCAAAAACGACACTGGCTTATTCAATTAACAGTATTCGTTTCCAGAGTACTTTGGGAACATATACACTTTATGAAAGTAAATAGCAATGAACGAAGAATATAGGACTAACGATTTCATTCCTTTCAAGACTGACGACACTTTCTAATTCAATTAACAGTATTCCTTTAGGCCTACTCTGGGAACTTAACTCGCCTTAACTCGCCCTAACTCGCAGCTTGAGATTATGTTCAAATTTCCTTATCTCACCTTAACTCGCCTAAACTCACATTATCTCGCACAACCTCGCCCACTCTTGCCACTGCAAAGTGGATACCAATTTAAATGGGGTGATCCATTCAACCAAGATTCAGACCAGTCCGCCCGGGAAAAGTGGTCCACGTCAAAAGGTTTTGAAACTTTTCCGGTTGGACTGAATTTGGACCAAAAATTCCGGAAATTTTGGTTGAATGGATTGCGCCCAATACCTCAACCTACTCTCAGGGTAATTTCACAATTAATCCACAAAGGGAAGACACCAAAAAATAGGGATTTCAAAAATTTTAAACAATAGTAATTTGTAAGTCGCATCCTTCTGGAATTTCCACATAGCCTCTGTGGTAAGGGTATTTCACCACTAAGATTTCATGAGGTTTTTCTTAGTACTTAATGGTCAGTCAATGGAACTACCAGGAACAACCTGAACATGCCCTAACTAGTTACCTAACAAAAAGGCTACAATGCAAAGCATGGCAGAAATTCCAGAGGCATGGGGTCACAGGGTTTCGAGAAACCCACACTGATTGCTAGTATTTTGGGCCAAAACGTTAGTGACATTAACTAAAAGTAGAAACAGTGAATCCACGAAAAAGTTTTCATGAAATAATACATTGACTTATACTTCTAAGCGAGACAAAGAAATACGATTTAAACATAATAACAGAATGTTTTAATTATTTTGCTTTTAACCTATTGTAGCTAATGATTTACAATAACGTTTTGCAAATGTATACCTGCCAACTTTTACGCCTTAGGCGTGAGTCTCACGCCTGCGGGTTGAAAACCTCGATCTCACGTCGGCTCACGCTTTGCGGGCCAATTTCTCACGCCTGATTGGAAAATGTGAATTGTTGCCGTCTTGCTTGACACAGTTTTCAAAAATATGTTAACTCAGACCCATGTAAGGAACGAAAACCATGTGTAAAATAAATAAATGACAATTCCTTCCTTGCGATCTCTGATTTTTGAAGTGAAAAGCACTGGGAGCGACCTCGCGTTTATACGCGTTTATACGTCTTCGACAGACTTCGGAAGACTTCGGACGTCTTCGGAAATCTTCGGAAATGATTGTGCCGTCTTCAAAAATCCCAGCACTACCAGGATAAAAATCTCACGCCTATATCTCAGAAAAAGTTGGCAGGTATACAAATGTAGTGCATGCAAGCTGTTTATGGTAATGAAAAGCAGCAGCATAATTATAATTGTATAATCTGATGAAGCTTAATATATTTTCTGCTGGTATGCGGTTTTTACAGTTCATTAGCAGGACACGCCGCTTGGGCGTGTCCCTTGGGTATTTCTGATTGGTGGGGTTTCAGTATTTAAAGTCTGTGCAGAGTGAGTTACTCCTCTCACTCTCGCTTTCCATGCTCACATTGAAGTTTGTAGCGTGAAAAATGGATAACAAGTCGGCTCAATTGGATGCAGAAGTTTTAACCTCTCCGGCGCCCGAAGTTGCGGAAAACTCGTCATCACAGCAGGATCAATCAAATCCACCTTTGGTCGATCAAGTGTTCTCTCTATTCAAAACCTACCTGGCATCCCAACTCGAGGAAAAAAAGCAAGCAGTTCGAGGGAAAGTCGAAAGTCGTTAAGGAAGCGGCCGAGTTTAAATTCAAGGGTAATAGGAGACAGTTCGAGTTGAATGCCCAATTGGACCACATCTTTGGTCAGCTAGAGATCAACCTGAACCAGCCGCAAGAGGTCCGCAAGCTAGTGGCAGAAGGGAGACAGTTCATAAAGAAGCGGCAGAAATTAATAAAGCTCGCAGACAGAAGCAAAGACGGGTGGCTGGTAGTGCAGGAATACGAGTCGGATGAGCTTGCTTCCAATTCCGAAGATGAGAAGAAAATTCGGAAGGCCAAATTATCGGCTGAAAAGAAAAGAAAGGAATCCAAGGCTAGTTTGGGCAATACTTCTAAAAAGTTTAAATCTACTAGCGATGTTCAGCTTTTTCGCGGTAAGACCTTTCATTTATTTGTGATATCTCACGTTGGGTTGGATTGCCTGAGCATCCAACCATCATTCCTTTGGTGTTGTATTTCTAAAGCATTTAAGGTTAAAATAATTTACATTCGTTTAAGCGCAGCGAATTAGAACGTAAATATATTTTCTGCGGGTATGCGGTTTTTACAGTTCATTAGCAGGACAGGCCGCTTGGGCGTGTCCCTTGGGTATTTCTGATTGGTGGGGTTTCAGTATTTAAAGTCTGTGCAGTGTGAGTTAGTCCTCTCACTCTCGCTTTCCATGCTCACATTGAAGTTTGTAACCCCATCCGCCCGCCCTTGCCAGTTTTTAATTTTTTCATCATGTTCTAATTTCTTTTTCCCAGGCCGTTCAGAATATGTTGCAGGCGTCAACCGTTGTTACAGATGCAATCGCGCCGGGCACTGGGCCAAGGACTGCAGAGTCGGAAACCCTTTTGTCGCACAGTCCAACAGAAGCGGTTTCCTTTATTCAAGCAGCGCCACACCTACTAAGCCCGGATCAGGAGGATTCAATGATGGGGCATCCAAATTTTAGTGTTAATGACGCTCCTTTAGACGAACTTATCGAGGTAACCCCTTTTATCTTAACGAAGTGCCTTAAGCGACTCGAAAAATATTGGAGGATCCACGGGATCAGTGTTGCTATATTCCTGGACGACGGTTGGTTAATTGAGGCTGATCAATTCTCCTGTGCAGCGTTAGCCGTCTGTGTTAGATCTGATTTGCATAAAGCAGGTTTTATTACCAACGACGAGAAGTCCCATTGGACTCCTTGTCAGGTCATTGAGTGGTTAGGTATAGTTTGGGACTCCAGTCACGGAACTATTCGAATTTCGGATAGACGGTTCTCTAGTATTGCGGGCTGTGTTCGAAGTATGTCTCAAATACATTTTAACGTATCTGCCAGGGAGTTAGCTTCCCTCGTGGGTAAGATTATTTCCGCCGGGGCAGTGTTTGGGAACATCTCCAGAATTATGACCAGATATTGCTCAATATCTGTCGCAGCAGCGCAGGATTGGGATTCGAAGTCTACTTTGGATCAGTATTGTGTAAGAGAAATTGAGTTTTGCGAAACCAATTTAGATAGACTGAATTTGAAAAGTATTATAGATTCTCCGTTCAGACCGTCTAAATATGTTGTTTATTCTGACGCTAGTGCTACAGGATGTGGTGCACATTTAAATGTTAACGGGGATCAGGTATGTCATAAGCAATGGGATGTACACGAGTGTGGTATGAGTTCCACTTGGAGGGAGTTAACAGCTATTGTTTTTGCGCTTGAGTCATTTTTGCCCCTTCTTAAAGGCGCTTACATTAAATGGTTTTCTGACAGTCAAAATGCCTGTAGAATTATCCAAGTTGGAAGCATGAGAAAAGATTTACATGTTATAGCCCTTAAGATTTTTCAATTCTGTGTTGATAATGAAATTGAACTGGAATTGCAAGTCTTATGCAACACTATCGTTGACCCATGCAGCCCTTAAATGGTTTCATTCCTTTATTCCCGGCATCATTAACAATCCTTTGGATGCGGAAATTTGTCATAATTTGCTAGAAGCGGCTAAACGTAGTTAACCAGCGGTTGCTAAGAAGAAACCCATCTCTGCCGATATTATTAAGAAAATCATTGATAAGTATGCTGGTCCTTCAGCTAATCTGAAAGATTTGCGTTTAGCCTGCATGTGTTCGTTAGGATTCGCGGGGTTTTTTCGTTACGATGAATTTAGTAGTATTTTGCTTAACCATCTGGAATTTTTGCCCAATCATTTGTGTGTGTTTGTGCCTCGTGCCAAGAATGATGTTTACAGAGAAGGGAATAAAGTTTACATTAAGAGGTTATTTAGTAAATATGGTCCTGTTGCCCTTCTAGAAAGGTACATTCGGATGGCTGAGGTAGATCTTAATAGCAATTTACCACTCTTTAGCCCGTTAAGGTTGTTCAAATTTTCCAATTATATGGAAACAAGCTCTCATATACGAGATGTACGGAGGTATTTAAGAATTGTCTTAAGGATCTTGGCTTAGATTACAATTTGTATGGCCTGCATAGTTTAAGATCGGGAGGAGCTACTCCTGAAAATTAAGATCGATAACGCTAGTGGACCAGATTTGATTCCAGCTAGAATCCTTCGCGACGCCGCCTCAGAGCTCGCCGTCGTATTCTCCTCACTTTTTCAACAATCTTACGACGCAGGTACCTTACCACATGCTTGGAAGCTAGCCAATATTTGCCCCATCTTTAAAAAGGGCTCCAAAGCTGATCCCAAAAACTACAGACCAGTGTCCCTTACATCTCTCACATCTAAAGTTATGGAACATATAGTATCCTGCCAAATATCACGGCACCTTAATGCAAATCACATCATCTCTCCCCACCAACATGGTTTTCAGCGGGGCCTGTCATGTGAGACTCAACTCATCACCGTCATCCACGAGTGGGCATCAGTCCTAAACGTCCATGGTCAAGTCGATGTTGTATTTCTAGACTTTGCAAAAGCTTTTGATTCTGTCCCCCATGAACGGCTTTTACTTAAGGCTGCCTACTACGGTATTCGCAACAAGGCTAATATCTGGCTTCGAAGCTTTTTAACTGGGCGTACCCAACGAGTTGTGATTAATGGCTCTGCTTCTTCGTGGTCTCCTGTAGTCTTCGGGGTGCCCCAGGGTACCGTATTGGGCCCCATTCTCTTTTTAATGTTTATTAATGACCTACCTAAAAACATCACATGTGGTATCAAGCTCTTCGCTGACGACTGTGTTCTTTACCGTCCGACAAATTCTGTAAGCGATCATTTAGCTCTCCAGCGAGACCTCGATCAACTAGAGAAGTGGTCCTCCATCTGGCAGATGAAATTTGCTCCCAGTAAATGTTTTGTTATGTCCGTCACTTTGAAGAAATCTCCTTCCCAGTTTAGTTATTCTCTTCGTAACGTGCAGCTCGACGGTACTCGTCACCAAAAATATCACGGCGTGTACATAACATGTACGTTGTGTTGGCAATTGCAGCGTGACGAAGCTAAAAAGAAGGCTATGAGAGTCTTAGGGATCCTTCAAAGGAATCTATCATCGTGTGATCGCTCTGTTAAGGAACGCTCATACCTATCTTTAGTACGTCCTATTGTTGAATACGCCACGGTTGCTTGGTCTCCGCATACAAAAAAAGGATTGATTGTATTGAAGCCGTTCAGCGCAGTGGAGCACGTTTTGTTAACAACGATTACAGCCGCCATAATAGCGTTTCATCTATGCTTACTGATTTGAACTGGCCTTCATTGCAGTCAAGGCGCAGGATGTACGATCTTGGCATGTTTTATAAAATTCATAGAGGCCAAGTTAACATCTCCGTTCCCTATGAGCTCACATCCGTGCCTGCGTATGGCCGTACAAGGAAGAGTCACGACTTCAAGATCAGGCTCCCATCCTCCTCTGTCGACGCTTACAAACATTCCTTCTATGTAAGATCAATTCCTGCATGGAACGCGTTACCAGCTGATGTTGTTAGATCGGCATTGTACCCAGAATTTATCCGGAGAGTGCCCACTACTCTAACATGTTAACTTAACTTAATACCTCGTTTATTGTCATACCATGTGATTGTAATTTCATACTATGTAATCTTAATTGTTATTTTACTATGTAACTGTACTTGTAACGCCGTACATGTAAATTGAGCGACTGCTGGCCGCTCCATTGCCGGATTAGCATTTATGCGCTAGTGGCAATTATTTTGATTAAAGATCCGTTGTTAGTAACAGCCCCAGTTTATCGGAACGTTTACTTAAATTACATGGTCGCTGGAAGTCGGACTATGCTAAAGACATGTATGTCCTTGAAAACGTATCTAAACGTTTAGCAATATCTAATAATTTGGGATTAACTGCTATGGCACGTTAACTGTAATATTCTTTCGTCAAATGTATTAATAAATGTCAGCTTGGATCGCCTGAGCATCCAACCATCATTCCTTTGGTGTTGTATTTCTAAAGCATTTGAGGTGAAAATAATTGACATTCGTCAAAGCGCAGCGAATTAGAACGTAAGTGCAGATCCTAGCTGACAAAGAAAGTCTGGGATGTAGCCAGAATCCTTTAAATACTCCACATACTGATTGCAGTCCGTATTTCTAAATTATAAAGTTACCTGGTACTGAAAAGATCTGTACATTGGTTCCACGTGCACGGGACATCC
>OX421452.1:34358184-34368184 GCA_949126865.1 Montipora capitata | reverse complement strand
TTGCCTTATCAGGGGTTTCATTACTGCCGTAATCACTTCCGCTGATCAAAGGGATCCTCTGTAAACGAGATTGCGTTGTGTACCGGTCGCGCACTGTACAGAAGGTGCATCGCGTGTTTTTCAAATAATGCTTCTTTTACAATCGCAGTCCTTCCGTGATTGTTCTCAGGGAAGAAACATACGAAGAATTTTACAATTCAGTTATAATTTCAAAAAATGTATACTCACCAAAGAGACGATAAAGAATAGTTAATAAACCAAGACTTATCGAGGGAGTACTTCGTTTCCTTTTCCTGCGCTCAGGACATTTCACAAACGAAATTGACAACACGGAAGTTGCGCGTTTGTTGAATCTTTTATAGCTCTCGTGATTCTCTTTCTTACCAATGTACAGGCTGATTGCATTAAATTAAAGCCTTGCATTTACTACAAGAGGTTACGAGTAGTCTACACTTTGTTCGCAGAAATTTAGACAACTGACTTTCAAATTCACAGCTTTTCAATGATTTTTTGTATGTGACAATATCTTGGTCAATGTTCAGTTTAATTTCGTAGTCCGAAGTCCAAAGTCCACATTCCGTGATCTAATGATAACGGAGAAGAAAATATGGTAACCCATCGATGCGAGAAGTTTTGGTTTTGGCTATGACGTCATCGACCGTACGTCCACCCCTCCATGTAAGCCAATGAAAAAATGGATTTAAATTTACACCAAAATTGCACAATGCAAATATGGCGCAAAGATATACCTACTTAGGTGCAAACCTTAAGCAAAGCTGGTAAAGTCCACATTTACGACCCTATTTACATTTGGGTGCAAAAATCATGTGGGAAATGTGAACTTTACCAACTTTTCTTAAGGTTTGTGCCTGAGTAGATATATCTTTACAACATATTTGTACTGTGCCAATTTGGTGTATACAAAAGCAAAACTATTGTCAAATACTTGTGAAATGTTCGTGGCTAATCTGACGCAGCGTTTCGTCTCGGCCAATATATCCAAAAAGGATTTTAACCATGACAACCTCACATACATCTGTGTATTCAATATGGCGGCATCAAAACAAATGATGTGCTTTGTTATGCTTGACAAGGTCTGTGATGAAAGTATTGAGAACTTGATGGGTGATCGAAATAGCGATGATGGCGTCCTGGCGTTACTCGCACAGAATCAGAGGAAGAAGCGAGTGAGAATTGAAAATTAAGTAGAGTGTACAGTGGCACAGTACAGCTTGCAGACTTTTCGCAGTCACTTTCGGATGTCAAAACGAACAGTTGAGTTCTCAGTGGAAGCATTGCTAGCTGTGGTACCTGCCTTACTGCATCAGCCCAAACAAGGTGGAAGAGCCCCTATCCCACTTCGCAAGCAAATACTTTTAACTTTATGGGTCTTGGGAAACCCCGAAAGCCTTCGATCAGTGGCAGATAGATTTGACATGACGAGGTCGAGTGCTTATTAAGTTTACAGGCGAGTGTCTAAATTGATTGCTGTTAATTTGGCCCAGCGATTTATCGATTTTCATTCTGGTCAAAGGGTGAGAGAGGAAAACGACACATTTGAGGAAATTAGATGGGAAATGAGTGATGGGAGCGATCGATGGCTGCCATATACCTGTCAAAGCGCCTAGCAAAAATCCTGAGCAGAACAAAAACAGGAAAGGCTTTCATTCCATTCAACTTCAAGTCATTTGCGATTCGAGTATGCCATTCATGGACGTCTTTTGTGGATATCCAGGGTCAGTTCACGACTCTAGGATGTTTCGAAACTCCCCCATCTCCCTTGACGCTGAGGCAGACCCTACTCAGTTGTTCACTGGTTTTACCCACCTCATTGGTGATGCCGCTTATCTTCTTAAATCATGGATAAGGACAACGGTCACCTAACCAGGTGACAGAAACGTTACAATTTTGTGCACAGCTTCACAAGGATGGTGGCCAAAAGATCTTTGGCTCTTTTCAAGGGAATGTTCCGGAAATTGAAAACTGAGTTGGAAATTAATCGTATAGAAGATGCTCCCGAAATTGTTGTTGCCTCGTGTGTTTTACATAACATATCTAATTGACGAGGACGACATTGATGAATTCTTAGTTGATGATGAAGGTACTGATGATGATGACGATGACGATGATGTATTCCCCCCAGAGGCAGAAGACGATAATAAAAGAAATCACATTATGAGAAACCTATACCATTCTTTTTCTGTTGGGTGTGGAAGTTAAGTAGTCCACATTAACGCAACTATAAAATGGACTATTTTGACTATTGTAATTTTTGGTTAGGAATAAGCCCTAGAGGAAGAATGAATTTCAGCTGTACCGAGCTAATGAGCTTGACGTCTCTATAAAAAGAATGCAACATCTCAAAACGCAGCAGGACTTCAGTTTTTATCATGTGATTTCTCAAATACTTGGAGAAACCTTCCCACAAATGCCATCTTTTCATTGTGCATTTCTTCAATTTTCTTCAAACTTTCTTTCTCATTTTCTTCACGAGCATGCGTGAAGTCCTTAAACAGTGTAACTAGGTCACTACGTCTCTTGGCTTTGCAGTTTTTCTCTTTTTTTTTTTTTTTTTTTTTTTTTGCATTTTGTCTTCCTCCGCATCAGAGCTGACTGACTCAATTTCATTAGTTGAATCTGAAGCTACTAACACAATACTGTCGGCATACTCTTCTCTATTAACTCTTTTCTTAGAACCTTTCCTGTTGCTGCAAAGAGCAGCAGGTGTAACTGTGTCATCATCATGAAATAACTCATGCATTTCATCATAGTATGTACATTTCCTCATTGGGTTGTTACCACTTTTATTGTTGTGATAAGTACATGTCATGCAAGTTCTCTTGAAATTTTTGAACTTTGTCTCACAGACTTTAGGATCCAACTCCTTAAAACTCATAGATTTCATTTTCCTCTTCAATTTGCTTTCCAAATCAATTTATTCTTAATTTTAGGATCTTTAAAGCTTGACCTTTCCTTTCCATAGATTTGCAACAATCCTAACACTTCAGCTCTGGACCAGTATTTATTTGATCCATCAGAATTGCTATTACCGTCCTGAAGCTGGATAGTGCTGCAACCAGAGGTAGAGGGTATATCCATCATTGGTAAGGAACTTCTCACAGGGCTTCGACTGCGGGTTGAGCTTTTTTGAGCACCAATCTGTGTCAGGAAGTCCTTCATAGGACTTACACTACAGTTCTCCCTTAAGCTTTGTTGATCATCAGGCAAAGGGCTTGGAATGCGGGGCCTTGTGGATAGTTTATTTGAACACCATCCTGCTTACTCAAAAAGTGGTACCAAGTAGCTCTAAAAGAAAGGGGAAAAATCGTAATGACATTGGCAAAATTGTAAACTGCTTTTTATCTTCGTTCAAAAAAAGAAAGAGGTAGCAGGCTTGAGTTGCTGTAGCCAGTGAACTTTATTAACGTTAGATGGCTCCAAATACTCTTTATAGACGAACATGTAAAGTAGAAAATAACACTATTTACCAGTACCAATAATGTTATGAATCACGAAAAAAGAATTCGCAGGCAGCTACTTCCATGGCTTTTATGACAGAATACACCTTTAAACGCTGTCGTTTGCACGTTTAAGAAATATTTGACGCTCCAGTAATTAAAATAAACGGTTACTTACTTGGAACGTTGTTCAAAATCGCGAAGGAAAGCAATGGCGGCGCAAAGGAAACCGTCACGAAACATACTTTTGCCAAAAATACCGCTGATCAATGAGATTAGTTTCAAATCCAAGGCCAAAGGAACGGAGCAGATCACAAATCCGAAAATCTTGATTTTGATTCGCGGATTTCAAATCCAGTGCATCTTTTCCCAGAAAAGATTCATTAGATTCAAAATCTAGATTTGGATTTGCCGAAAGGAACGAAAAATCCATTTTTAGATCAAAAATCTGTTTTTGGATTCTCCGAAAGGAACTCACCCTTAATTTAACCTAAGCTTATTTGGCGGGAGAATGGGAACGGTTAGGCTCCTTTTGTTTTTCTCTAGTATAGGAAAAGAGCTGGTGGAATTTGAAAAAAGGCCATACATAAATATGAACTCCAAACTAGGGGAGGAACCAATAAAAGTTCGTCACCTCAAAAAGTGGGAGCTGATAGTGTTGATAAGGTTGCAGCATTCGTGTATAATGCTCCCGAAGTTCAATGACCCGTTCACATGGCCATAGAAAGAAGGTGACCCTTCTCTATTGTGTTTTCTACTTTCATTTTCATGAGAGGTAAAGTCCCTTGTGGTTTTCAAGGTCTCCCGTCTTAAACAGGGAGAACATGTTTAATTTTTAGCGTCTTAAACAAACATCTTTGTTTCTTTGTGGAGTTTATTAACCGATTCCGCTAGACCAAGTGACAAGGTCGTCTTAGATAGGGTATTAAAATGAAAAGATTTTGTCTTAAACAGGGTCAGGGTTGGAAGGAGTCAGCTGCACTACCTACCCCAGCGTCTTATGTGCCCTGATCAGGGGGACTTGCGACAAGTAGAACCTGATTCTACCTCATGAAACGCTTGCTGCATGCAAAGAAAACACGGAGAAATATTTTAGTTAACAATCTTTTCTTTCTCTGATGTAGGTATTGAAATTCTGCAAAGCAGAGACATCGGCGAAACTATCTTGAACGAGTTCTGACGCGAAGAGTCAGATGTTGTATTTATGTTGTATTTGACCTATTCTCTCAAAAATCAGAGTTTTTCCTTTTAGTTGGCAATTCTTGATCTTCAACCGTAAAGATGTTTGAATTTATGTCCTGCAAGGACCTTATTAACTATAATTGTCTCCCACCGATCTTGATAAAGTACCTGACACTACTGGGCCAAATTGACAGAAGACAGTAGTTTTCTCTACGTTTAATCAGCTTAATTCATTTGGTTAAACCCTGAGAGCATCATTTGTCTGCGTATTTGTTATGGACATTGCTATACCAATCTCTCTTTTCTTTCCCTTTTTAGATGGACTGTTGAGCTGCTTTCCATAGTCCCGACTCGCTACGTTTTGATTTCGGGTTGATCGCAAAGGGGGGCATCCTTTCCCTGGAAGCATTTTGCGGGAGCCAATTATCAAAACATGGTGATACGAGTTGGAAGAAAAGAAACTGAAAGTGGTTGAAGTGCTAAGAAAGAAAAAAAGAGGAAACCTAATGCTCATCCATCCACAGACGAGAACGTACAGGAGGGGCAACAACCGAAAAAAGTTCGCATTTCACTTGGCTGGTTGCACTACAGCTACAAAGATTCACGTTACGTAGCAGTGCGATTATCTTGAGGTAGGGGGACACGCAAAGTAGATGTCGACGCTACGGCAACCAAAAGTGATGTGATAGCTTGTGCAAAGCAAGAATTTTTTTTTTTTTTTTTTTTTTTTTTTTTTGCTGGAAGCATTTCCTCCAATGGGCGAGAATCAGAGACGAAGTTCGATGTACTTTTAGCTAGAGAACATAACGAACCTGACTGACGAGCAAGGTAATATAGTTCCGTTCACTGTTCAGAAATATTTTGAAGTGCACAAATTAAGCCAAGCTAGGCTGTACCTGACCTCGCGGAGTATGTCCACTGTATCGTCTGCTCAGGAAGACTGTGATTTTCACTAACATCCCATCACAACTACTGCCGAACCTTAGCACTCACAAAATAAAAACAAGGGATGGCTGTGGAGACAAACGTAAGCAGTTACAAATTCTGAAGAAGACTGCAAGAATGATCAAGAAAGAGACGAGAAGTTGTAAAAGGAAGAATGCCTGAGACAGGAAATGGACGAGGTAGAGCGCTTAGAGACACTGCAAACAACCCGTCAAAAGAGAATTCCCCGTGAGCCCACCGAAGAGGAAGACCGCGTAAGGGTGTGCGTCAACTATTGCTTCGAGGGAGAAGTAACGCGTTTCTTTCTTCCCAATGAACAAATGGTTGGCTTCTATGACTGGGTGGTATCCTAAAGTTAGGCCCTCCGAGGGACTGGGTTGGGGGGCGTAGAATGAGGGCCTGCCCGCATCTCTTTGCATCCTGGAAATTCCATCTACTTATCAATCGTTCCCGGAGCTACGAGGAGAATTTATCAACATTCTTTAAGCGGATGATTGGGAAATGGATATTGTATGATTCATTTAATTTCAGTTGACCGGTATCGATGCTTTTCCTAAAAAAAAAGTACTCTTTTTTAAAATGTGTTCTCAAAGGACAGTGAAAAATAATACTGTTAATTGAATTAGTCAGTGCCGTTCTTGAAGGCGGTACTGAATTCGTTAGTCCTGTATTCTTCGTTCATTATTGTTTACTTCATAAAGTGTTCTCAAATGACAGTGGGAAGGAATACTGTTCATTGAATTAGATCGAAAGTGTCGTCAGCCTTGAAAGGAATGAAATCGTTGGTCCTATATTCTTCGTTCATTACTATTCACTTTCATAAAGTGAACATGTTCCCAAAGTACACTGGGAACGAATAGTGTTAATTGAATTGGCCAGTGTTGTTTTTGAAAATAATTTGTTTAGTCTTATATTCTTCGTTTATTGCTATTAATTACTTTCATAAAGTGAGTGACTCACGCGCTGGTGTAATGTTATTAGTGGTGTCATTTTGTTGCCTTACTCGTGAGGCCATGGACATGACTGTTTAATTTTACTTTTTTTTTCCCAAATCAATTCCTGTTCAAAATGGTTAGTACCGCCATTTTTGATATCGTGTTTAGTTCCACATCACAAAATATCAACCAGTAGAGTTTGGTTCGCGAAGGAAGACTTCGTTTTCGTATCCTCTTAACTCCCACTTTCACCTCTGGCATCGTTTGTTGTTATTGTTGTAAAGAAAGCCTTTTTTCCCTTTTTTTAAAACTGTGCTACTTAGAGAAGTCCAGTCAAGCGGCGATTTATCATAAAAAAAAATAAAATTGCAACCGATTTATTCTTTAGGTCTGAAGGGACGGGATAGTCATCACTTTGCATTTAAGCAAAGAATATGCAGGAGGTGTGACCATAAACACCGACAATAGCCCATTTTACTGTTGTGTGTTCAGTGACCTGGACTTTGAGTGGAAGCGAGGCTGGAGGTGACCTTGTTTTAATACAAGCCTCTGTCTTTCTCATGCAAATGTGGACTAGTTAGCACGAGAAAAA
Source organism: Montipora capitata (assembly GCA_949126865.1). Classification (NCBI taxonomy): domain Eukaryota; kingdom Metazoa; phylum Cnidaria; class Anthozoa; order Scleractinia; family Acroporidae; genus Montipora; species Montipora capitata. The sequence goes on along the minus strand of OX421452.1, from coordinate 34,361,072 downwards.
CATGATTTACATGAGAAAAGCAGTGAGGTATGAGGTCACTTCGGCCAGTCTTGTTTCCATTTACAGGCCAGGTCACTGAGTACGCAATTTAAGTAATGGTTAGCATGCAGCGTGCAACCATCGAGTTATAGATGCACGGGGGAGTCTGCTAAGCACGAAAGAAGTGTAAGGGTCACATGAGGTGATAGCAAGTAATGAACATTTTCGCGCGTCGATTGTGCTTTTGCTTTCATGTAAGCAGAACGAATTTCAAAAAATATTTCCACACGAAACGAAGGATGTCTGAAAATCTTAATGCTATCGCCTTGTGCGACTCTTATGCTTCTTTCGTGCTTAGCAACCTCCCGCGTGCATCAATAACTCAATGGTTGCACGCTGTGCGCTAGCCATTTCTTAAATATTTCAATTTTTCCGGAGATAAGGAAGATAATTCCTGTGAGCTGCCAAATTTCGGATTCCCCTTTTTTTTTTTTTTTTTTTTTTTTTTTAAGGCCTCCAGCTAAGGGTTCGATAGTTGCGAGTTTAAGAGAGCGGGAGTTTAATGAGCTGATTGAACGAAGAACTGAGTGAAGCCCAAGAAAACAACAAACTGGTCTGTATCAACCTTTCGAGGCGAGTAATAAATTGCAGCAATTTTAGAGAGTGCGTTTCAGCGATTTGGTGATAATAAAAATCCGTACAAGCGTTCACTGAAAAACCTTTCCGGTGTGGGAAGCCATTTAAATGCTTTCGGGGAGCAAAACTGTATATGTGAGTTATACAAAACTTCTTTCCTATAAGCCTTAGTTGTCTGTTCTTTTATTGTACTAAAAAAAAAGTAACAGAGATCAATTTTTTTTGCCATTTACGTGATTGTAGTATTGCGCAATAACAAACGATTGTATTTAATTAGTAATTAATTGGTCCCTTTAAAATTTATATACACAGTATCAGACTGAGGACATCTAACCTGCTAGCAAGCTCTCCATTTGATAATCCTCAGAACGAAGGGATGAAGGATAAGGGAGCTCACCTCAAGTTTCTGCACGTTCGACTCTCTCGACTTCTTAATATAATAAGCTTACGCGCAGTTAATTTATCTTCACTTTTTTAGGGTCACTTGAACTTTGCGTTAAGATAATCAAAAGAAGTAGTAAGTACTCAGATTATTTATGTAATTGAATTACTTGCAATTGTTTACTAAATACTTCTCTACAACGGCCACTTTTCTTCTTCCCGGCGGATACATTCACTGTTGTTTTAACCTCTCTACAACAGGTGCTTACCTCTGACCTAAGAGCGGCCGTTGTAGAGAGGTTCGACTGCAAAAGAAAATGGGAGGCTGCCTCTGCGGGAAAAGTGATTTTTCAGAACATCAGAAACATCCAAAGCCAAAGAAAGCTAAAGACAATGTTTTTGGTGAATCCTCTTTTACACACCCAAAAAAAAAAACATACCACATTTTGCTTCCTGAGCAAAAACCGGTCGATCCTTCCAAAAATGTTTCGGAAAACACCTCAGAAGCATTGAGAAAAAAATCTACTGGTTTTCCGGATCCTGTTTCTGAGCACTTGAATGAATTAAACCACGCTTTGTCTGATGCTGAGATTCATGGTATCAAGCTCTGCTTCGGTAATAGTATTCACCGGAAACGTCTGGAAATGCGATTGATATTCAAGCATAGAACTATCCGACCACGCGGGCGGAACATTGACTTTTCTTTCTTTTGAGACTTACACGCGCGCGCATATTATTGCGTGCGTGTGTGTGTTTTTTAATCAACGGTTTTTGCTCAGGCATCAGTTGTTGTTGTCGTGCGCAATTTCAAATCGTTTGCATACCATTGATGAAGGGCTAAGCCCGAAACGTATGGTTTGTCTTTCAAACACTTTCACCCGTATTAGTGTCACACAGTACCTTTGAACTTTTGTTCATCATTTATCTTAGACTAAGGGGTAAACTTAGACATAGGGGGTAAACGGTACGATATGAGGGCCGTTTATACGAGAGAAAATAAGCCGCGGCGTACATAAGACGCGAGCACCCCGTATAAATGATACAAAATCTACGTTCACGGCTTTCTCAAGCCGCGGCTTATCCTGACCTGGGAGGTTATACTCGTATAAATAGTTCCTTTCGCGTATTATGTACGCCGAAGTTTATGGAGCAAAAACTTATTTTATCTTAAGGTTTTTTTGTGAATCTTGTATCCTGCGTACTTGAAGCCTATTTAGAACTTCAGTGCTGACGGATGATATATCATCTTTTCAGTTCTTATTGAAAGATGAGCATTTCAAGAAGCAATTTGTGTTTGAAGGTAGCAGAAAGTGAGGTTTTCTGAATTTTTTTTTTATTTTTTATAAAATACAATACAATAACTTTGTTATCTCTCCCGAAGGGGCTATTCTCTGTTATGTATGTTAATTGGTTCTCTCGTGTCACGTGATTTTACCATGTGCTCTCCCAATCTCGTTCCCAGAGTCTTTGTTCCCCTTGACCAGCGGGTCGGGTTACGAAAGACTCTGGGATAAACCGTTTGGAGAAAGTTTTTGATTGGTTGAAAGTCTGAGCATGAGCAATCAATTTCGGCCACGACTGCCGCGAGACGCGAGGGGTTTCACAGAACACCGTATGATCGTTAATGCTTGTTTGGATTGGTTCGTTGATTAGTTTGGAGCCAAAGCAAAGAGTGAAAACCTATTAAATCTACTGGAATGGAATCGTCTCTCACTGAGTAATTATGTCTTTAAAATGTAGTCATACCGAGTCTTCAAATTGCCGCTGTATATTATTATATGAATCCATGAGATCTTGTCGTACAGTTACTTACGTACATGTGAGTGTCCTGGAAAGGTGCGAGAACCTTTAGCAGATGAGTTTTTGGATAGAGAAAGAGTTACTGATGCAAA
>OX421452.1:34335684-34348184 GCA_949126865.1 Montipora capitata | reverse complement strand
TGGATAGTGATTTATCCGACGGATAGCACTATCCATCATTTGAACAACTGGGGCCTGGTGGGTAGTGCTATCCACTTTTTGAACAACTGAGGCCAGATCTTTATCCAACCTCTCTTCTCTGCCTCCTTTGTCGTTGAGGACAAAGGAGGCAGAGAAAAGAGACCCTGGGAACGAGGTTGGTCTTGATCATCTCTCAGTTTTCTCGAACGTTAATCCATGTTGCTTTTTATATGTACCCGCATACAACTTAATACTGACAAATGTTTGATAGACTTTGTAAAAAATTCTGTGATTGGTTAGCATCCCATTTAATAGAAGGGACAAAGTTTTTGACTGCTTAACCCATTGACACCTCAAACGCCCTAGGATGACTACAGTTGACGACTAGAATCTCCTTGGAATTAGACTGAGTAAAATCTGTCAAGTCTCACTCCCAGGGGTTAAAGGGGATCAGTGATACCCCTTGTTACTCTACAGAAAACAGAGCTAAGTGCTGCAAACAATGAACTACCTGGCTCATTTAGTTTCATTATCTAGACACATACTTTATGCTTTTACAGTGTGTTTGGGAACAACTTTACAGCAGCCTATATTTCCGATAAATTTTAACAATTTTGTGAAACAAAAGGAGAAGGTAGCATTGCAGACTGTACAGTATTTCTAGTCACTTGAGAACGTATTCCACACATCCCCTCAATTTAAATTTTGTCTCAACGGTTAAGTTGTCAGTAAATTATACTGTCTATTTTGAAGTCAGACTGACTTCTTCATGTTGGTATGTACAGTTGTCAACAGTTTCTAATGTAATTTTTTTTTTCTTATGCCAACAAAAGAAATGTTTAGGTTAAAGGTTTGTTGACAAATATCCGTTCCTGTTTGGAGTGTTAAAATCAACAGCCTTAGGCTTTTTTGCATTGCTAGTCAGAGAGTTGAAGAGAAAAGAAAAGTACCATTTCAAAACTTGTACGGTGCTGGCCACCCTACAGAAAGCCTTTGGCAGTGAGGAAGGGATTACATTATTTGGGGGGTAAGATGGGAAATGAACATTCTCAGGATAATATACAATGTATTTATAATATTGTTACATCCAATCTGTCAAATTTGATGGTTCAAAATAGGTACTGACTTCCGATCATCTGGAAAAATGGAATATAAAGTGCATTAAGGATGACTAGTCTTATCCTCATGAAGAACTTTTGGCTTTTGCAGTTTTTATTTTGCTTGATACATACCGGTAATTTCATTGCCCTTTCGGTGTGCATCTCTCTGCTCTCCCGAAGGAATTTGACGTTACTTAAACGATTATGTGATATAAACAGTTTTAAGTGGGGATGTTCATGTGCTGTGCCCAGAGACCGACGATTATGAACAACAGCTTTCCATTATTGTTGACAATTGCAATGAGGTTCTTCTGGAAGTAAGTTCATACAAACAGAGTCTTTCTGCTCAGTTTGGGGTACATTACATGGTTAACCTAGAGTATCCAAGAAAGCCAACATGTCTGCGCTGAGTTTCTTGAGAGTATGTATTTAGCATTCGTCAAAAAAGAATGCCCTATATAGAAAAGGTGTCTCTACTCTTTTAGCTTAAAGCTAATAGCCTCTTATTACATGTATTAACAGTTGCACCACCACAGGAGCTTGAAGTAACCTGCATGCAAGGGTTTTATTAGAATCTGGAACCTGGGTACTAGCACCCGTCTTGCACTGAGTACAGTACCCGCCATTGCTCAAAGGAGGTCTCAAGATCAAAAGCCAGACTATATATAGGGGTGCCTGCGCACTCTGTCACAAGGTCCCTTCTACTTTCAAACTTAATGGCTTCCCTAACACATAAACATACCTGAGTCCATTTCTAGATTTATCGCACAACAGGCGAGAAATAGTACAGAAAATAACCATGTCAGGGAATTTACTCATACCATGTCAAATCATGTTATGTTACCGGTATGTAGTAATTTGTACTATTACTAATGTGGTCAATTAAATTGTCACACTGGAAAGTTTTCACAGGGCTGCCATAAAGGGCATTCACCTGTACCAGCTGTTAACCCTGAGCTCACATTGTGAAGGAAATGAAAACTAGAATCAGTTTTTGATATATTGCAGATGAAAATTTAATGACAGCCCTGTTCAATGCTGGTTTTTTGTGTGTGTGCTTTGAATTAGTTCCAGATTGGCTAAATTTTGTGGTTGGGATAGAAGTGATATAAGGAAAATGGACAGTGATAGATTTTAATTACAAAAATTGTTTTTGTGTAACACTTTTCATTTATTTAATTTCACTCACTTTAAAATCTCCACCATCCCCTCAAGAGAATTTATTTTTCATGTTAGTTTGAGCTTCCAAACTGTTTTCATTTCTAGGGACTTATCTCATTCGCTAAATAGTTTGGCTGATCTCATGCCGCAAAGATTTTTCAAAATCATTAGTGTTTTCAGGCGTTAAAGTTTCAGAAATTTGTATTTGTTCTGCAACATTAATTATTTTAGTGAAATTTAACAGAGTTGTTTTTGTGATAATGGCTTGTATGTATTGCCTTGTGTATGTATGTACAATGTATATATATTTCCTAAATTTGGAAAGCACATTATATGTTCATGAAAGAATAATATTCTAAAAATCAACATGTTTATCCAACTAGAAGTATACATCTCTATTCAAGAATTCTCATTATTTGCTGGAGAACAGTAATTTTCTGTTTATACAAAATAATTAATGAAAAGCAGCAAAATGATACTTTCCTCAAGACCTCTACTTCTTTAGAACAGCAAGGAAACTCTTACCCAAAGAACTCATCTCCTTTTGAAAAGAACCCTAAACCTTCTCTGGTGACGAAGAATCTAACTTGAAAGATCCTTCAAAGAAGACATACATGTAGTCTTATCATTAAAAGAATGATTTATTCTTTTGGAAAGAATCTCGTTTTAGAGTCTGGTGTTTCGCTCTCCTTCATGCGATCATCTTCCACGATACAAAACAAAGACAGTCTTTTAACATTTGAAACTAATCCCGGATCAGTGCATTCAGCAGCGAAACAATCCGCTTTACACTTCGAATTCCACGTTACACAAATTCTAATCGAAAATCCCAGGCAACACTTGACAACACAGCCCGTTGGTAACATATTCAGCACAGATTTTTGTCCAGGCATATCCCTCCAATGCGTCATATTGTTCCTTTTTCAGTTCTAGGTTGAGATACCCTAATTTTGCTAAAGAAAATTGCATGCCATCGTGAAACAAATTCTCCACTCTCTCCGCCATTTTGGCGTTACGCCTACGCCTGCGCAATGGTGTTCATGACAAGAATCTTGTTATTCGAAAACGGATTATCCCAGAGTCTCTAGTAACCCGACCCGCTGGTCAAGGGGAACGAAGACTCTGGGAACGAGATTGGTGCTCTCCTAAAGTGTGTATTTTAAGTATCCGCCATTAAACGATATCAGTTGTGTTTATCGGTATCTAGTCGGTTGTTATTCTCCCCTAAACACCACATTCTCAAATAATTTACAATTTATAATTTACATCCCTATAATTTCGGTGAGTTTTCAAAATGGCGGCAACAAGGTAAACATATAGTCAACATTATTCATTCTCAATGGGTTCATTCTTCAGAAACAAACTTTCGAAATTCAAACAAATTAGTCTGTTATTCATCTCCTCTTTTCTCTGTAAATTTCAAGTTGGCCGCCACTGTAAATGTGAAAGAAATAAACTTTCAATCTTACTGGAATAGTTGAATTTGGGATTAAGTATATCTTATGTTATTAGTTAAAATATTATCTATGTTTCCAAGTTTTATTTGCTCTGCAATTTTTACCGCCAGTACAGTAATTCCTAGCTTTTTTAGCCGTGCCTTATTTTAAAGCAAATTCAATGAAAATGAAACCCAACGCACATTCCAACGTAAACTGTTGACGATTAGCTTCCATCATATTTTCTTAATACATTACGACATATCAGCGACGTTATGACTGAACAGAAAAAGAGGTTTTGCATTATTCATGAGGAAACATCAAAATACGACTCCAGTGAGCATTTAATAAGACCACAAAGTTGCGATTCTTGGGTGACACCAATAGAAGTAGCAAAGGTTTAAAAAAATAATGACTTCCTTAAAATTGCCGGAAACAACCAGAAAGGAGAGGTACTTTGAATCATTTTACCATACGAAAAGTCGCGGCGCATTTACCCTAAAAAGAGATTTCGAATCTTTAAAATGATAAATCGAATAAGAGGAAATAAGGGGAACTTGCGGAAACTTTTAAGTCTGGTTCAGAACTTTATTGATATTACTGCAATTAACCCTTCTTTCGTCGTTGCCGTCGTCGTCCTTCTCGTTGCCCTCCTCCTCGATAACAATTTATTGCGTTCGACGAAGGAGAACGCTGTCCAATCTCGTTGTGTTCCTGTGATTTCTTGGGTTTCCTGTATACCAAATGGCAACTTTTCAGAAATTTCTTTGGATAGGAACTGCCTTTTCGTCCCCATTTGAAAATCCTGAATTACGTCATAAGTGCTTGCGATAATGCCCACCTCGTGGTTTAATTTCGCTGTTTGCTGTTTAAAGATAGAGCCCTTAATTAAGACTAATCAGCGGTCAGAAAAAAGGACAAGGAGGTCTTAAAATCGACAAAAGACCGTTTCGCATTTAGCTGGATTCCCTCGATTTCCAAAACACTAGCTATAACTGCGGACTTATTAAATGTTTAAAGACCAGGATATGCTACGGGACGGTAAAAATTTGATGTGCGTTTTACGAATTGTTTGAGCGATGATTTAAGCTGAAATAGTATAATATCGGTTTCTTGACTTGCAAATGTTTGCAAAGTCGCACTTTTTGCCATCAAAGTGATCGCTTTTTACGGAGGCGAAGCACATACATGTGTACAGACAAAATTAAATGCTTGCACGTACGCAACAAAACCGAGAGCTGTCCTTTCAGCAAATAGACCATTTTTGAATTCTCACGGCTGGACTGGATCTGGCACGAAATGGAGTCTAATGCGGGCAAATCTTTTCAAATGCAAATTCATTTGCCCGCATTAGCCTCCATTTCATGCTAGATCCAGTCCAACCGTTAGAATACGAAACTGGCCTATTTGATGTTGATTTGAGTAAATTTCTGGCTGGAAGAACATTTCGCTTTAGGGATCGGTAAGCCGGAAGCGAAGATGTGTGTAATGTTGACATGAACTGGAATTTGCATATGTTGTTGTAAATGGATACCCCCGCTATTTCAAGATCGATGGTTACTTGACATGCATTCACAGCTTGTAAAGTAATATTATATACATCACTTCGAAGGCGCTTTCTGAGCTTTGATCATTACTAGTTGTACATCATGCTGGCAATTACAGGTAATGGGCGTAACTTTAACATCGATCTGAACTGACTAACTCGATCCCAGGCCTTCTTGTCGAACGCACTTTCTGAGCTTTGATTATTACTAGTTGTCCGTCGTGCTGGCTTTTACAGGTAATTGGCGTAACTTTAACATCGATCTGAATTGACTATCTCGGTCTCAGGCCTTTTTATCGAACGCACTTTCTGAGCTTTGATTATTACTAGTTGTCCGTCATGCTGGTTTTTACAGGTAATGGGCGTAACGTTAACATCGATCTGAATTGGCTATCTCGGTCCCAGGCCTTTTTATTGAACGCACTTTCTGAGCTTTGATTATTACTAGTTGTACATCACACTGGCTTTTACAGGTAATGGGCGTAGCTTTAACATCGATCTGAACTGACTAACTCGGTACCAGGCCTTTTTGTCGAGCCACTAAACCAAGCTTCTAAAAAGACAAGTAACTTGAAGAAATAGTTGTTTTTGAAACTTGCTTATTATCGTCACGTCTGCAAAGCTATCGATCTAGTTGTGTCAAAGTGGGTTGCTATTCTTTCTTAAAGGACTCCTCCTGCCTTAGGACTCACGCGAGTGCATTAAAACACCTATGTAAGTGGAGAAAATACTGTTACGGTTTTGCTGAACCAGAAAAAAAATCCTTGTTAGATGTTCTCAAAGACGAGGATGAGGTCACAGTGAAGGGCCTCTGCTTCACACACCTTAGTAACAATTGGAATATGACGATAATTTTCACTCATTAAAATATTGGCTAACTCAATAAAATTCTAAGAGACATCTTCTCCGGGATCCTCACAAAAAACGTCCATAGCGACTTCTATTTCCAAATCAGGAACGTTGTTAAGATACGAAGTGGTACAATCAGTTTCGGGTAAGAAGTAAAACACATCTGGTCGGCCATGGGGAGACTCTTCATATGTGGATGGACGAATCTTGTGAAGGTTCCAATGCTGTGTGACCCTTTGTAGCTCTGATCTTAAAAGAGGCAAAAAGCAAAACTTCAAACGTTGCATGTGTATTAAGTCGTCATAGTTAAACAGTCCTCAATCTCTGAGATCTTTGAAGAAACAAATCCACCACCAATCACTTTCACTCTATCGAAGGAAAGCCCACCAACCTTCAATTCGTTGATTTGATACCGATTTACCGTACAGAAAACTACTTTCTCTTCCGAAATCGTCATTTGCATCACGCCTGAAGAATCCCTGCATTGCTGCTATATTCCCTTTTTCAGGTCTTGCCTTGCCACGGCAAATGCGAGGAATACCTCCCACTTGGATGACACAGTCAAGGGGATATTTCCCACAACACGTGGATTGTTGTTTGTGGAAGCTAGATCTAGCCACATTATGCGTCGGTTGCATCCGTCGATACATCCATGAATACAGAAACCGAAAGGTTTCAGTTTGTCGTAGCCATCAAAATGCCAGATGTAGTTTGCTCCTTTTGATTGGTATTTCCTTCTTTTCAACTTATGGTTTGAGCGCCGTTCGTCTCCATCAGGATCATAAGTTTTTAGAACTTTTCTAACTGTTTCTCTATCCAATACTAGACCATAGTCATTTCTCAGCCGTTGATGCATCAAACGGTATCCTAATAGAGTTCCGCTTCCCTGAAGCTCCCTTTCCACGACGGAAACTACTTCCGCTGGGTCGCTGTAATTTCGTCTTCTTGTGAGACTTTTCTTCCGTAGAACTCTTTTTAACTGACTAAGGCTGATACTAATACCATGGGTTAAAAGCAGAAATGATATTATTTCCACGTAAATTAACCCAAGTGTAAAATACCGTTCTATCAATGAATCCCTGCCATGATTCGCCACTACTCCAAAAGCTGTTTTGAATTGAGAACAAGCCAACACCAAGAGGAAGATGAACAAAATTAGCTTTTCTCTTGTGAAACAGATGTCCTTTAGAACGTTCATCGCATTTAACCACGTGCAAAGAAACGAATTGAAGTGACACGTGCTTTTCAATATGACGTAATATGAGGTTAGTCGAAATCTCAAGTTATAACTTAACATGTCGCACTATAAGACAAGATCTCGCATCATAAGAAGAGATGTCTCGTTATAAGGCGAGATCTCGCGTTCTAAGTCGAGATCAATACAATACAATACATACTGAATTGACCGCTCCCCATAGGGGCTTTTCAGGGCCAATGAATCAACGAAACAACAGAACACAACAACTACAACTGTTAAGAATCCCAACTGGCCGGAGGCAAACCAGTTGGCTATTTACAATTGCAGCTGGGAAGTCGAGCCAGGGACTACCAGGATCAAATTCAGCGAGTGGTCAGATCGGGTCTTGAACCTGGGTTCTCTGGATCTCATGGCAAGCGCCCTAACCACTGGGCCACACTGCCTCCAGCGATCTTGATTTATAAGTCGAGATCTGGCGTTATAAGTCGAGATATCTCGTTATAAGGCTAGATCTAGCGTTATAAGTCGAGATATCTCGTTATAAGGCGAGATCTCGCGTTATAAGTCGAGATCTCTCTTTATAAGTCGAGATCTCGCATTATAAGACGAGATCTCGCATTATAAGGTGAGATCTCGCGTTGTAATTCGAGATCTCCTTATAAGACAAGATCTCACAGTATAAGTCGAGATCTCGCGATATAAGTCGAGATGTGGAGTTATAAGTCGAGATAGGAAATTCTTGCCTTGCAGAAAATAACAACACCAGCATAATTCTTACGGGCTACCGTATTTTTTACCGACTACGGCGAGAGATGATATTTATTTTAAGGTAATAGCCCATTTCCGAGTTGCTGCATGCCTCATTTTCAAAGCGAGTCCTGGAACACAACCATTCAAATGGAAATGAGTTGCGTATTCTCATGCAAATCAAACTCATTTCCCTTACAATAGATGAGCACCAAGACTCGGAAATGGTCTATTCTACCATGTGTTACCTATGGTTTGGTTGTATGGGGCTCCTGTGGCAATCGCTCTTTGACGTGCTGGAGAAAATACACTTACATACCGCGCAGAGCATCTAAAACCTGGATTGGTATACACCTAGCGACCAGCTCCTAGCCCGAAGCAACTGGTTTACTAAATATTATTAATTGTTTGTACGAATATAGATTGCTTTCCGATGGGCGGCTTAATATGGGGGACTTCATATTTTAGGAGTTTTGATATGGGGGGCCTGATATTGGGGGCTTGATATGGGTGGCTTTGAGATTGTCGGTAACGTTCCAAACCCTGCACCTTATTTCTCCACCTTGTTCCTTGGATCAGTAATGTTGTTTTCTTATTTAGCTTAGTAGCCCTGGCTTCTAATTTCCACGCCATTATTTTGATAATTTTAATAGCATTTTGAGTGTTTTTCGCCTTTCCGAACAGCAGCTTCCCTGCTTCCGTGCCGTATTTTATTTGCTCCTTTTGTACGTCAAACGTTTATTATATATCGTGCGTCTCCTTGACTTCGGATTTTCAGCAAAAATCTGCCACAGACCAATAGTTCAAATTCACGAAAAAGCCGATCGATCTCCCCCAATTACCACCCCGAACTTTGGTTATATTGTCACGGTGCTGTGCGAATTGCGTGAATCGCATGATTTCTCTCGACCAATGGGAGTACAAAAACGCAGCTTTCACGATTGACAGGTTAAATTTTAGCACCTCCAACTGATGTCCGAGATTTCTGGCCATGATAAGTTCAAATCGAAGATGCTCATAGAGACTTTTAGTAGAGCAGCAGGTAATACTCGCAAACACACTTGTTTGATAATTTTACAGGTTTGGATAGGCAAAGAAAATAAATTTCAAATCACTTACATGGTCACTTCCAATCTTTCAGCGTGCATTATTGTGCAGTGCAGTGACTTGTTTTGACTCTATTTTGGAGTCTATAAGAATATTTTAGGCTAAAATTGGAGGGATTTTTAACAACAAAGAACCAAGACTATCAAAATTACAGCCACGGCTAAACTTTTATTATTGTTGCATTGGTGAGTAGTAACCTTATTAATAACTTTTGAAATCCAATAGTTGTGTGCTTAGTTACCTGGCCTTTAAATGAAAGTGAGGCTGGTGTTGACCTTGTTATGTTTCAGACCTCCCTCCTTTTCTTATGTTAATAATTTAGTTGTCATGCTGATCAGTAAGAATTTACATAAGAAAAGGAGTAAGAGTTCTATCTATAAAACAAGGTCAACTCTAGCTCACTTTGATTCATAGGCCAAGAAACTAGTCACGCAACTGTAAAATGGACTATTAGCTTAAAACTACTGGCAGCGTTTTCAAATCGACCAGGTTTCAGTAACGGTCTTGATCGGTGTCGTATAATCAGAAGGTACTACCGCTTCGAGTACGATAGCGTTACGAAACCGCGTTCGAGTAAGCTGCTGTCCAATTCAGGGATAAATTGGGTGGCATAATTCATGATTTAGTAACTCATTCAACATGCCCCAAAAACTAGATGAAGATTTTTAATCTTGACAGTTTCGATGACTGTCAGCCTTCTTTATCAAAACTGACAAGGTGAATGTTATCGAATGTTAAATCTTCTCTTGGGCTATGTTAAATGAACTAGTAAAACATTTTTAAAATTTGATTTGGAATTTGCTAGCCTGGGGAATTTTTTCAACAACTTGACGGGTGGCCTAATCAATCAATGACGGGGAGATCTACTTTGTACTTATTAACAGTGAACAGAGCTTGTGGATTGGGATAGTTGACGTCTTCCGTTGGCACCAGAGTTGCCAATTTGTTATCGTCGCATCCAAGGTACAATGAATGCCATGGGTCGCTCCTAAACATTGTAAAGCCATAGTAGTAGTTAGGCTCGAATAAAGTAGCACCTGACTGTGTCGGCTGAAAATAAGAGAAAACAAAGCACAAATGAAAGCCGTATAATTATTTAGTGCACCATGTACATGTCCCCTGACACAGGATCTGAATAACTGAACATTCATAATGCACAGACTTTTCTAAAGGAATAGATAATAAGAAATTAACTGCCTGTGTTCTCTTAGATATGAGCAAAGCGTTCGATAGTGTTGACCATCAAATACTGTTAAGAAAACTACAAGACAATGGCACCTCAACCAGCGTGCTACAATGGTTTAACAGCTATCTCACAAATAGATATCACGTTGTACGAATTCACTCCACTGTTTCCAATCCAGTACCAATTGAATATGGAGTACCTCAGGGTAGCATCCTGGGCCCCTTATTATTTAGTATATACGTTAATGATCTACCAGAAGCTCCACGGAATTGCTCTACTGAATGCTATAGCTATGTACACGATACAAAATTGTTTGTTTCATTTCATTCACAAGACACCCAAAGGATTGTTGAGGAGATGAACGAAGACCTCCTCGGGGTGCGCAACTGGTGCTTCAGAAATCGGTTATTACTAAATCCAGACAAGACCAAATTAATCGTTTTTCGGGAGCCGACAGATGACCTCGAAGCTCCATGAGTTTCGTTTGTCCTTGTTGGGAAAGGACATCTCCCCTGTACAATCAGCCAAAGATCTCGGGGTGATTTTGGATTCGAACTTGACATTTGACGATCATATTAAGACCACAGTATCGGAATGTATCGCACGCCTCGTGCAAATTAGCCGTGTCAAACACTGTCTTGACAGAACGTCGTTGTTAACCGCGATAAACGCCTTAGTTTTCAGTAAGTTGTACTACTGCTCGAACATCTGGGCAAATACCACAGAGAAAAATATACGGAAATTGCAGGCTGTGCAGAACTTCGCATGTCGAATCGTCAGTGGCGCGAGAAAGTACGATCATGTAACTCCACACTTAAAAAGTTTGTCTTGGTTACCCGTTAAGGACCAACTATACTACCGCCAAGCTATCATGGCTTTAAAATGCATTTCCGGACACGCCCCCAACTATTTGACGTCACGATTCATTACCCGCGAGCAAGTTACCAAGCGTACAACTAGGAGCGGCCAAAAGCTCAACATACAGCCTCAGGAGAAAGAACATTTTATTACAGAACTATTGGACTTTGGAACAATTTAGACCCCTTTTTAAAATCAAGCCGTTCGGTTCAAGTTTTTAAACGTATCTTAAAGAATAAGCTTTTAGACAATGTATGTATGTATGTATGTATGTATGTATGTATGTATGTATGTATGTATGTATGTATGTATGTATGTATGTATGTATGTATGTATGTATGTATGTATGTATGTATGTATGTATGTATGTATAGACGCCATGTCTCCTTCAGCCTAATAAATCCATGTTCAGGATATCATTTAAAATGTGATAGCGACTTCACAGTAACAAACGATTCAGTCACAGTGACTGGTGGGTCGGTTAAAGTGAGTTTTTCTTACAAGCTGGACAACACAACATTATGGTGAAATGGTACCTCGAGACCGTGAAATGGTACCTCGAGACAGTCGCAGGACAATACCTCAATCTATAGTGTAAAATCGGAGCGTTACCTTTCTCCTAAACTGCGGAACTCCATACCAGCTTCAGACGGAACTATCAAGGCTTTGAAAACTGAATAGCGTTTACAAACTTGACCTTCAGTGGCCAACTCGAAAGCCTCAGCTGCATTGGCCACTGTGCACCCACGTTGAAAAGAAATCTATTTTTATCCCCAGTTTTCCTAATTATGTGTTATATACCTGTGTGATTTATATAATTAGTTAAAATATCAATGTGTACAACAAAGATTCCTTCCTATGGGTCTTTTGGAATTTATCACCTTTTCATATACCAGTGTGATGTGTAACATTTAGCGAATTTACCTTACAATGACCTTTAAACTTGGAACATGGATTCGAAAAATTAGATACCATTTGTATCGTATTATTTCACTGTTATTTTCAAATTTAATTATGTTCAATACTTGAGAAATAGCTAGGGTGTTGTAGCAGCCGAGACTCTGTAGCTGCCAACTTCCTCTACCATTACTCTCTTTCTATAGCTAAGTGTATTTCACAAGAAGTATTTATTATATTTCAGTATTAGGTACACCAAATTATAAGTTATGGCATTTAATTTAGAGATGTTATATGTTAACCCCGGTTAATTTTTCGACTTTGCCTCGGGGATCCTCGACAAAATCCGAGTGCTCCTTTGCAGGAATCGAACTGAACCTACTACCTTCCGATGCGCAAGTTCGGATGCTATGCC
>OX421452.1:34308184-34315684 GCA_949126865.1 Montipora capitata | reverse complement strand
CACACACAGAAGACTCTATGCACAAAGACACCACTTAGCAGGGGAGTTTCAGGCAAGACTTTTCATGACATGGAAAATACAAAAGAAAAAAAAAACAAACGCATTTTCTGACTGGATTGCCTATGGCAAGCCAGTAAAACGAAAAACAACTGAAGATACTTCTGGTAGTTGTAGTCAAATGACGCCATTGTGAAAGTTGCTTGTTGCATTAATTGCAGTAGCCGGTAGGGAAAGCCGGAACATTAACTTCAAATTAACTTCAATCTCCAATCCACGCCTGAACGCCGGATGGAAAATAATAGGCAAAAGCCACTGGATGATCTTCTCCGTCTCTACTTAACTGGCTCAAAATAGCTCCCAAGCCTCTGTTGGACGCGTCTACTTGCAAAGTAAAAGGTTCGTCCCAATGTGGCGGTCGTAAGACTGGGGGTTCTTGCAAAGCTTGCTTTAAATCCTCAAACGCTTGCTCGTGTGTCTGTAGCCACTCAATTCTAGTTGGTCCCTTACCTCGTGTTAGATCTGTTAGAGTAGCAGCCCTCTGAGAGAAATTGGGAATGAACTTGCGGTAGTAGCCGACAAGTCGAAGGAATGATCTAATCTGTCTTTTGGTTTCAGGTCTAGGGAACTCTTTTATCGACTTAACCAAAGCCAAACGTGGTTCAATCTTGTCTCTTCCAACACGATGACCCACAAAATCTACTGTTTCCATAGCAATTTTACATTTAGAAGGGCGCGCGCATAGGCTGCACTCCCGCAATCGTTGCAGAACCTGGCCAAGTTCCACTAGATGTTGCGAAAAGGAAGTGTGTGTGTCTACTTCAAGATCATCAATGTAGGCTCCTGCAAAATTAAACCCTTTTAAAACGACATCTCACATCATTCGTTGGAAAGTGGCCCCGGCAGTCTTCATACGAAAAGGCATGACCAGAAATTCATATAATCCTTTTGTGGTGATAAAAGCTGATTTTTCGATTGTTGATTTATCTAGAGGAATCTGCCAGTATCCCTTAGTGAGGTCAAGGGTGGTGATGTACGTTGCCAAGGCTATTTTCTCTATCATGCGGTCCGTAGATGGGACCGGATAGGCATCCATTTTAGTAATACTGTTAAGTTTTCTATAATCGACGCAAAATCGTATGGTACCATCAGGTTTGGGGACGACAACGACCGGGAAGGCCCAGGGGCTGGCTGAGGGGCGAATGATACCCATTTTAAACATGTTTTCTATTTCGTTGTTTACGACTTCTTCGAGTTTCTGAGGTACCTTATAGGGAGAACAACGTATTGGTGCAGAGTCGCCCGTGTCAATCCGATGTGTCGCTACGCTAGTGACACTGGGGTTACCAGAAAAGACATCTGCGTATTTTCGTAAAAGGTCCTTCACCTGATCTTTCTGGTCCTTGGTTAAGGCATCCGAAATGATAACATCCTCCCATCCTCTCATATCCAAATGGGGATATGCATTTTTCATGTGGTAGAGAGGTTTCGAAAGATTCTGACATTATATAGGAAGCCGTCTCGTCCCTACTCTGCCATTTACTTAATAGATTAATGTGATAGACTCGGTGTTGTTTGTGGGACTTACCGGTGTCGATCCCATAGTGCAAACCATCATTGAAAACCTTCGTCACTTTAAATGGGCCCTGCCAATGCACTTCCAACTTACTCCCTGGAGTAGAAAGAAGAACCAACTTGTCCTTGTCACCGACTTGTAAACTACGTGTGGAACTATGAACGTCATGCAATCGTTTCTGAGTACCTTGCACTTTCTTCATACGATCTTGTACCAGACGCTGCATCATTGCCAGTCTCCTGCGAATTTCAAGAACATGACTCACAAGGTTCCTTTCAGATTTAATTTCCTTCCCAAGCCACGACTCCTTGATTACTGAGAGGGGACCTCTTACTGTACGTCCAAAAAGCAACTCGAAAGGGGGGTACCCTGTGGATTCACATGGAACTACCCTATATGCAAACAGCAAATGAGGAAGGAACTTATCCCAGCTTTGTACCCGCTCTTGCGCAAATTTCTTTAACATCGCCTTGAGCGTGCCATTAAATGTCTCAACCAAACCGTTTCCTTCAGGGTGATAAACCGATGTTTTGATCTTTGTAATGCCTAATTGCTCATATAGTTGTGTCATAAGACGGCCCACAAAATTGGATCCCTGGTCAGATACTAACTCTTGGGGAATTCCCATTCTACAGAAATATTGGACAAGTGCATCCGCGACGGTTTTGGAACTAACACTCCTCAAGGGAATGGCCTCAGGATAACGAGTAGCATAGTCTACAATTGTAAGAACATAATTATAGCCAGTGCTGGACCGTGGCAATTCTCCTACAATGTCGATTGCAATCTTTCTGAAAGGTTCGGTCACGGACGCTACGGGGCTCAAGGGGGCCCTATTTGACTTCAACTTCCTGGCCACTAACTGACAGTGTGGGCAGGTGGCACAGTACTTACGAATGTCGAAGGCGGGACCAGGCCAATAAAAGTGGGTCCCTATGCGACTTAACGTTTTTGAGGTGCCCATGTGCCCTGAAAGGGGTATAGTATGACCAATACGCAGAATTTCGTTTCTGTAAGATTCAGGGATTACAATCCGATCAACAAACCTGACTCCATTGTGTACGCTTTTGTTGAACCTGCGGTGCATGAGTAACCCTCCCTTGAGAAAGAAACCGTCCGTTTCCATGGGTTCCTTGTAAGTAGCTCCATTACGCGCTTTTAAGAGGGTCACATCTGAATTCTGGTCTTTTATTAACTGTTTTTTATTTCTATCGAGAATATTGAGGGGTAAAATGATCCGCACGTGTATCCCCATCTGAGTCACTATCCGAGAGCTCAACCGAGTTCTCACACGCTTCCTCACCTACGTCTTTGTCCCCGAAAAGTATTCGCAAGTCGCCTTCATTAAGACCATTTTTTTTAGACTCCCTTTTCGACAGATTTTTAAGTGCGAGTGCATTTTCGCGGTCAACCAAACTATCGGCTCTCTACTGGGCCTCTTCAAGCGCCTTTTGTCGTCTCGTTAGCACAAAGGCTTCAACACCTTTGGAGCCGTCCACCAAAACATTTTTCTCCCACTGTCTCAGAACATCGTCTCTAGGAAGTGTTTGCCCGAAAGACGATCTGCCGAGCAGGCAATCAACGGGTAGTTTACTCAAAACTCCCACTAATTCTAGATGTTCACCCTGATCGCTTTCAAACTGAACCCAAGCTAAAGGGACTATGAGGCGTTCTCCCGATGCAGTTAGGACTGTAATCTCGTCTCCTGTAAAGGAATCTTTGTCAACCATAAATCTTTCATGTACTAGGGTCCTCGTACAACCAGAGTCTACGACCATCTCTGCAGGTATCCCACTTATCTTGCCTCTAACGTTACAAGGTGGAAACTGCGGTCGTTTAGGTTCTAGGGGCGTCATACATAACAAGGAACCCTGGGGAGGCTTAATCCGTCCCCTGCTACAGTTGAAAGACATGTGACCAAGCTGACCACACTTAAAACAAGTTATCTCAGGCTTTGGCTTTGCACTTCTACTGGATGGGGAGGGGTGGATCTTGGATTGTGTGAATGACCTCTGAGTCTCTTTCTGTACTGGAACGACTGAGCTCCTTTTTTGTTTAAAACCCTGACTACCGAATCGCGCGTACCTACCATCAACAAGGGGACCCTTACGCGATTGCACGTGTAAATTTGCCATATTACCAAGTTCTTCAGCATTCACAGGTTTGCGTTCCTTTAACCAGGCTCTAAGTTCGGGACTTACCGCGTCCAAGAGCCTCTCAATCATGATCTGCTCTGAAATCTTCTCCGGGTCACCTGTAGCCCCCGCAACGTCCATCCAACGATTTAAATATCGTCTTGTACGTTTGGTCCACTGCACAAAATCTTCGTCCGGTAGCTTCTCTGATGTTCGGAACCTATACCTGTAATGATCAGCAGTTAGTTGGTAGGCTTTGATAATCACTGACTTACACTCGTAATAATCTTGGCACTTGGGGTCCGGAATCTCTAAGTAAACTGATTTCGCCTTGTCAGTGAGCTTGGGTACCAGGTTACCAATCCACTCAATTTCTGGTTGAGACTGTGCCTTTGCGGTCATCTCAAAAATTCTAAAATAGTCGTCTATATCCTCGTTGTCTCGCATTTCTCTGACCTTTATAAACTTTGGCCTTCTAGCACTTGATTGAATCCTTTCCGATTCCCTGACGGCAAATTGTTCACTCTCATCTCGAAGTAATCTAATTCGTTCCCCCTCTCTAATTATTCTCTCTTCTTCCTCGCGCGCTTTTTGCCTCAGACTCATATTCCCATTTTTCCCTTTCATACGCTCGTTTCTCCTTTTCCGCCTCTCTTTCCTCCTGCTGAATCTTTCTTCGCAATTCCAGCACTTGCAGTTCATACTCTTGTAATCGTAACCGCTGCTCAAAACTAATACCGCTCACAGGCTCCTCGCCTGTACCGATAGGCTCAATTCCCTCTATCGAGTCTGTCTCTATCTGCGTCATACGTTTGTCATGCACCCTAAGTTTACTCGCTAATGTCTTGATACCATCCTTACTAATGAAAGCAATAGATCTTCTGCTAGCTTCAATTCTTAGGTCTTCTAATGTCCAAGAGCCATAGTCAGAATTCGTCGCCATAAAGAGTAGCTGTGCTCCGCGATTGTGTCTGAGGTGTGAGATACAAGCACCAGGGGAATTCTGATCCCACTCCTGACACCAACAATTATGTGACGGTTCGCGATCCCCTGGGTCTCGCGAGATAGCGAGGAGAAACTAAATGAGAGAAAACTAAGGGTAAAACAACGTATTTCACACCCCTTCCCACAAACCCGCAACACAGCATAATTTTTAGTAAACGCGTACGACTTTAATTAAAGATAAAAGTTAACTACAAGTAAAACAGTTACGACAGTTACTATCTCTAAATTAACTAATCTTACTTAGATTTACTTAATGCTAATATATACTTAAACGACAATACAAAATGAACTAAATACTTTACTTTAATATTTACAGTCAATAAGTTCAGTTCTTCGTCAGCCTTCGTGCCTTCTCAAGGTTCTTGTTAGTTCAACCGGCTAATCCTGCAACCATCCACTACCTCTTCCAGCAAACCAACAAACGTACTCACGTCTTCTGTCAGTCCACAAGACTCTCACTTTCGTCGCCGAACTTTTCCTCCAAAAACTGCCACTATAAATATATTTGCCACCGCCGACAAAGGAGTTTTGTCTGGGAATTTCGCGGTCGGCTCCCACCAATGACTCTTGGCAGTGTTTATCTTTTCCACTTTCTTTAAACTTTCACCTTTCCACTTTGGCTTTTCTCCGGCTTTCCTTATCCTAGCAGTCTTCTTGTCAACTGACCTTTTTCCACCCGCCTTTACACCACGCTACTTACATTTATATCTTTACATAACAATGCACTCCACATCAACACTTATTGAAAAACCTATTGTTAAAACACGACCCTAACGAACCAATAGTTACAAAGCATCTCCACAATGGAGATTTAAAAGAACAAATAGACTAACAAACTATTCTCTAATGTACTAATTGCGGTAGACTACGATACGAAATTAACACTAAGTAATTAACATGAGCGGAATAAACTATGAACTAACGAAACAAAGAACTAAAGAAAAAGGAATTTTGTGACATCCACAGGGGAACGCAAACGACAATCTTCGGTGAAATATGTGTTCGAGAGAGTCAAACGGTTCTAAGAATTTCGGTTCTATGTTGCCAAACAGCTACAGACTTCTTTACTAAAACATCACGTAAAAGATTCGCAACCAGGGAAAGGTGGTCCCTTACGTTTTCTGAAGGGTATTTTTGCAATTTTGGCACTTAAAAAGGTCACCTAGCAGTTTCGGATGAGCAAATGGTTCGGTGGAAGTTCAGAAGTTAACGTTCAGCTAGTAATTTCTGAAATGAAGATATATCATTCCCTAAAATTTTCGGACACCTCAAATCTCAGCTAAGATATGCGAACAGATCGAGATTCTTCTAAGTGATAAAAAATTTCTTAAGACATTCTTTATACATTACAAGGAGCCTAGAAACGTCTCTGAAAGGCTTTTGGCTTAATTTTGATTCAATGGCAAAAATCTACTGAAAGGGAATTAATAACAGATAACGAATGAATTCCATGAAAGTTGTCGGGCTTTGAGTGCCTATCAAAGCAATGCTATGGCCAATGAACTTTATCGTTATTTCAGGTTATAACGAATGCAGCTTATCTTAAAATGATTTGAGGGTGTGCTGCTTAGATGAACGGGTAAAATTCCGCAGAGTTGACTCAGTGACTTGACACTGTACCCAGCAAAAGCTTCTCCTTAGCGGAAAATGCAGATCCAGTCCTTGATATAATCACCGGACATTGTGACTTTGATTTATTGGCATATTTTAGCTGAAGCTCTTAACTCTTAAACCAATTTTGAAACAGGAAAACAAAACAAGTCACTCACCCTTCTTAAAATTTGCATGCAAGCAAAGGATTACCATTGTATCTGAAACATCAAAGGCGATGTTAAATTGTTTATGGTTGAATACAGGTGGTACTATTCCGGAATAGAAATACACAAATATTTTTTAAGGCATTTCGTTCTCGATCTTAATCGAATAAAAATTACCAGCGATTTGTTTTAATTGTATATTCGACTTGAACGGTCTCCAGAGTACTCTGCGTTGACTTTCCCGTCAGATATATCTATTGAGGCTAAATTCTAAGAGCTTTCTTTATTCTCATCTGAGCTACTAATTAGGCCTAGCAAGAAAGCAAAAAACATGCACTTTGACCCTAAGGGAACTTGAGCGATATTTTATTTCCACCCGAGGGCTACTCTGTTTACCGGATATCCGTCCTTTTGAAAAGCCGTAATCCACCCCGGCATCCGCAAACTCATAGCCCGGAAATGAGAAATAAAAAAGAAGGCACCTAAGTTTCAAGCAAGAATTTTTCTTCTAAAAACGAAAAACGAGCACGATTCCATTCCCGTTGATGTTCGTCAGTCAAGCGTTGTTTTATGGAGGAAAACTAGTATTGGCACACTTCCGCTATAACAAACAAGTTTCGATTACGGATTTCAGCATTTTGATTATGCCCGGTACTTTGAACCAATGCCAAAGTCTTGAGTGGAATTCCAAGTCAATGTCATCGTGGCTGAGTCATGAGTGGAGATGGCTCTGTCAAAATAGTAGGGATAGAGGGTCCTAAACACGGAAACAAATCATTAGGTTGTTGATGCATGTTGCTGAATAATGTTACGTTCTTTGCCGGACTGATTACAGTGATGTTCTTTCCTGTTCAAGGCTTTTGTCATTTCCGAAAAGTTTTAATTTAAGGTGGTGCTAAATTTGTCACGATCTTCAGGTTGACTCATTACAATGCTGTTCCCTCCTGTACAAGGCTTTCGTCATATCCCAAATATTTCTATTTTTTTTTCTAAAAGTATTGTTCTGTTCTATGCTTAACTGATTATAACA
>OX421452.1:34288184-34298184 GCA_949126865.1 Montipora capitata | reverse complement strand
TCCACCGGGAATTAAGCTCTGTTATCACGCAAAAGTTTCGAACTTTTGTTTCGGTGGAAAAACAAGGTTACTGATCCCGTGAGTGAAAATACTCTATGATTGTTCATTTTCCCGCAAAACTTGGTTTAAAAAACATCAAATTTAGTCATCTGAGCATGAAATGCGCAGCAGGTGGTCTGATGAATTATAGTTGACGTTTGAAATGTGTTGGCAGCGCAAAAACCTGAACTGAGGTCAAACGAACAAAGCGATGGGGGAGGGGGAAGAGAAGAACTACTCCTCGCCCCCTCCCGCTTCGCTTGCTCTTTTAACTACACAGGCTGAGAAAATGTTGGATTGTATAAGGAGATGGCAAAACTGAACCTTGCTCAGGCAGCATTATTGGGAGGCGAATACATTCACCACCACACCGACCTCGGTTTGGATTATAATCATTGTGTTCGACGAAGGAGAACGCGCTCTAATCGTGTCAGTCCCACGTTATCAATTGTGATGCCATACGATTTCAGCGTCTGGGCGCCATCTTAAACTGGCTGGCTAACACACGTGGCCTCGATCTCATGTGATAGTGCACGGCTTGCCCAAGGGAAAACACCGATTCCCATTTGTCCACCGAAATCCCGTTGGTTGGAGTAAATACTTGGACAATCTAGGGAGTCGTGCTCCTTGGCAATCTAGCAAGAAACTGATATTGCATTATAACACAAGTAATTGTAATTTTAGTAAAAAAAATAGCGACAAGGTAACAGTAAAAATACTTATAGATTGATACCTTCATTACTGAACAGAAACTAAAAGAAGCAGTTGCTGAACCTTCAAATGCCTCACCGATGACAAAACAGGAATCGAACGCACCTCAGTAATCTTTGATTATTTGCGGCCGCTACGCGGTTCGGTAAACATCCACCACTAGCCACCTCCACTTCGGTGAATAATTGTTAATTATCATAGAAAGGACAACGATGATGAAAATTAAGACGATTTCATTCAGGATTTAAACCGGCTAAACCTTAGCTAGTGGGATTTATCGTTGGATAAATTCTAACCCAGTTCTCTCACCACCGCGCAAATACTGTTTCACGATGTGATATACAGTAAATGTTTAATTTCATTTAACAATTGGCCAACTCAATTCCCTTTCTAAGACTACCATCCTTTCTTGTCATGTTGATTTATATCTTTCAGATCCCCTATATCCTTCTTCAGTGATCAAAGCGGTCAACTTCCCGGGTGAAAGTATCTTGCCAGTTGGTTCGAGGGTCACAATCTCCTGCAGCAGCAACCGCTCCAAGAACTTCTTATTCGGAAATCCTGACAATGCTCAACCTTACATGCTTGAGTTATATATTAACAAACGCTATATTGACGGGTGCGGGGGCAACCGTAAAGATCGCAAGGATACAAAAACCTGTACCTTTATTATTCGAAATGCCACAAAGATGAACTCTGGAGTTTTCGGATGTACAGCCATCAATTTACAAGACTATTGCACATCGGCCACAATCCTGTTGCATTTTGAAGGTTAGTTTTCTTTTCTTTTGCTTTTAATTTCCTTCCCAGAAACAAGAGGACAGCTAGACTTTTTTAAAAGTATAGGTGGATTTCTTTGCAATTTGATGAAGTAAAACCTCTCTTAGTTTGCCACAAAAAAAAGAAAAGACAAATTTGAAAGATGTCTTCGAATGAGTGCAGCAGATACTATCGATCGGTATATTTGAAGAACGCATTTCTCTTTAAAAAGACTTCAAACTTCCTCACTTAAAGGGTATGGTTTCAATGGACTTTGGGCTGTGATTAATGGATAAAAATTTAGCTTTTCGCAATTTCATTTATCTTGTTCCCACTATAGCTATAGCCGGTTCTCACAAGGCTTTCGTATTTCCTCAAAGCGAGGGATAGAACTTGTCATAGATGTCCGATAAAACTTTGCACACTGTTGCAAGATGTTGTAACGTAATAAAAAGGGGGGGGGGGGGGGGGAACGGTCACCGTGCTCGTTTCCATGGTACGACTCTGACAAATACGGCAATTTATATATTTTTATAAGCCACTTTGACAATAGCAGTGCATATCCAATGTTGAACAAATTTAGCTCGCTTTTATAAACTTAAGCCATGATATAACGCAGAACCTGGTGTCATTTTATGGTTAAGTCACGCACAAACCTGGAAAATGGATTTGAATGCCTTTGTGAGTACTTAACACTCCAAAAAAGATATAACTTGAGTGTGGGCTGTTTGATTCGTAATGGCTCCTTCAGTACAATTTTATAAAATTGCCAAAACAACTAGCCATAGATTTTTGCTGATTTTTTTTACTTCTCCATGAAGACACCGTTCTAACAAAATATATATATATATATATATATTAAAAAAAATGGGGCTCATCGTACTTGTTTAGGAGAAAATAGAGACCTTTAGATTCTGGGACGAGGACAAGAACGATTACGAGTTTTGACTGCCCGTTTTTAGCGAAACTACTTGGAAAATTTATAACCCTTACAATTAATCTTACTCTTTGTTAGCAGTATAAGTTGCTCAGTTATTCTTATTGCTGGTAACTGTGTCTTTTTCCTGATCGAAAAATGCCAAAACTGCTACCGTGTTGGTGACTTGCTTAGACACGACGACATTTTTCTAAAACCTCGTACTAAAATGATGACGGCATCACGTTTTTCCCGCCAAAATGACGCTGGTTTGAGCGCTCACTGTTGTTCTTTGAGAAAATCTCGTACTCGTAGACGTAGCCGTAGCCGTTCTCGTCCTAGAATCTAAAACTCTCTAATATCCATTCCTTGACAGATTAAGCTTGGCGTCATTGAAAATCCACCATTTTATCAATGTGCTTGAGCTAATACGCGCGCGAATGACGCAAGAAATCATGCGCAGTAGGGTTGAGCAATGCAAAACCTGGGAATTTTAGTCCCATTATTCCTTCTGATGTTGGGTCCCAAATTTGATTTTGCCAAGTAGTAAAACGTATGGACTTTACTCCAGCCCTGTTACTTTACTCAAAGTTGCTAACCCTATTATTTCACTGCCCTTGGCCGAAATTCTAAATGAGGTGACTGAACACAGTTTTCGAGCACTTATAGTTCGATTTCTCCCATATTTATGCCGTTTCTTGCCTGGAAGCTCAAATTTGGTCACTGATAAGCGCTACCATGAAAGTTTTTATTTGTGGCAGTCAATATCCTCTGCAGGCTGTTATCATGGTAAAGCATCAAGAATAAAACTTACAACTTAAAAATTAGAACTTTATTTGCACACGATAATGTTTAAAGCTGAATTGATTGTGGGGTCGTGGGCAAATGAAATCAAATCAAGTTAATACAAATTAAATCATATTGGTTTTTGCTGAGAGGGGAAACCCAGAGTACCCGGGGAAAAAAAGAACCTCTCGGAGCAGAGTAAAGAATCAATAAACTCAACCCACATATGACGAGATCTCGGAATTGAACCCGGGCCACATTGGTGGGAGGCGAGTTTTCTCACCACTGAGCCTTCCCTTCTCCAAGGGATGACCTAAGGGATGCTTTTTCCTTATTTATGCAATAATCACTCATAAGTTTATTTTCAGCATTTGCTTACTTAGAATAAAAGAAAGCACGTTTACCAGATGTTGTCATAGAATTTCAACAGACGGATTTATCATAATTCGCTGATACACATTTTTCAGTTTTTCCAATTTTTGCTTCTTAAATTTCTGATTTTGTTTTTGTTCTAGACGACTCATTTGTAGTAGGAACTATTTTAATCTAAAAGTTCTGCGAGAAATTTGGTAAAACAGCCAACTGCTGTTGGTCTCAAATTGTCGAGGTAATGCGTATGCGCAGCATTTTGCCGGGTTCCTCTGAAAGATTTTCACTTTAAAACGTTAGGAAGCGTATTTACACGGCATTTCCAAGACCATCGCGAGATTGAGAAAAAAACGTTTTCGCCATACTCACCATCTTTGTTTTGTGTTCAGCCAGCTTGAATCCCTTACACCCGATTGAGGGATCAGATAGACTTGTTTTTCTCTGACGTCAAATATGTTTAATCCCATTAGATCCATCGCCCCCAAGATTTACAATCAATCCTCCCAGAGAAATCTACGTCTCCGCAGAAAATAAGAAAAATTTCACATGTGGAGCATCAGGCGTTCCTACCCCTAACATCACGTGGTATAAAGATGGCGTCCCGGTGCCCAGGAAGAAAACCTTAGGAGTGAAAAATGTCTCCTTGCTAGTTTTCGAATCTTTCTCGTTCGCTGACCAGGGAAATTACTGGTGTGAGGCAAAAAATTCTTTTGGATGGAATAGATCCTCTGACACAACGTTAAATATTGCGCAAGGTATGTTCGTTCAATTTGTTTTCCTATAAACGCCTTTAGTTAAATTCTTCTTTGGCCGCAATGATGCAGCTTTTTCTCAGTGAAACGTGCCAAAACACGAAGAGGAAAAATGAGACATGTGATTCAATTCTAAACAAACACTTTTCTTACCTGCAGAGCCAGTCATTACTTTCCATCCACAAACCACGTTCGCGTATAAAGGGAATTTTACCGTGGTTTCCTTCCAATGCAAGGCCACTGGAAATCCAACACCAGGGATTAGTTGGTTAAGAAACAACTCTACCAAAGCCAATGGCACAGTCTTTCAAGCTGGCAGCATCTCAACACTCCTCCTTGTTTTGCCTGGAAGGAAGAAAACTTCTAGCTGCAAGTACAACTGTATTGCGAAAAATTCGTTCGGAAAGGCTTACTCCAAAGAAGGAACGTTGAATATTGTTGATAAGAAAACTCGCAATGCTATTTATTTCTACGGTCATCCACAAAACATTACAGCCTCTCTCGGTGATCACGTTATGCTCATTTGCGCAGCAGAGGGCTCTCCGGTCCCAGAGATAACTTGGCTGAAAGACGATAGAGCAATCGTTGATAAAAATGCCACATTATTTCGAGGGTACAGCAGTTCTACTTCATCTCTTGCGCTTTACTCGGTTGAAGAGAATCATAGTGGAAGATATGCTTGTCAGACAAGAGGTCATATGGTAACTGTCACTTCAAAGGAAGCAGTGCTGTCCATTACAGGCAAGTAACTTTTAAATTAAGAGTTTTTTATTAGCGTAATATTGTTTTTGTCCGTTGGACAAATTTTGGGTCATACGGCAGGGCAAATAGGTTAATCACGACTCACACAGGACAGGGGAGTTAACCACACACCGGCAGTACCACTAATGAAATCTTTCGCTTTTCGGGAGAAAAATGCAACTTGGAGTTTTTGTTTTTGTTTTTGTTTTTTTTTTCTTGTAATGCATTCATCCTTTCTCGGCTTCAGCGTGCAACCTATTGAAACACTGAGTCATTTGCACGTTATCAGACTAAAACCGGAAGAAAAGAAACAAGAACCAGCAGAGATCCTATGGACCTCTGCCCTGTGCCTTGCATCATTTATTAAGATGAAGCCTGAGATCTCAAACCGCGTACGCACTCTTGTACCATTGGGCTATTTCTTTCAGATACCATTCGGCAGGAAAAAAAAAACATTGACATCTTGACCAAATGTTACAAAACCTTTCTTAGAAATCCTAAAAATAATACAAATTCTTAGGTAATACGAAAACGCTACACAATTTGAAGAACACGTTTATACGGAGGTGAACGATGAATACATTGAACGTTTGGACGAGTAACATCTCCGTACCCCGAAAGATCAGAGATACAAACACCTTTGTACTGTCCCTTTTACAATACCATATTTGGATAGCCAACTGGAAGAAAAGCTATCAAGTGGATGCAGCAAGATTGCCCAAAGCCTTTACAAAGCTAGACACGATAGCATGCTGCGGCCAATCTATCACCACTTACTACAGAAATATAACTTGCAAGAGAGTAACAACAAAAAGCCTTGGT
This sequence comes from Montipora capitata, assembly GCA_949126865.1. Taxonomy (NCBI): domain Eukaryota; kingdom Metazoa; phylum Cnidaria; class Anthozoa; order Scleractinia; family Acroporidae; genus Montipora; species Montipora capitata. The sequence continues at coordinate 34,292,289 of OX421452.1, read as the reverse complement.
ATATGCAATCGATACCAACAGCCGTCGTGGAAAACGCAAACGTCAAGATTCTGTGTGACACTCCCTTTCAACTGAAGAGTTCCCCAGAAAATGGTGCCAACAAGATCAACATAGCCGTAATGGACAAGCAAGGCAAGTCGTAGCTACTGCTAATCGTCAGCACGGTATGCCAGGTACAATACAATACAATACAATACAATACAGTACTTAATTGACCGCTCCTCATATGGGCTTTTCAGGGCCAATGAAACACAACGAAACGACGGAACAGAACAACATCAACTGTTAAGAATCGCAACTGGCCGGAGGCAAACCAGCTGGCTATTTACAAGTGCAGCTGAGAAGTTGAACCAGGGACTACCAGGATCAAATTCAACAAGTGGTCAGAGCGTGTCTTGAACCCGGGATCTCCGGATCATAAGGCAAGCGCCCTAACCACTGGGCCACACTGCCTCCTAGAGGTAGAAAGGATAAAGGAAAAAACACTAATGAAGCAAGAAAAGTATATCGATCTACACAAAGGAATAAACAACTTATACAGGGATCACACAGAAACTCAGATCAACGTAGTATTCGACTTCCTAGGCGGTTATTATACGAAAATGGAAAAGGAACTATATATTATTGCTAAATGTCAAAAGTGGCTCCTTCACAAACCAATGAGATAGTTACGGGTATATATAACGATTCTAACAGACTTACATGTAACGCGGAAACAACAAAGCATAGCCTGTCACCAGCTCGTCAAGCGTCATGGGGAAGTCGAACCCCTGTGTTCTCCACCCCTATAAACATAAAATCAACAGAGAACGAACAGGCGAGAAAAAAATCTAAGGGGAGGAAAGGACAACAGGACAATGCAAAACACATGGCAGAGCACAACGGTGTTTGTCAGATCCAAAACATCACCAGCCGACAGACTCATTCGTCGCAAATTTAAAATGATAGTACACTGAAATCGGACCCAAGGAAAGCTCTGTATATCTGGATATGCAAAGCACTCTCCCAAGGTTATCCGGAAGCTTCCACGTGTGATTTGATTATTTGGTAAAGTCCACGTAAAGATCGATAAGTGTGAGTCAACAATAAATTGTTGCAAGTTTAAATAACTACTTCCAATATATATATGTGTTTTCCGTTCTAAGTGGCTGTGCAAGAAGACAATTCAACGGTTAGTGACTTTGTTGCTATTGAGATTTTGCTTTGTTAATTTGGGGCGTTTAATCAACCTGTAAAACAGCAAAGCCACTGTTACAATTTTGAACGTTTTAGATGACGAGTTTCAGGAGGAGTTACACCTTGTGACACAAAAGATCGAAACTTGTTCGGGAACAATGAAACTGGTCAAGAAAACAAGTTGATGCTAGTTCCATGACTTTGGCCGGTTTCTGATCATGCTGATTGTTTTACGCAGATTAGCGCAACAAGGCCGCGCGAGACTATATTACACGGTGAAACTCGTGTTCACTCATCACCACTGCCATAGTTGTGACCCGATGCAGAAATAGAAAGTTAAGCAGTTCTACTTTTCTACTTGTCTCGTAACGGAGATTCAAAAAAGTTTCACGAAACCGACCATGTTACACCGCTGAAACTTGTTTCGCAGTGCCTTTGCACAAAAGTTTGAGCTGTCGGAAACCCGATCCACGTACACCAATAACGTATCTCTCCCTAGATATTTACTATCCTCCAGCGAATAACCACAGTTCATCGAGTAAACATCAATCATTTTCATTCACCAAACTAACTCAAAAGTTCAACAAGACAGGTCAGCAAGAAAAAAAAACTGCTTTCGTGGCAGTTCTGAAATCGAGACATCACGTGATTGGGAGCCGTGTCCATAGGAATGAAATGCAATCAAGCGTGGCCAAGAAAAAGATAAAAGTTTCAACGTGTAACAGCGGCTTAAAAACTCCGTGGTATATAACAACCTTTTTGATTAAGAATTTACAGCCTCTGATAAGTTGATACTTTGATACCCCCAAAATATGAGAGCCCGTTAAGTTTGGCAAAGAGAAACCGGGTGAAGAATCAAATTAGTGAAGTTAAACGGCTTTCTCATATGGGGACAATAGCTTTGAATTAAAAGCTAAGATATGCACGATGAGTTTTGTAAAGCATGTAGAGTCCTAATAAGCCAGTAAAGCAATAACTGAATGATATCATTATGGAAGAGTTGACACGTAACACAATTAAGAACCGAATAATGGACCTAATTAGCATAACTGCCTAAATATAAGTAATTTCTTAGGATGATTTCGTGTTCATTATGTCTACAGGTGGTGTTTCCAAATCATCTGGTCTTTCCAAGTTGGAGTGGATCTTAATTGTCATTGCAGCAGTTTTGCTTGCTTTGGTGATGATCTTGATTTTTATGCCACAAACCAGGCGTAGGAAATCTAACTTCAATATCAGTAAAAAGGTATAACTTGTACTCGTTCTCGAAGCGTGCTCTACGTATCAGTTAGATAACCGTATAATACGAGCTTCAGTCTGCAGAAAACCACACTAATTCTTTCGCAAAATATCAGCATTTTAACCTTCTTTTCAAGCTTGGAAACCACTCAAATCATTTACCCAACACTTGAAAACTGTCGTTGTTGTTGTTGTTGTTGTTGTTGTTGTTTTTCTTTCCAAATTTGAACTTACCGCTAAGGCTTCTCGATTTAAAGTAGTCGCAGACTAACTTGCCAGGACGAGCTGAGTACGCCGGGCTACGCAGTACGAATGGGCAATAATATAAATCCCTAAACTCGTACTCGAAGCCGAACTCGTTTTCTACTGTCGTTTTCTGTTCTCGAACGCCAAAAATCCTTACATGAATGACGAATTCTTGTGTGCTTCATTAACCTGTAAAATCATAGCTTCACTTAGGCACACTAAGGAGTTGGAATGCTACCTTTTAAAAGCTGAGTATCTGGAAATGGCGTTACACATTCATAAAAAATATTAGTGCACTAGAAGTTGTTAGTGCAAACGAGTTATATCTTAAGGCCACTTAGTTGATTCCCATGATAAAAAATCATAAAATTGAAGTGATCCCGCATCTTGATCCCTAAGATTAGACAACAAAGTCTTTGAAAACACACCAGATTGTGTTGACATAGAAGTTGCTTTCCTTTAGTATCAGAACTGGCCGGCCATACCGACCGGTTTTCAAAGAAAGTGCAGCAATTTGAAGGAACTCTAGCATGACAGAGGAATATATACGCGTTGTAAAGTTAGACAGTGAAGTAGGTAGTTCAAGCAATGACAACGGCAACTTCAACGGTGACGGCACTCCAAAATATATCTTAGAGTTATCGCAAGTATTTCGCAATTATTCCGTGTTATTCACCTTGTACAATATGGGCAATCTATCCTGTAACTGGATGGATACAAAGGCTGTTAAAGTACATATATAGAAAATAAATGGTTCATTCTGACATGCTCCCGTTGTCGTCAAAACCTAAGATTCCATGTTGTCGTTTTGTGGAGTACGTCAAAAAATGCACAGGGACTCGTACTGCACGTGCATCACGCGTTTTGGCGTTGTCGTTGCCGTAGCCGTCGTCTTTCCTTTAAACTCACTACTAGTCCTTCCAAATGCCGGGTCCTGCAGGTCAATTCTGTCAAATGGAAAGCGTCCAGAAATTGCCCTCTTTAAACGCAATAACATTATGTCATTATTGTTGTAATGATTCAATTCTTTCCTACCTACAGTTAAAAGAAGGACAACAATTTTTCCATCGTCCAGTGAGTCGCGACAGCATGAACCAACAGACAAACAACAGAAAAGCTTGCACATGCACGGATCCACATTTGCAGATGCCAAATACGGGACAGGAAAATGAGGCCTACATAACAACTGCGTTTTAGTAATAAGTAAAATGTATCGTTTTTCTAAGCTCTTAGTTAGATCGCGCGCCGCAAAATATATTTATTGGAAAGAACGAAAAATGAACTCATAATGTCATGCTAGTAAAGCTTTGGAGCCCAAATTCGTAAAAATGTGGAGTTACGACGGTTTTTCCCCTCATTTCATTGTTTAACGTTGTGATCCTATTTGTGATCGTTAATGTATATGCGAAAAAGTAGTAACTTCCGTTAACTGAGTACAATCAGA
>OX421452.1:34260684-34278184 GCA_949126865.1 Montipora capitata | reverse complement strand
ATAACTTAACGCGCGAAGGTCGAATCATGTGCAGTGAATTAAATGTCGCAAAAAGCCACGAAAATGTCTACAGACGAAATCAGCGACTTACCTGTACGAATATTGGGCAGTGAAGAGAACCGATAAGGTATAAAGGGTTGTTGATATTCATCTTCAGACTATTTAAAATATTTGTCTTTCGTTTACAGTGCACTGTAAGTCATTGCACACTATGTCACCGGATTGTAAGAGTGCCCGCGCGTGGAGCCAACAGGACCGCAGCGCGTGCATAAATTACTAAAATAAACAGGTCTGTTGGAAGGGTGTTTGAGTTTCAACAAAATGAGCTCCAAAATCGTCATGAATTCGTGACGCTGATGACTATTTACTTTGCAGAAACAATCATGGTCAACCTCAAGAGTTAGGAGATTGTAATCTTTGTGTTGAATTCGCACATTTCTTGTCAAACTTTATAACAATTGAAAGAAAAAAAAACCCTACTAACTAACAAAAACAAAAACCCATTGTCTTGCCATCATTTGATATAGATGTGCCCGCTGAGTTCGACGACACTTTCGATTTGTTTTTTTACTTTTACAACCACAAGTACACTAGAAAAACTGAACGTAGAAAAAATGTCCCAAAATGATTTTCGCTGATGGTATTTTTTTTTTTTATATTCGAGTTTCAACATTTATGTTGTTTTCATATCGCAATTGTTGTTGCTGATGGCAAAATATTTCATTCTCTATCGACCCTTCGTAAGAACTTCCTTCTGCTCCTCCCAAAAACTGTGTATCGATATTTTTTTCACTTTTTTATCAATATTTGTTTTGTATAAAGCACGCTAACAAAATCTGTATCTAGCTTAGTTTGCGTTCTTTAACATAGAAATAGAATTTTCGGTCCTATGTTTCTGACACAGCAAGTCGTATATTTTAATGTCTCTCATCCAGGTACTAGCCCCGCCGGACAACGCTTAACTTCGGTGAACTTTTGCCTTAGAAAGATATCAGAAGCTTAGATTGTGGTGAAAAAGAAGCCAATGAATCTCGATTCCCTTTTATTTCCTTCATTCTTTCTGGGTTTAGTATTTTACTAGTAATCACATGTCTTCTCAGGGCCTGGCTATTTACTTAAAACATCTACCATGACACTATTATGGTACACGGTACCAAAACAATTTTATTTACTATTAAGGCTACATATTACGCAAAACCAACTTGAATCTGCCGGAAAACAAAACGCAGCTCAGTTGACAATTATCGAATAAAGCGCTGTGTTACTGCACTACCACATGTACGCAATGCGTGCCTATTTTTTTCATGATGCGACCTACACACAGTAATTAAGTTTATTTTTTACACAGATGTTTGCCATAACGTTAGTCACCAAAGGATCTGAAATGAAACGATGACTAAATTTATGAATGATTGCAAATGTGAAACTAGAAAAGCTTCGCTACTTTGACCACCAGACACATTTTATAACCTGTACTGTAGTTATTTTATCTTGTAACCATGTGTTGTGACTATACTTTTCTTTCTATGTTAATGTTATGTAAATAGTGTGAAATAAATGAACCAAATGAACCATGAACCATGTGATTTACGAAGTAGCCTGCAAAACATCATAAAAATACACTGAAAACTGTCAAATCAACTCGACCAAAAATAGCGACCGATCCGTTCCGGTTCTTCTCTTGTTAAGCAAAAACAGTTCACGATCTGAACTACAATTTAATTCTTCTTAACTCTAGATTCACAACAATTGTACCTTTCACTCTCTCCTTCCTACATTTCATGTTACACGTCAATCAATGTCACATTACTGAAATAACATTCATTCTGCGATCACAACATGGAGCTTGGACAGATCACGTGCGTTATTTACATTGCGTGACCCTAGATTCGAGTTGCGACAATCCCCCCCCCCCCCCCCCCCCTCCTAAGGTTAGCCATGCTCAGTGTCTAGCAGCATGTCCCTCGTCTTCCAAGCATCATCAAGCGCGGCAGCTCCGGGAGGAATTTTACCTTCCAGTGACCCTGCGTTAACTTCTAACGGGAATAACTTTTGCACAGGTCTTCTAGTGTAAACTGGTTTGCCTCTTGTGATCACTCTCACATTCGCGCCCCTTACTTCCTTATCTTTCTCCAAAATGAGATTTTCAATAACTCGTACCTTCTGGTGCACTGTAACCGCATCTCTCGCCTTACGCAACTTTCTGTTCTCAGAGCATTGCATATTATGGAGTTCTCTCAGACCCTTCAAATATTCCCGCTGCCATCTCTTTCAGACGCGTCGCAGCTTCAGATTCAAATACTTGTAGCTACTTGTATAAAAGCTCTCGTTCTCGTCCTCCTCTTCAGGTATTTCCGGCAATGACAGAAATCTTCGTCAATAGATTAAGTGTGTGGGAGTCAATTCTTCACCTTCCGGACTGCTGTCGTCATATGTCATCGGACTGGATTTGGGAGTTCCTTCCACTTCCACAAAAACTGTTAATAACTCGTCATTTGTTAGTCTGGCATCACCGAGAACCTTGTGCACTTGCAAGAGCACTTGCTAAGATCTGCTTTCTCCGCCGATAGTAACCTGCGATCAGGCGTCCTTTTCCGCGAAAAGGTATGCCTGATACAATTTCTTAACGAGTCGTCTGCTCGTAGTCCAGAATCTGGACTTGACTCTGATTGGCCGAAAAACAATAGAGCTCTTGGAACATTGCTTCGATTGGTTACAGATTCTTGTAAATCGGTTAACAGCTGATGAAATCATGGCCGCCGAGAAGGATTTGAACACGAGTGATGAGAGAATGCATCCGAAGAATGGTTTGAGTAAAAGAAGACATTACAGTTGTACTTCCTACGGGATTTGGCAATAGTGTTATTTATACAGGCCCGAACATTCTAGAAGAAAATGCATCGTTCTTCTTCACCAACTCGAAAACGTTTGTAGTTGTGGCAAGTCCTTTTGAATATATTCGGAAGCAGCAAGTTGCGAATCCAAAAAGAGAACCGAATAGCACTTTAGGGCTGCCACATTCGGGGAATCAGCCGAGCTTGACAGAGAAATTCGACACTGTTTACGGAATCGCTGAACAATCTGAACACACTTCTAACAAAATGATAGCTGAATAGCTGCTGCTGTAAACTAGAATTTCTTTGTCTTTGTCACTCTTCACCATTCTCCCAAAACACCCACCTCACTACGGGTCTCTCTCCAAGTTGAAACGCCAATTGGTTCGTTTGTTCTTAAGTTCCCCTCTCACTTCTGAGTGACGGTAAAGCATCTGAAGTTCCTTAGTTTTCTACCCTTTTAAAAGTCTTGGCGTTGTCCACTACAATCAATGTGGGCATTCTCCTCCTGGCCGTAAATGTCCTCAAACAAAGCAGGAAGGCTGTTGCCGAGAGATTCTCCACACTAGTCTAGATGCAAAGCCCTTGTCACACAGCACGAGAATAGTGCCATGTAAACTTTCCTTGACTAGTTTCCTCTAGGAAGGCGGAGCTGGTCTCACTCTGAACTATGGTAAGCTAGAAACTGCTAGCTGTGAAAACGAAGTCCCTTCTAATTTCTTGCAACACACTGATTTAGCAATTTCTTTACTACTTTTCTATCTTTTGGTACCCAGCAGCTCGATCACACTTCGGCTAGCGTGCGTCCCATCCTGCTATGCATAACGTTCTCATGGCACTGCTGAAGATGCAGCCACGCAAAGCAGTATTCCTTAGGCAAAACTACCGGTTCATTTGCATCCAGTGGCAGATCAGAAAATTGCAAGTGTCCCTAGCATCTCAGTAGCATAGTCATCTTCTATCAGTCCAAATTTACTGACAAGCTGCTTGAAATTATTGTCCTTTCTTAGTTCTTTCTGTGCCACCTTAATCCAATCCTTCCTTCCGTAATTCTTGCAATGTTAGAGCTTTCTTCTGTCTTTCCTCCGTGTTCTTCTTAACATTGAAGCGAAACCGTTGAACCCACGCAGTCACTCTCCAGAGTGTTCTCCCACAACTTTCCCTGTCAATCTCAAAAACTTTGTCTAAGCCGATGGATGTGTCAACTTGCACAGTCACCACTCTGGCCCTACGTATTTCTTCGCTGCTCATTCGTGGGTTAGATGGATCTCATTACTGGCTAGCTCTCTTCTCCTTGTACTAACTACCGTGGACCATGCCACCATATCTCACTCTGCTTCAGCTCTTCCGCATTCACTCCCCTGGAACCAACGTCAGCTGGATTTTGTTGTCCTGGACAATTACTCTAATCTCCGTTTTCACTCAACCTTAAGATGCATTGGCCCGATGCCGTACGAACTCTTTCCATTCTCCTCGGTTCATTATCCAGAACAACGCCGTCATGCTATCCAAGAAACATTGAGACCGTTTCACCCCTGACTGTTGAGACAATGCCTTCTCTACCGTACTCATAATTTTTTCCAGCATGAGAGCCGACATGAACTCTAGCCTGGGTATCGGCAACTCCTTTAAAGCGGCGACTCTAGTCTTTGAGGCCAATATTCTTGTTTAATTTCCAGAACTGGTTGTGTACGCTACGTAAATCACGACTTCTTCGCTTACGTGATTCCAAAGACATCGCTTAATCGTGATCTTTTGGCAATCAATGAGACTCTTCATCCGATCCTTTCTTGATTTCATCGTTAAGTGGGTCGTCCTAGTCAATCTTAAGACGACACATTTCTTCAAAAATAATCTTAGCAGTTACTGTAACTGGGCTCACTATTCCAAGAGTGTCAAAGATCTCTGCCCTAAAGTTTCCGTTTTGAGGCACTACAGCCATTAGCACAGTTTGCAACTTCAACCAATTAAGTTAAACGTAATTGCGTCTGCATCATAATCCCACTCTAATCTCAACACCTTTTGACCCATGCAACCCAACTGCATTACCACAGACGATTTGGCAAAAGTGACATCTTCACTGATCTTACATTTTCCGCCGACAACATTTGTATCGGTTTCTATTTCGTTGCTCCTCTTGTTATTGGTCAACCACTTTCTCAGGTTGAAACCTCCGCCTGACATTCGACGGCTGGTTTTTTTGTACAATTCTACAACCTCCATGGTGCTGGCTCCACCCCACCCCACCTCCACCCTCAGATGTGAGTCAGCAAGCACCCCGAGATCTCGGGCAGCTAGTGTTGGCGATATATATAGTATAACCACCAACATCAATACTAGGAAGAGTAATGCTATGGAAACAAGAGCTTAGATGAACTACTTCCGTCTTGTTGGGGTTGCATGCCAAACTATTAGAGGTGCACCAGATAAGAATGTCCTTCACACAAGCTTCAAACTTAGATAGAACGGCAGGACGATCATCAGACGAGCCTAAGGACACATATAACTGTGTATCATCTGCTTAAGTCATTACAGTAAAACCATGGGCTTGTACCACACTCTCCAGAGGGGCAAAGAACAAGGAAAACAAAAATGGCCCCAGGGCAGGCCCTTGAGGAACACCATACTGAAGAGGATAATCGGCTGATCTGACATCCGAAATTAGTGGTCAAACGCCGCCGATAAATCCAGCAGAACAAGTACAACATCCCGGTGGTTGTCAATAGCAACACGAATGTCGTGAAACACTCGTAATAACGTAGTTTCTGTGCTGTGGAAACATCAATACGCATACTGAAACTTTGCTAAAAGCCCATTGGATATAAAATAGTTCAGGGTTTGCGTAGCGGCCACACGTTCGAGCATTTTCGATGGGAATGCAACGTTTATGATAGGGCAATAACTCGGATGTGCCTCACGGTCTAGGGACAGCTTCTTGATCGAAGGCTGAATTACACCTTTTTAAGGGTTGATGGAAATACACCAGATAGCAGAGAAGCGTTGACAATAGAGGTGATGGCTGGGGCCAGGGCTTTAATAGAATGCTTGAGCACACTAGTTGGAGCAGGGTCTGATAAACACGACTTAGTATTGGACTTTACTAAGAGTTCGCTGATATAACGTACAGACACCGCAGAGAAATCTTTCGACGACGCGTCATACACAATTCTCACCTTCGTGGTTGTTGACTCTTTACGAATCACGGCTTGGTGTGGCAAGTAGTAGACGCTCGAGGCCCTTTCAAGTTCAACCACCTTCTCGATTATCCGGCCTTCCAGTTGATCTTTGATGATAGCCGCATATTCAACAAGAACTTCCGGTTCCCTCTCTAGCAACCTGCGTTTTTAAACGGCCCGCACTCGCGGATACTACATGGTCATGGTTCTCTTTAAGTTCTAATTCCTTAGAAAATGCCTCGAGCATTTCCTCCATGTTCCAGTTCAAGAAATCTGTTTCCCGTGTAATAGTCAGTCTGAAGGCTTCGGGCAGTTTGTTTAGCACAGCAGGTACAACTACTGAAGAGTAGATGTTTTCATCCACGCCAAGAGCTTTAAGGCCTCGAAAATTTGATTTGCACCCATCATATAGTTTTCTCAAGCGAGTGGTAACCTTATCATGAAACACTTGCCGCAAATTGATCACATGGACATGGACCCTCTGAATGGCAGTTTCTTTGCCATATCGTTTCTTTAAGGCCTATACAGCTGCTACGTGATTCGCTGAAGTTAAAGAAAACCCCGGGATTGTAGATCACGCCGGTTCAACTAGTTAACTCCGAAGGTATGTAAACTTGTCTACCACTGCAAGGCTTTTATTGCCTTATATCGCGCTTTCGAACGCATCCCAAAATTCTTGCCACTCTTGTAATGTTCCATCAAATTTTTTGACTTCCAGTTTAGGCAGTTTTGCTGTCGTTGCTGAGGGCTGTGAACTGTGTGGTGATTGTATGAGCGCAGCGTGAACTTCTGTATAAACATTCTAACCTTTGGTTGTCATCTGTTGCTGTTGAGAATCGAATTAAGAAGGCGGTGGCGACAATAGTTTCAGTGCATTTTCCATTTTGTCAACCATGGCGTTCAACTCGGTTCGCACCAAATCACTCGCGCAAGGGCGTAGCTAGGGGGGTCCTGGGGTGCCTGTGACCCCATCCCCCATTCCTTGTAAGCCTTTTAAAGCGTTACGCGCGTAATTTGCATTGCGTGAGCCTAAATATGCGTTCCCACACAATTGAACGCGATGTAAAATTAGTCAGAAACGTGTAGTCATGGAATGATATTCTCAAAAATTTGGCATGTTGTATAGTCTAATTATAATTGTCATAACCACTCCATAACGTCATGTAGTGACATATTTGGAACGTCATTGTAGGAATGAAGGTCTAAAGTGGCATTGGCAAATTAAAACGACAGCAAAATGAACAAAACCAAATCCAAACCTATGTTCTTTTCAATTTGTTAAGTTAAAAAAACATCGCTCCAAATTTTTATTATTTCTTTTAATATTACAATTCAATTAATTTTCAGTTAGCCCGTTTGGACTTTTTATCATCATTCTCCCTACTCACTTTCGTTGTCATGGCTCCTAATGGGAGGTGATTTTCTAGCACAAGACGGACGTGTTATCCGATATCTATTTGTTGCTTGAAATATCATGAAACAAGTCTAACGCACACGTTTGAAAAAAAAAAAAGACAGCAAAATATCCTCGAAAGGAAGAGCTAGGATGGTCCAGTGACCCCACTGATGTTTATTCAATTTGGATTTTAACTCAACAAAGATGAACGGTGAAAGAGGTGCCTTTGATATACTTAACACATAATAACCGCATTTCTTTTCTCAATTTTGTAGCCTGGTAAGTAATATTTTTCTCTCTAAGATGTTAAAAAAGTCACGATTCATTAGAGGACTATTGGTGCCACCAAACACTCTTTTCTTCTTTCTGTTAAATTATCATAATACAACAGGCCACATATAAAAAAATCTTGATAAAGTGACTAAAGCAATGCGCGTATATACCGTCTTAACATAACTGGAAGACCAGTGAAATTTAGTTTTATCTTATTGCCGAGATATCATTCTTGTCACGATCCGGCAAACATGTGGTGAGTATTCAAATCGGAAATTTGCAAAATTCATGACCATTTAATTCATTGCTAACGAAAACCAAATCAAGGACACTGCAGGGTGACACTAGTAGTTCAGTAGTTGATGGGTTGTTGACTTAGGTTGTTTAGTCGATGTTTGCTATTGGTAAAAACTGGCCGAACTGTTTGGCTTACAAAAGCAATTATGGCATAGAGGGTTACCTCAAATGAACAATCACAGACCATGGGCAGTCAATCACCGTCCTGGCCTACAGATGTAGGTTCATCTGCTGAATGTAACTGTAGTGGAATATTGTAACTAGTGATTATTGTTGATAGCAATTATTAATAATTTTTCCTGTCTTTTCATATTTACTGGCCCACAACCTTTTTTCTAGGGAACAAGTTTACAGAGCAAGGAAGAAGTTGACTACCCTTGATTGGAATTACTGGTATCATAATGACTTTTCATTTTTCCACCACTAAGGATCATGCTGACACCAACATTGCAAGAAAATATAACCAGAAAACAAAATCTTGGGATTTGAGGATATTAAAGGTGTCCAAAGATTGTGGATATATTTGGATGCTGATGGCCAAAATTTTTAAATTTCGCACTAATGACGACGACGATTCAAGCACTCTTGATATCTGTCTGGAACCTGACGATCCCAGAATCACTTCTCCAACAATTGTTGAAAGTGAACCTCTTCCAGCTCATGAGCTCCTGGCAAGATGCAGAAACAGATTTTCACAAATTAAAGCAGCTCATAGAGATTTAAATGCAAAACGTTCAGCTACAGTAAAGCTAGGAAAAACATAAATGCCCTCACAATAGTATATTGTTGCAGTGATGAAATTACTAACTGTCAGGTGTCAATGGTATGGCTCAAGTCAAGCTTATAAGCCTTGCCTTTTTGCTTCCTTTTTGGTAGTAACTTGAAATAATAATTATGTTAACTGTTTTTCCCTAGCTCCTTTGTGGGGTCATTGTGACATGTAGCACTAAGCCAGCTTTGAAACCATGACAAGATATACAGTGTATGACTTGACAGTTTTTAACCCAAGATAAGGGCTGAACATACATTACACACTGTAGCTTTGAAATTGTTGTTGGAGTTTTGTCCTATGGTATTAAATATTGTATAACTTTAGAAATTTGCCTACTGATGTGATTTCTTATTGTGTGGCTTTGTACATAACAATTTTATTGCATAGCTTTTGTAAGCTGAAATAATTAAAGCTACAGTGAAAAAACATAATGTAAATACAAGAAATGGAAATTACAATTCAGTGCTATGATATTGGGAAATTGACAGTTATTGTAAAAAGTGGTATTGAAAATGACATGTGAATGCAGATGACAGACAAGCAAAATCAAATTTTATTATTGTTAATATACATGTCTGCCATCAAATTATTTGAAGATGTGAAAGCAATAATAATAATAATTATTATTATTCTAAGAAAAATCCCACTCTTGCAAAAGTTTAAGTCAGTCTAAACCAGAAGAAATGGTGTCACAAATAAAATTAATCTAAATTGCCTTTAAAAATAGTTTTTATCCTAAACCAAAGTTTCACAACAAGGCAACTAAAACAAGTCAGTTATTGGGGGTGATGGTATGCTGAAAATTAAAAGAGGTGATCCTGAGATTTCCTGATATTTTTATTTGGGAGTGGAGGTTCCCCTTAATCAAAACCACACACTGTCAGCGGTTTTGTGTCTGCTATTCTTTCCCAACATTTAGACAGTTCGGAAAGCCATCTAAACACTGCAGGTACAAAACGCTGGTCACAGGTCACAGGTCACAGGGCACAGGTGACGGATCATTATTTAACCTATACAGAAAGTATCCTAAACATTCATAAAAGCTAACCTTAAGCCTATTTAGGCCTAATTAGGCCTAAAGAAAAGTATCCTATACATTCAAAAATGCTAATTTTTGGCCTAATTGGGCCTAAAGAAAAGTTTTAAGGCCTTAAAGGTTAGCTTTTATGAATGTTTAGGATACTTTCTGTATAGGTAAAACAATGACCTGTGACCTGTGCCCTGTGCCCTGTGACCTGCGTTTTGTACCTGCCGGTTACACCTGTTGCTGAGAGGATAGTGTCTTCTAGTACAAAGTACATGCACACAGCAGAGAGGGAACAACTTTCCTCTTCCTTCTTCCAAGGGCAGTCACCTTGTGTATCTAGGGTGCATAAATATTCTGCGTCCAAACAGAGTTTTAAAAAGTGCCTTGTTTGTGAAATACAGTTGCATCCCCACAACCTTTGTTTTCGATGTCCTGGGGCATACACCTGCAGTACGGCAGTTACCTTATTTAAACCATTCAGGAACTTGCTTTTGATCAATAGACCACTTTCATAAATGGTGACCACCTCTACAGTTGTTTTGCATTTATGTTAATTACACCTACTTCCCTCATTTTGAATATGCTTTTGAAAGTTGCTCGTCGTAGCAAGACTAGAAAGGCTAGTTAGCTAAAACAGAAGAAAATTTTATTTGGACAGTATTATGAAATAGATCTATACAAATGTAGGTTGTCCACTTGACTATGGTGTATGCGCAAGTCAGGTGTTGGTATCTTCATGGTCAGAGGCATTTTCATCATGTTCCATAAGAAGGCAATGAGCCTAATCCATGCTTCCCACTCCCTTCTGTACTGGTTTTATGGCCAGTTTCCATGCCTTATTTATCAACTCCTAGGGAAAGAGACTGTTTTATTAATGTGGTACATAGCAATTCCGCGAAAGAAGTCCTGCCCTCAAACATTATTGATTTTATGAAGTTATGATGTACATGCATACATGGAAGAGAACTCCCCACAAAAGAATTTTTGACTAGTCACAACTGGCTAGGAACGCTTTTTGGAGAAATCGTGAAACGTGGAATGCTTATCTGCTGAACGGTGAAATTGACATTATACTAGCCTGCGAGCAGGCTAACTAAATTATTTTGTGAGCCTGCTCGCAGGCTAACATTATATTGGTGGTTTGGTAGAACAAGTTAAACAAGTAAAGCAACCAAAATATATTTGAATGAATGGGGATTTTCTAATATGGCGTGTATTCATCGCTGACTGTGTGATGAAGTAACTGTACATTCTGAATCTTTGATTTCTTCTGATTCTTGTCTTCCTCGCTTCTCAAATGTTCTTGATTTCCCTGAGGCACATTTGCAACAACTGTTTTTTACTAGCACTTTCAACTTGACAAATCACAGCTGAGCTCGAGTACTACCGGTTAGCAGGCCTTGATAAACAACTCAGCTTCAGTCAGCTTGTTTGTTCGGCCGCCGGAAACCGCAATCGGTATGAAAAAAAGAGTGTTGAACATGTATTATCGCCTACCTTGTTTCTGCATGGTTTCGTCGCTGTTCCACATATGCAAGTCTCTGTGCAAGATAGATTTTCCTGCTGTTTTCCACTGTCATCCCTGACGTTCAACTGCAGAACACTCGAGGCTATAGCATGACAAGTGAAGAATTCTATTGAAAAAAAGGTCTGGAAATTTCACAAATTATTTACATTTTTGCCCGAAATGATTTCATCGAGTTTCCTTGCGTTTTTCTCTTAAGGACGTTCGCGCCAATTGTTTCTGCGCATCCTTACTGCGCACGCAAATTCACACGCCACGTCATACACGAGCGCGCGCGCTAAGTAATAAAATGAGAGATGATAGGGCAAAAGGTCATTGCTATAGCTTTGCCTGGATTTAACGGTCTTGGACGTTCGGTGACCCCTATTTTTCTTTCCAGAAACGGATTTTATTTACAATTATCTCCACGATGTCCAAAAATGAACAAAAAATCAATGTGGGAAGTTAAAAAAATTTCAAGATTTCTGCTCACGGGACATCAAATCCTGCCATCTTGCGGCTGCAAGGCGCGTGAAACTGTGGTCGCTAAATGCGAACTTGATCTTTAAAG
The DNA here is from genome assembly GCA_949126865.1 of Montipora capitata. NCBI lineage: Eukaryota > Metazoa > Cnidaria > Anthozoa > Scleractinia > Acroporidae > Montipora > Montipora capitata. The sequence continues at coordinate 34,266,334 of OX421452.1, read as the reverse complement.
AACCTCACCAGTTGACTAAATTCACTTAGTAAGTCCACTTAAACAATATTCGGCAGAGAAGATTTCACTTCAAAGATTTAATTGCAATATATTTGGGTTTACAGACACTGGCCTTATTCGCTAACGAAGCCCGATTTTGTCCCATTTCGGGTGTTTTTCCGGGCATGATCTATCCAAAACGAAGTCGGTGACCCCCCATTTTTTTTACATTTCTGACATAACTAACTCATCATCTTACAGTGGTAAAAGTTTCAGAAAACAATCAATGTTGAAAAAATTTCGCGCGAACGTCCTTAAGGGGGCTGCGGAAACATGGCTTGTGCTTCGCCATTTTCTTAAATATCTCATCTCGCGGGAGTCGTATGCAGATTTCTATTGGTTGAAAATTGTGTAGTTGTCAATCAAGCTCACACATGCGCTTTATCGTGACACAGGCCCTTTAAGTCACACTGAGCTCTTACCAAACCGCATGGAGACTAATGCTTATGGTGGACAAAATGACGGCAACTTTGAAAGTCTTCTAAATATTATTTAAAATCCACCTTTCATGTAAATCAGAAAATTCTTCCGAAAACTTTCAATGAGTGCGTGATGAATAGAATCAAATGGGAAAAGAGGAAAAAAAAACATTATGGGCACTTTAATGCAATTACATATGCATTAAGCGGGTGGCTAAAGTTCATGCAGGGGCCGAATTTTTTAAATTAATTGTACCATGCGTTTTGTACCATGCATTTTTTACAAAAGAAGCACTTCCTTTCCCGAGTTATCAGCGAATGATTGGGCAAGAACATCAACCTTTTTTTTCAATCTATTTAAAAGCCGTTTTTTATGTCATTAATTTGCATTCAAGGCCAGCCGGATCTCTTATCAGGCTTTTGTTTGAAGTTCAGATAAAGAGAATTAGAAAGTTAGTTGGTTAACAAACATTGGATTTAATTTCATGGTAAAAAGCAAACTTGCGGTCATTGACGTTTTACACCACCTGACAGGATGTCGTAGCGTACGAGTTCGAATTGAATACAAAAATTGCGTGCATTGAGTGCCATTTATTCGCCAATTTGTTGTATTCGCGGGCAAAAAGAATCAGATCCTTCCCTCGAATTCATTGTTTGTTTCATTTGGATCCTAAAAGGTGTATTTCACCGATATTTCTTATATTAATAATTTAGTGGAGAATACAGAAAGTTTTGAAATTAAATGTATATTTGAGTACACAATTCTATAAAGCAATTTACCTTTCAGTTTCTGTGAACTCATTAAGTCTTTATTTTTCACAGTGGATGTCCGTAGCTCCTTGCAAGAGAAGAATTTCAAGGTAAGCACAGTTCGCCTTCAACTGATAAAAAGTGAAAGCAGCAGAATTGTCCAAAGCTCTATTGCGTTTTTATTGCTTCTTCCTTAATTCATCATCAGATTTTTCTCTTCTTTAAGCATTAATTGAAAGAAAGCACATGGCAATTTTCAACCTCATTTTCTTTGCAAACGGACACTTGTACAGCTGTCTTGGAGAATGTAACATTCTATTCGATATGTAATCTGAATCAGGAAATTTACTAAAAAGTGTTCTTTTGAATGAAAGAATGAATGAATGAATGAATGAATGAATGAAATCTGTATTGATAATACTAAGCAGAACAGAACGTGCTAGTTTACAAGAAGTTGACATATTAACAGCACTAAAAGAATTACTAATTACGAGATATATTTAAAGACATATGTTCAAATCCCGCTCAGGGCAATTACAGTTTTTTTCCCAGAAGTTGTCCAGTGTTGAGTTTCCTGTAACGTTCTTTCAATTTCTCCTCAACTTGGACTGTGAATCCATTTGCGATCCTCCTGGGGGTGATAGGTTGTTGGCTCAAGGGATCTACTTAACTGACTCTTTAAATTAATTACCCTTGTCCGCCTGTGAATCACATGTTGATCCAGCATTATCACATAGAAAACTGGCCCATTAGGGAGCCCCACGTAAATGCCACACACTAAGTGATCAATCAGCCATGTTGCCAGCATGGTTGTCCTGATAGTGTAGTGGTCATCACACCCGACTAGTGATCAGGGGGACGTGGGTTCAAATCCCGCTTAGGGCAATTACAGTTTTCCTCAGAAGTTGTCCAGTGTTGAGTTTCCTTTCTCTCTCTCTCTCCTCTCTACATTATATATATATATATATATATATATATATATATATATATATATATATATATATTATATATATATATATCCCACCCCCTTACGCTACCCCATTTAGAAAGTTACAGAAAATTTCTAAAATTTTAGATGAAATTAAACAAACATCTATTTATAAAAAAATATTCCTGTAACGTTCGGTATTGACCCTAGGTAGGATAAAATTATGCCCCCTACTTCTTAGCCCATTTCTGTCTCTTTGAGGAGGAAGAAGGTCATATATAATGTGGTTCCGATCATCAACCATACTATCCCAAAGTTTCCTATCCCTCTCCTTTATCTTATCATTAATGGTAATGAGATTACTTGTATAACCATACTTATCATTTCTACTGAAATACTTTGCATTGAATGCAGCCCCCCACACCTCGATCCCAAAGTTAAATAAAGACATAATTAAACTGTTATATAACGTAGTCAGCTCATTGAGAGAATAACCACAGGACGTAGAGGGTTGATGTCTTTAATATCTAAGACAAAAGGCCAGGCCCCCAGTGCGGACGAAGGAAAATGCTCGCCAACCACCAACCACTCTTATTAGGTAAACAAGAGATCTTCCCTAGCGGAAATCTTAAGATAAAGTCTTCCCTTTTGTTATTAAAGGCTACAGTAAAAAGTGTTTGTCTGCTAGAGCTATTCATAGCAAATGGAAACGTCTCCCTTCAAGTTCATGAAATTAAGAGCATTGCTGCCCGTCTCTTTAAAGGGAACCTCCACTCTTTTAACAATGTACTTGTTGAAAGATCTGTTACAAAAAAAAAAAAATGCATTACCTAGTGAAATATGTTTTTTTATCGTTTTCCAAAGATCGGCCTCGACGCTTCCCGGTGCCACCATCTTGAACGTCGCGCAATGCAAATTGGGTACTGATAACGTTTTGCGGTTGCTTTGCTGCACGGTGCGCGGGAACTTCGAGTCAAAATCTGATCAGTGGTAGCAAGCAAGAGAAAACCAGAAAATATTCTAGCATAAGTTTCCATGTTTTTTTTTTCTAAAAATGATGAATGATAAACGTGCGGCGATTCACACAATCTGAAAGACGATTCATCCAAAATATTCCACGTCGGTCGGCATAACAAGGCATCGATCACAAAGGCCGAAAGGTGATCGTTAGAGCCTAAATTTGCAAGCAATTAATTGCTTTCTTCTTTTTATTGACCTTGATTTTCTCTTATTTCTTCGTCTGATGAGTATTCTGGTTCCAACTGATCCCTGAAGGAAGAATCCGTATCTTCTACATAAACTGAATCTCGTCACGTGAACCGAAGCAACCATGAAACGTCATCAGTACCCAATTTGCATTGAGCGACATTCAAGATGGCAGAACCGGGAAGCGTTGAACCCGATCTTTCGAAGACGATGAAAAAAATATTTCCCTAGGTAATGCATTTTTTTGTTTTTGTTTCAGATCTTCTTATAAGTACACATCGAACATTTTAGGGGACGTTTGTAAAAACAATGGAGGTTCTCTTTAATAGGCAGTGTGGCCCAGTGGTTAGAGCGATTGCCTTGAGATCCGCAGATCCCAGTTTCAAGCGCCGCTCTGATCACTCGTTGAATTTGATCCTGGTAGTCCCTGGTTCAATTACCCAGCTACACTTGTAAATAGCCAACTGGTTTGCATTCAGCCAGTTGGGATTCTTAACAGTTGTTGTTGTTCTATTCTGTCGTTTCGTTGTGTTTCATTGGCCCTGAAAAGCCCCTATGGGGAGCGGTCAATTAGGTATGTATGTAATAAATATTAGTTTTCAACATTATGAATGGTTGATACGTACTAGATTTAGCATAATTATTACAGCGTTTTCAGGGGCGGATCCAGAAATTCCAGAAAGAGGTGGTTGAAGAAATTGCGAAAAGAAAAGTTCTGAAACTGAACTAAATAAATCATTACCTAAAGTAAAACCGCCTGATGCACACTGTACCGCTTAAAAGTCAGTTGGTTGCAGAAGGTCTGTAGATACAGGGAGAAAAAAAAAGGGGGGGGGGGGGGGGGCTTTCTTAATTATATAAAGTTAAATAGATCACTTTAAGGGACGTGCAGTTAAAGTAAATTTCTTCTTAAAGCAAACAATAAATCTCTAAGATTAATTGTTACCTGCTGAGTTACGATACATGTACAGTTGCAGCCGCTGCATTGATTGCTTGATATTTTCTTCGTTCATTTTGCTTTTTGACTAAAACTGAAGTAGGCGGTTTGCAGAACCGAATAACCTTGAATCTGTAGCGCAGTGCAGCCATCGGCGGAGATGAAACGTGGCTAAATATATCTCAAATTGCGTATATTTTAACTTGCGAAGAAATTTTCTTATAATCAGGAACGCAATAAAATGTAACCTAGCTACAGTTACTACTCACCTGGTTTACGATTGAGTGTCATTGGCATCGTCATCTTGGATCTCTATTCCTTTACAAAGCTACCTTCACTGGTACAACTGTCTGTAAGACACACTGTGAAACAGTCATTCGTATCCAGCCTCCCTCGTGTTTTTACGGAAAAGAACATTGGAGGCCTGTAACATCTTTCAGTTTATCGATTTGAAGCTAGTTTATAATGGCCGTTGATTCGAACGACGTTCGATAAATTTTCTTATTAACAATGTTTTTTTTTTTTACAAAATAGATATTAGTAACAAAGCCCACCCCTAAATCCGCCCTTAGTTTTAGTGGTTACTGAAGTGTGGATGGACGAGTTAGTGTCGTTGTATTACTGCCTAAGGTATTGTAATGTCTTGTAATACGAGTAAATAATAATAATAATAATAATAATAATAATAATAATAATAATAATAATAATATTGCAAATGCGTAATGTTGGTTAATAGGAGAGGAAAAGTAACGAAGACAGATGGAATAAGAATGCCAGATGATAGAAAAATTAAGAACCTGGAAAAGGGTAAAAGCTGCAAATATCTTGGGGGTACTGGAAAGTGATCAAATGTGGTGTAGAGAAATTAAATCCAACGTGACAAAGGAATATTTCCGCAGAATCCGAAAATTGCTCAACGAAGCTGAATGGAGGGTATGTAATAAGTGCTGTCAATATCTGGGCCGCGTCCTTAGTGCGATATACTGCTTAGTTTATCAATTGGTCTCGTGAAGAACTGAGAAACCTCGATAGGAAAACCACAAAGTATCTGACCTTGTATAATGCGTTCTATCTTCGCGCGATAGTGTCGCAAGGTTCTTTTTAACAAAAAATGGCGGTGACCGGGGCTTGAGAGCAGTTAAAGACAGTGTAGAGCTATTTAAAGCAAGCATAGCTAAGTACGTGTCAGAAAGCAACGAAAGGATGTTGTCTGCCGCTAGGGGGAACATGAAATGGGATAGCGAGGAGTCTAAGATTAGGAGGAGATTAAGCGGCGGAAAGTGAGAGAGAGGACGGAGGAGGTGAGGAACAAAAAGCTACATGGACAGTTTCTCATGGAGATGGATGAAATTGCCAGTGAAAATAGCTGGT
>OX421452.1:34238184-34245684 GCA_949126865.1 Montipora capitata | reverse complement strand
CAAAAAAACAATGAAAAAACCCATACTCAGTAGGCTGGGTCACTGTGAGACCTATGACTTTGGCTTGGAACTTGAAACAGCACTAGCCAAGGCCCTAGATGAGGTTCCCACTTCCCTCACTCCCCAGATCATTACCGGCGAGGGAAACGAGGTGTTTCATTTCGAGTGGGACAATATGAACAAGATAACAACAAACATTCGTGGCTCAAATGTGGTAAATAGTACCGGTGGGATCATGATACAGGAGATGAAACCCGGATTGGATGTCAGCAACAAAGACCGGATACTCCCTGTCTATAGACGGAGCGTGACACGCTCCTTAAAAGTTCATACGCCCGAGACCCTGGCCCCAATCCACATCTACAGTCGAGTCGGGCCCAAATTTCCTAAGGGAGCTGTGTTCTCTCCACCCACCGTACAGTTTACTTAAAGTGCATCCAAGAATATCACGTCTGGTCACTTGCACGGGTAGTGGGGAGCAGTGGAGAGAAGCAACTTGTGCCACGATTTGGTGGCTTCATCTCAGCTACTGGCGTCAAGCCCACCCAAAAGTCAACCATTGACTATTTCATTCCCATCAACCATCCCTTTACAGAAGTCTCAGTGATCAAGGAGCTGCTAAGGCGGTCAGCGGACGCCACCAGGGCGGTCGGTCAGGCATACGTACTGAACACTTTCGATCTTGGTGGATGTATGAAGGCCCTTCCCCTGATCTGGAAATTTCCAGATGAGTACAAGAAGCATGTGGTAATTCCAGGGCCGTTCCACACAGGAATGAATTATAAGGGCATGGTGACAGGTAATACATGCAGAGGCTCAGGCCTCAGGCTACTCTGAGAACTTAATTGAGGCTGAGCTCGTCACCACTGGTTGCTTGAGTGGCGTGTTGAAGGGAAAGGCGTACGCGAAAGCCCTGTTCTGCCTGAAAACAGTTAGTGAAGCTATACAGAGGTTATTATTTGAGAGATTCGCTGAGGAGGGGGATGTCGAGGTCTTCAACCCTATGGCACTGCTTAATCTAGTACAGATCTGTAATCGCGAAAACCTCTACCTCGCATTGCAGGACCACTCTACGCTCACCATCCTGGAGAGACACGCATCCTATGAAGACCGGGTGCGCAACGGTCACCTTGGAAAGACAGCCAGGTTCTGGCTGAGCGTGATAGAACATACACGTCTCATACCTATGTTGAAGTATTCGGTGAAGACCAACAACTTTTCCCTTTTCCACAAGTGTAACGGGGATATGGCTGACCTCTTTTTCGCATATGACGAGCCAAACTACTCAAGCTAATTTACTTGTCAACTTGAAGCTTCTTAATTTGCATTTGTGCATTTTTGGTAGAATAGTTACACACTTTCTATCTTATGGCCCAAAACATGTATTTGGTGTGGCTGGAGGTGTTCTTGACAAATATTGACAAATCTCATCCTGGAGCTAAGAAACTGCTTATGAAGGGTGGTTACGCAGTAGCACGGTCTTTAATAACCGGTGCTCTCAGCGCAGTCGACGAGACAATGGAGGAGACATTCATGAAGTTCTCCAAGTCCGCAGGTACTGAAATACTATATTTAATAATTTGGTGCTTAGACTAAAGCTAACATGATAACCTTACTAAAAGAACAGTATTCTAAACCTCCATTGTCCGAGAAACTTAAAAAAAAAAAAAGGTCCGTCTAAAACCTAGGACAGGTAATTGTACGGGCCTTACTAATAATAAAATCTAGTTTGTATCGTATGTTTTAGTCGTTCTAACCGATGGTTACGTAACTGTGGTTATGTTAAAGGTGGATTCGCAGGGCTCTTTTCCATGTTCGGTGCTTACCTGCGGTGAAGCCGTACAACCTCAACTCGGGCTCAGTACTTTGCAAAGATGCTTGAGATGTGTGGCCTAATCGATGAACCGGACTGCCCGAAAGCCGGAAAGCACCGCGAGCTAGAGAGAGCCGAGATAAAGAAGTCAGAGGATGCAGTTCAGCGTACCTGGTCCATCTCTGCTATACGCAACTTCACCAATCCTTTCTCCTTGGTCGACCAGGACCACCTCTACAGCCTGGTATCTGGTGATCCTGTTTCTTCAGAGGTGGAGTTGGATGTGCTCCGTGCTGAAACAGTTGGTAAAGAGGCCAAGGAACTCTTTATACGAGATCGGTTCATGAATGGCTGCTCTGAGACGCTTTCTTTGAGCCAATCACTTGGGAGAAGCTGAAAACCATGGAAGATTCTAACAAGACAGTCAAGCTCACTGCCTCGCAGGGAAAGGTATGTGACCCCAAATTCCTACTATAACTACAATATATCACTGTTTTATGATATTTAAACTTACAACAGGTGTAAAACGTTGCTCACTTGATTTTTTGCAGGTTATCCAGTACCGTGCGCAAAGTGACCTCGCTTTCATGTTACTCATCAAGTCTAAGCATCTTGATGATCCCATTGACCTTGACGAGCTGATGCGGTACTCGCTCACCCCTGTCCCCCACAGCCTTGGCACAGCTGACTGTTTCTTCAATAACACGAACAAGTCTGCAATGCTTCATTATTTGATGGAAGACGCCCCTGAGGAAGTGCCTTATCCAACCGAGAGCCTTTACATCCAGGATGGCAACGCACTTTTCCGCGCCCTAAAGAACCTCAACACGTTCTAAAATCAACGGGGATATTCTAAAACGTTAATTTTTGGCAAGATGTTGATAGTTCCAATTAAAATGTGCCAAGAAAACTGGGAATTTTGGCACAAAGTAGGTTATTTAAGGTTTAAAGGCTCAATGTACGGTTTTTTTTTTTGGCAACCTTCCACTCAGTTAAGTGTGGTAAAAATACCAAGAACGCATTCCGGAATTGCCGGTCCTGTGGAGGTGCACACAAAGATGGAACATTTTGCTTAAAAAAAAATCGTTTTTTGCTAAAAGGACTCGGCAAGAAATTCAGAGGTTTCTTTCATTTATTGCCAGAAACATAAATTTATGTCAAGAATGAGAAGAACGGTTCCAAATATTTCAAATTGAAGAAGGTAGATTGATTTTTTTTGAAAGGTAAATGAGTGTTGCACGAGTTACTGAACATTCAAATCTGTTTGACGACATCATCATAACCTCTAAGTTTAAAATCAGTCCAATGAAATGCGAAATGACGACGGGAATTTCCAACGTCAAAGCTGTGGGGTTGATACAATATCACCACGGAAATTTCCAACGTCTAAACTATAGGGTGATACAAACTAACCACGGAAATTTCCAAAGTCAAGTTTGCGAGAGGCACGACCATGGAAATCTCCAACATCAAAATTTAATGTTAATTCAAAACGACAATGGAAATTTCCAACATGAAAATTTAAGGTTAACTCAAAACGACCACGGAAATTTCCAAGATCAAACACAAACGACCATGGAAATCTTTAAGATCAAATTTGCAGTTAATCAAAAATGACGATGGAAATTTCCAGCGCCAAAATTTCGCCCATGGGCATACCTGAAATGGCCTCGGAAATTTAAAAAGTCATTTTTTCGGAAATGTTGAATGCCTAATTGCGCACTTCACAAGATCAGCTAATCCAAATTCTAACTCTATTTCTTGAAGATATCTTTTATTTTATATTTAATCTTAAACCTCCAACAAAATAGTCGCCTCTTGAAGATGATCTTGTCTTGTTTACAGATCAGTTTTTCAAATTATCAAAAGCTGTGGTTATTAACAACTGAATTTCAGTCTTGAAGGGAATATATGCGCCTTTATCTCTGAACTCACCTCCGAGTCAGGTATATCATCCATCTGATCCGCAACGAGTTTTTTCAATAGTAGTCTGCGCCCGACGATCTTTGAACAACCGGTGGAATCATGGCCTCTGCTAAATCGGCATCGACTGACCATGTCTCGCGCTGTGTCTTCTTTATCACACCATCATATCGTCTAAAAGCCATGACAGTGCAATTGCAGCTACCTCTCAGGGGAATCGAATAACTTGCACCCTTTTTGTCAACGGCCAACATTCCTTATAACTTTGATTGAAACACTTTGAACCATAAAATGTTTGGATATCTTCCTTTAAGCTAGCCTCTCCAAATCAATCTTTCCGTTTGTCCACTGGAAGCGCAATCATGGCAACTTAGTTGCCATGCCATCTTCCGTCTCTGATTCCAATCTCCAAGGGGAACACATTCAACCGATATCATTACGTTCACTCGGCAAAGAATTAACGCCATGAATTGGTTCCAGGGTTAATTTATAAGGGTAGTCTCTCTCGTGGTCTTCAAATGGTGTCTCAAAAAGTTCACTGGTATTTGGACTGGGATAACTCACCGTTTACGTTGGCTCAGTGTGGCTTCAACCGGAGGTCATTCGTCGCTGGGCTACTTGCAGACATGGCCGAATCTGCTCAGTTCTCCTCGCTAATTTCATCATCGAAATAAGGATCGAAAAGATCATTAGTAGCAAGGCTGTTACAGGACGATAAACGCATTCTTTTTCCGTATTGTGCATTTGAAACTACTTCAACGTCCTGTTGTCCCATTTCGTTTATGTTTCTGATCAATGTCGTGATATGAAACTGGGCGGCAAGTTTCTATGTGTGTCATGTGTCATGCAGTTTTTGAATGCGACAGTGCGGTTGATGTTGAAAGCCAATCACGACTCCAACGGCTCGTAAATGTTTTTCTATTCCCTTCTAGAGTTTTAGTTGCTCTGTACTTAAAGTTCTTAAGGGTTTTCCTCTTTTTCAAGATAAAAGAGCGATCTCTTTGAATATTTTGTTCGGCGCTTGCGGACCTTGTATAAAGTGACCTGCGTTTTTAAGTGCGGAGAATTAATTTCTTATCCACGAAAGCAGCCTTAATGTGAAAGAAGCCTTTTACAGCTTAACAACTGAGTAAAAAACTAAAGCAACTTGCCTTTTGCCTTTTCTGAGGGTTTATTAAATAGCAGGACTGGAGGCGCAAGTTTTAATTTTTCGGTCACTTAAATCATTAATTTCCGGTTCTTTTCTGGTTTCTACTTGACATTTGAATTAACTGACAGAAATTCATTCAGATAAGTTTTAACAGAAATCTCACGAAAGGGGCGAATAGCACGCTAGCTTGTTAGTATGGTTTGAGGAAAAATGAACTGTCACCAACAAGTTCATCTGCAAATCCATCCAGCCTATATAGCACTTTGACTCTTTTGGCGACTCAAGGATTCCAGCTAATATAATAATGACCAACGGGAGTTTGGGGTGTTGTGAAACCAGTGGTATTTTGTGGAACCGATTGAGGATAAGAAAATTGTTATTCACAACTCCGTGACCGTCCTCTCAAGCAGGATGGCAAAGAGCGTGGATATGTTCTGAACATTTCCCCTTCAAAAAGTGACTAGAAAGGCGAACGGTTGAAGGTAAGAGAGAGAGTGTTTCACTAAAAAAACAAAAAAAAAACAAAACAAAAAAAACAACTTATTGTCAGCCAAAAGTAGCTCTAATAAATTTTCTTTCATTTCATATTCTTTTACAGATTGGAATTGGTGATTTGATACTGGTCGATGCAAAGCACGAATGTAGCATTATTAGCGTGTGCCGTTAACTTAGCAGCAAATACAATTATTTGCAGATTTCAATGGGACTACCCGGCAATGTTCATATTTATTAGCTCGGTTTTACTTGTGCTATAGTTCTCAGACGATTAAGAGCCAACTTTGTGGCTAACGACAGAGTGCAGAATTATTTTTGTCATAAAAAAAAAAAAACTTTTTTTCCTCAGTATTGACATATTTCTCTGTTGGTTTGCAACGACTGGAGGGACTAACTGTAGCTTTCTATTTGTCATAATGCTGTACATAAAAATTACATTTCAATTAAAACAAGAGTTAGTCATTTTTTAACGTCTTTCCAGGGAAAAAAATTTTAGTCATCTTGGTGAAAACGTTCCACGAGCAGCCCATAAACGAGGTTCATATGGTTTCTTTTACTTGTCTATGTAGTGAATTGTCTTCAAGCTTAGAATCTGAGTGTGTGAAATATCTCGTTTTTAGTCCGTGGGAGTTAAGGTCGTCCTTAGACAATAAAGTTGAAGATCTTCACTTCAGGTAGTCTTGTTTTACTTATGCCAAAACTGACGTTGAAAAATTCCGCCGTCAGTTTGCTTGATTTTCTGTAAAAATGACGTTGGAAATTTCCGCTGTCATTTTGTCTCATCTTCTGAGAAAAATGACTTTGGAAATTCCGCAGTCATTTTGCTTGATCTTTTGTTAAAAATAACGTTGGAACTCTCCGTCGTCATTTTCTTTGATCTTCTATGAGAAAAGATGTTGGAAATTTCTATTGTCATTTTGCGTGACTGTTTAGTCAAAAATTGAATAAAATTTGATAAATATTGCAAAGTTGATAAATGCTCCGGAAAACAATTCTTTTTTCTTTCGAAATATTGCAAACTGGATATATCATTCGGTAGAAAAGTGGAGATTCATCAACAATATTTATGGTGTGGTGCCAAAACAGCACAGATTTGGAAAAAATGACCGCAAAACATATCATTTTTACCAGAATTGGACGGTTTTAGAATACGACGAAGTGTTTTAGAACGTGTTCCTCCCACCAACGTTTGGTGCGATATGCCTTCAGATGCTAGATCAGATGGTGGCTAAGAAGAATTTTGTCTTCTCCACTGATTCATATCATGCTGACTCCATCAAGGCCCAGGAGAGACTTCCTCGTGGCTTCTTCCAGCGGTATATCATAGAGGGGCAGGCAACAAGGAAGCCTATTGACATCAGACTATTCCTGGCCAATGAGGAGAATAAGCTACAGCTCTGTCAACTACTTCTTCGGGTGTGGGGAAGCAAGGCGGCAGCCTCTCGGCTCGAGAAATGTGGGACTGCCGTGGTAGTGGTGGAAGGCAAGGCCTACCTGCTGAACACATCAGATAGTGATGTGAGCATATTAAAATTTATAGGCTTTGAACTATGGTCACCAAATGCGCATTGCTCCAATATTTAATCATAACTGGTACAATGACGAATTTCAGGTGACGGTGCAGGAGATCCATGAGTTTGTGTCGAACCAGGAGGAGACGGACACACGAGTTGTACTATATCTCAATCATGGTGTCAAGCTTGGGTACAAGTTAGCTGTGGCGAGGACACCTGACTCCGACATATTCTTTATCCTTCTACACTATGCTCACTCCATCCCACTCACCATCTACCTCGATACTGGATCTGGGAAACATCGTCAAATTATAAACGTCAGTGAATTATCAGAATCCAAGGGAGCTGACTACTGTTCTACGATGCTCGGTCTGTACGTGTTCACCGGGGGAGATGTAACGAGTGCGTTCAAGGGCAAGGGCCTTGAAAGTGGGACCTCTGAAAAAGCTGTAAAATTATCCTAGGTACCATGCTGCGTTTAGGTGAGACTGTCCTTTATATGAAAGCTTCAGCATAACGTATAGTTCCGCATAGTAATACTCGAACAGCATGATTCTGTAATGTTACCAGTGTTTCTATTGTTGTTACGCAGTATCATGTTAAGG
>OX421452.1:34218184-34233184 GCA_949126865.1 Montipora capitata | reverse complement strand
ACAGGTACGTGATATACCAATTTTTGGGATTTTAGCAACATTTGTAATGCATTTTCATCGCAGATTAATTTATCCTATCATAGAGTTACCAACGGCCTATACTTTTAAAACGCAATACATACCACATACAATAAGAATTCTACAGCATATCAATAGACCTAAATCTAATAATAATGAAGCCTGTCTATGATGATAATCAGTGCATCTTTGTTGATTTCCGTGGGTTTGTATGGGTTTGGTAGAACACAGATAAATCTATGAAGATGCCTAACTTACTTTGTATTAATCTGATTCCATTGATTGATCCCATTATAGTCCTTATGAAGCCAGTTTTCCTTATTCATCCGATAAATGTTTCCGTTACCCTTGATGGTGTTGTTCGGGACATAACGATGACATGTGCTGCAGAGGGATCCCCAAAACCCGTGATAACTTGGCTAGAAAACAACTCAACAATCGTCAACGAAACTGGCAACACACAAAATGGCACCAAGATGTCAATTCTCACCTTTAAAATTCACAAAAAGGGGAAGATGAAAAACTACCGATGCTTGGCTAGAAACACAGTTGGAGTCGTTCTTTCTAAAGAGGCAGAGATAACCTTTCTGGAGAAAGAGACTACGAAAGTTGCAGGTACGTTTGATCTCTGCGACAGTCGTTTTCCGAACATTAGCAACGAAAAAAAACAACAACATCTTATTGAATGATTTAACATATAATACGTGTGGACCTATTGCTCGTTTCATAATAAAGAGATTTATTATTCCACTATTACGCCATTTTCTAGTATTTTGGCGTCTTCCTGCACTGAAAACCCTCCGGGTATAACTACATTTTTCTTCGGGGTATCTCCTAGTAAACATTAAGAAATAAATAAGTTCAGTTCATGCACTAGGGTTAACATCCAACATCTCTTCACGAGAAAAGAAAATATGTGATGAATGCTTAAATTAAAGAACAGCTGATGTGTTTTTCAATACTCTATTATACTAAACTACCCACCATGATTTCAATGTACTTTGAAGATCATGGCGATTAAAAAAAATCCCTTTAGTAATTAACTAACGGAGGAGCCTGATCCTGGACACATTCTTGGGCATTCCCTAGACACACTCTTCGCCAAAGAAGAGATAATATTGCCTTGAGTTGTACTCTTTTTTGCTTTGGCCCTGAAAAGCACCTCAAAGTAAAAGGATTTTTTTCTCTTCAATCGACATCATTGTTTACATTTACCAAATGCAATATACTTTCAACAGGTAAACCGGATGCCAGGACGAACAATACGTCCACATTTCTCTGGTCTGCTGTCAGCATTGCTGTAGCAGTAATTCTTCTTCTGCTAGTTACAATCCTAGTTTTCTTCAAACAGAAGCAGTGGAGAAGAGCTAGTTATCAGCTCAATAATGAAGTAAGGACAGCTTTTACTTTACTCAGTTGTGGTGTAAGGGAATATTTCCTGATGTCAATGAAATCACGGCCCCTCGACTCCCGCAGGACGTAGCGAGAAAATATGGCCGTAGAATTACGCTTTTGTCACTGCATTTCTCATGGGGGGCCGGGGACAGTAGACATTTTGTTAAAATTGACGGGGATTTCTCGTGGGGCTGTAACGTTAGCGTTGACAGGGTGAGGCTGGATACGGGTCTGCCCTCGTTGTCGTGAAGTGCTCTCAATTAGAGTAATTGTCACCTTTTTCTTTAATATACGTCATGAAACATTGTCGGATGATAAAATGCTTGTACTGTTTTTTTTTTTGAGGCGGACAAAGTTTTAGGACCTCTTTTCAGTCCGAAAGTTTCCTCATTTAAGAAATCATCCGCTTTGTTTCACCTAAATTCTGAAGGTTCTAAGATAGCGTCCTGGCGGCAGCGAACAACGATTGCTCCAAAACATGTTTAATCATGGGCGACCCAAACTCATAATTCGATTACTCAGTCAACGTAACGATTTGTGGGGTTTATATGGGAAACATGAAATGTCGAAAAAAATCGGCTATTCCTAGTTTACAGCGACGAAAATAAATAAAATAAACTCATTCTTTATTCACCTTGTGTCGAATTGAGGTGTTCTGGACTAGTTTCGAATTCATTAACAGAAGCCAAGGTTGGAAACTCGGAACCTCTGAAGCCAGTGATTACTCCTCGATCGAGGACGATTTATTCCAAAATCAACGATGAAATGATATATGAAATGGATGATATATGAACTGTTGATAAGAAATCAAGTGAAGCTGTGATCTTTGCAGTTATGAACGCAATTTTTACAATTGCGTAAAGAAGCCTGAAAAGTTCAGGACTTCAACGGGGTTTGAACCCGTGACCTCGCGATACCGGTGCGACACTCTAACCAACTGAGCTAATATATGATTTAGCCAAGCCTAAAAGCGGAGCTCCCTGGTCAATTATTCTTACTGCCTGTACGGTTTGTGAAAATGTTTCCGGTTGCTGCTTTAATAATTAAATCATTTTCTTTGCTTTCTTCTATAGAAAAATTAAATTGCCTAACTAATGACTTCCACGGTAAACCAGTTGGGCAAATAAACAGATTAAGAAAGCACTTGTTCGCTCGCATTTTAGAGGAAAACAAACAAACAAACAAATCAACTTTTCGTTATGTCCAAAAGAGTACAGATAATTGTTATTTAATTCCAGTTGACAATAAAAATTCGATTTCATTCCTGAACAAAGGAAGAACCGATTAAACCACCTTTTAAAAAATACAAATCGACTTTAAGTAACGCATCCGTAAAAATGACAAACGGTTTAGTGCCCAAGGAAAGAATTTGTGTGCTAAGTATGAGCTATTACTGGTATTCTGTTTTGTCGTTGTCGTTCTCTTTCGCTCAGTCCTTTCGTTTCTGTTCTAGACATAGGTCCTCCAGGCATCATGTAACCTTATCAGAGCTTCTAAAGATATGCCAAAAATTGCAATACAGAGAAAAAAGCGGCTCTAAGCAAATTAAAAATAAACACTCAGCTTTCAGTTTCCATCCCGCCGATGCCTGACTTGAATAACTGCGTAACCAAGAGTGTGGACCGCAGATATCATGATATGTCAAACTGGATTGAAACCAGTGAAAAATGCAGAAAGAAAACATCTTCCAAACCGTTTTCCACCTGAACAAGAAAAGCGTTGACTGTGTAAGAACTTTCGCTTATATATAGTATGGCCGTGTAGCGGCATCGAGCCACAAAAAGCGCGCGAAAAATGAGGCCTCGCTTATGATCAGGTGAGTTCACATAGGTTGAGCCTGCAATCCAATCGAAAGCCAGTACCTGGTCAGCGGTCAACTTAAAAAAAAAAAAAAAACAGCTGACCTCTGTAGGCTTAAGCTTGAGCCCGTGATATGGTCATGTGATACTGGTCAGCGGATACCTTGTTCTGACAGGTGTCTATTAATCAAAAGATGGATGTCCAATATCAAAGATGTATGCTGTAAACTAGCATGATGGTCACATTGGCATACATGAAGGGGTGGACGGCCAGACGGACGAATATACGGACGTTCATGACGTCATGGTTATCAAACCAAATTTTTTCGCATCGATGGCTTACCACATTTTCTTAACAATGGTGCTCCGCGCGTGCGCGCCTTCGGCGCGCGCGGAGCTCCACTATGAAGCCACTGACGTTGGGAGAGGAATGAATCAACGATGAAATGATAAATGAAATGGATCATATATGAACTGCGGATATGAAATCAAGTAAAGCTCTGATCTTCGCTGTTATGAACGCAATTTTTGCAATTGTGATCACAGCCTCACTTGATTTCATATCCGAAGTTTATATATGATTCATTTCATATATCATTTCATCGTTGATCATTCCTCGCAGGAACATTAGAACCCACGAATGACCAGCTCCCAACGTCAGTGGCTTCATAGCTCAGTTGGTTAGAGCGTCGCAACGGTATCGCGAGGTCATGGTTTCAAACCCCGTTGAAGTCCTGAACTTTTCAGGCTTCTTTTACGCAATTGCAAAAATTGCGTTCATAACTGCGAAGATCACAGCTTCACTTGATTATTCCAAAATGTCGTCTTGTTTCGGCCTTTCGTCCACTCTCATGTGAAGATCGATAACAAGCGATATAGCATAAAGGCCCAGAGTCTGAAAACTATCTCCACATTCTTTGGTAACAAGCCAGTTTTCACAAAGAACCCACCACTTTCTCCAGCTTAAAGGCGTTTTGACTTCGGACTTGACACGACCGTTGGCCACGAGATGTATGACAACGTACTGCAGACTGTTTACAAATAGCGTTGATAAACAGTATTTGAGTCTATGCACCCATTTTAAAACAGTTAGCTTTCAATAACTGTGATTTAGGGTTAGTCTGTAGTCTGCAGCCCGCAAGTAGGGACTTAAAGATCTAGGACGGCAAATTCGGCAAGAACTCCACCAAACAATAGACATTAGTGAGCAAAACGATAGCTCTACAAGGGTGCATTAAAGTTTTGTACATTTCTTTCTTTTCTCTGCCAATCTGCAACGTGAAATGACCAAATTTCAAGCTCTAAGCAAGACGCGAGCACACAAGCGCAAATCTTTGATTTTCCTTCTTAGTTTTAACACTGTTCCTCCCAATTCAGTTCCTGGATAGTTCGGATAGTTTGTGGAAGTTGGTCAAACTGGAATAATCACGAAAACGTTTAAGAAACATAAACTAGCAACATGAAATGAGGTTTTCGCGTCCGTCAGACACCGTTGGTCTAGTGACAATTTTACTTTTCTCTAGGGGTAGGGGTCCATGATCAAACTTCGTCAATCTGTATCTCTTTCCCGTACCCACGGGCTTTTGATGTATAAACCCTTTGTCTCGAATAGCTAATCGCGTTGCTCAAATACTCATAGACATGCAAATATTATCGAGAGTTTACTCATAGAAAAAATTACGTGTTCCCCGCTGTTCTGCCATGTTATCGAGGCTGAAAAGGACCGGGCTAAATTGCAGAAACCCAGCAACTTATTTCCATTTCATTGAATAAGAATAAGCTCTATTTTATTACCCCACGTTCTTCAAGGAATGCCGCCGAGGGGAAACAATAGTGGTGAGGAGTTTCGGGGTATTCTGCAATTGCTCCAAGAACCGTAGTTAACGATTAGTTCTGAGCTGAGAGCAACGGAAAAAATCAATTTAAAAAGCCTAGCAGATGATACACTTTCGAGTGCTAAGAATGCGATGTGTTGATCGCTTTCAGAACATTGCATTCAAGTTTGCAGAGAAACGGATCATATGGTCATTATTGCAAATAAACAATGTAACCAAACGAAAGCGAATGATGAGGAAAAGAACTTAGTTATTTCAATTATGTTTATAAAAAGGGCCTCAGTCTAGTGAAAGATCTCACATGTCATTAAACACTACAAGTGAATCGACCTGTCAGAAAACATCAGGAACGCTGTGGCTATATGGCCGGTATCTGGACAAGGTCTTAAGAACTTCAAGAATAAATGACCGGCAGTGAGACTTACAAACTTTTATGTGAAGTAAAGCAAAGTAAAAACACATGAATTTCAATACGAGACCTCAAGCACAATCGAACCCAGGTCGCCCGCACAACAAGCATTGTACTACTCATGACCACTCAATCATGAGCTGAAAGCTGAGAATGACTCGTCAAATTTGATAACATGGCCGGAAGGCGTGGAGCAATTTTTTTTTTTGCTGAGTAAACTCTCGATAATAATTTGAATCAACTATAATATTTGCATGTTTACGTATTTGAGAAACGCGATTGACTATTCTAGATAAAGGGTTTAGACGTCAAAAGCTCGTCCGGACTAGAGAAAGATCCAGGTTGACGAAGTTTGATCTTGGATCCCTACCCCTAGAGGGAATTGAATTTGTCACCAGGCCAACGATCGTGTCAGGAAGTTGCTATATTAAACTGGGATTAATTCGCTGATTTTTTTTTCGGCATTTCATGTTTCCCATATATACCCTACTAATTGAATTATGAGATTGGGTCACCTAAGATTAAACATATTTTAGAGCACTCGTTGTTCGCTGCCTCCGGGACGCTATCTTAGAACCTTCAGAATTTACGCGAAAGAAAGCGGGTGATTGCAAATAGTTACGTTGACAGAGTAATCGAAGTATGAGTTTGGGTTGGCCGTGGTTTAATTAAAAAAAATTGCGAAGATTCAAATTCCTCAAAATTTTCTGTGTCAAGAAATAGTGCATGGCAAAAAAGTTTGTTAAATATGACGTTGTAACATTTGTTTTTCTTTCTTGTAAAACAGCGATTCTTCTAGTATTTGCAATAATATGAAAATCGTGTGGCAGCTGTCGCATTTATCAGCGATGAGATAACAATCGTTTACTAAGAAAACCAAGTTCGCAAAATTTTCTTGTGACATGCCCGGGCCATAGCAATGGGAATTGCAACAGTCAACGTTCCCTCGAGGGGTGGGGAGAAGTCTAAAATGGAGCACTGTACAAATGTTAAATCCTCTGCTACGTCCCGGGAATAGGGGGATCGTAGTTTCAACTAACTAGTGCATAACATACGAGTTTTCTCGCATAAGGCATCATGCTATTTACAGATTGACTTCAAAAGGTAAACAAAGCCGCAAAGGATCCTATACATTATTTGAAAAATCAAAGATTATCCCAAACATCGCATTCAATTTTTTTCAGAAATAGCCCATTGTGCAATAAACTTTCAATAGTCAGTACTTTATTCTTGGCTGACCGATTAATGAGGCAAAAAAAAAAGTTAACAAAGATTCCCCCAGAGTTATTCACTTTATACTGAATTTAAAAGCCTAAACCGTCAGTGATCACTTAACTAGTAGGAATTTTCCATGATTGACATTTTCGGAAGCTATGCAACCAAAACGATGGAAAAAGACATGTCTCTTCGGAAAATCAAGACAGAAAAAATATGCTTCAGACCTCTAGGAACAATGATTGGCCAACAAAGAAAAAGGTTTGCATCCATACTCTAAACAACAATATTCTTCGTGTCCAGCATTCGGAAGCTAACTTTTACTATTTCCTTTTATAAATTTGCAATTTTGATTTATTATTTCATAAAAACAGATAATTAAGCAACAAGAACTTATCCAGCTTCACATTAAAAATGACGTGGATATCATAAACGAGTTACGCCTTAGTCAAGCAACCATCGTCAGCATAAGCTCCAGTCAAGACGGTACAATAACTACCACTGAAGGACAAGGAGCCGTTGATAATGAGCTGTACTTACAAACAATGGCGACATACAATCGAAACTGGGAAATTCCTCGCGATAGGATCATCCTAACACACGAGAAGCTCGGAGGAGGAGAGTTTGGCGTCGTAAATAAAGGATACTACTTACGAATTGACGGACAGCAGCTGCCGGTAGCTGTCAAACGACTCAAGGGTAAGTGCTGTATTATTGCAAAATTGGCCCAGCAGCTGTTTGACAAGATTTTTCCACGCTCAGCAAAATTGATGATTCCACATATGACTGCAAATTCTTAAAGGAACAGTTTTCCGGTTCTGCGCAAGACTAAGCCTTGACGCTATAGAGGACGCTATAGCAGTAGTAAACTGTACGGCACGTCTCTTACTGAACCAGAAGATGTTCATTAATCCCAGAGAGTATTAAAGAAAATACTCTGGAAAACTGAGGCCCAAATTTGGTGGAAGATACTACGGGTTTACACAGAAAATATCAAATTTAGTTTTGTCCATCGAATTTATTGTACGGGCCGGGCATTGCATTCTACCCCGAGATATTTATTCTCATGAAGTAGGTTCATAACACAAAGGAAGATATTTCAAAAGTAATTCCAATGAGTAATTCCACTTCTATGGCATTGTTTCCGTTTCCTGCATCATTCCTCTGGATAGTTTCAGTTACAATCGAGTTAAATGGACTGACCTGACAGTTTGCCCAAGGCCAGAGACAAGAAACCCTCCCTTTATGACTAAGTGAAAGGAAACATAAAGCAAAGGAACTTTATTTAAGTGTCTAGTCGTTCTAGCGCTGGAGCACCAATTGGCCAAATGTTGTTTTTTTAGGAAAGGGGAAGCCGGAGTACCCAAAGAAAACCTCTCGGTGCAGAGTAGATAACCAAGAAACTCATCCCACATATGACGCCGAGTCTGCCGGGGAATCGAACCCGGGCCACATTACTTTAAGTAGTTCTTTAGTATTCTTTCAGTCATAGCGGAAGAGATCGTGAACAGTTGCTAATCACACAAAATGAAAACGATGCCTTTCGTCATTCATATACTGGGATTGATATTACACCATACCCTAACGAATACTGCGACAATAGTTTGTGTCAAGAATGGCTGCAATCAGGTGACACTTTATGACAACTACATAACATTGCATAAAATGTCACCCTTGACGGTCACGACTAACTAACCATTCACTAGCGAGTACCGTGGCTTAATTAGTGCAGATCAGGGTCACTACCACACTGCAAAACTTCCACACTTTTACGCTGCCAAAGTTACATGCTACCAATCTTCCACACCTCCACAAACAACAACAACAACAACAAACAACAACATTTACTTTTTTGGTTCAAAAAAATTAGAGAATATGACTGACCCGCAGGTAGCGTCAGTTAATCTGGGGGAGGGGGGGGGGGGGGGGGGGTGGGGCAGACTGACAGTTTACTTAAGAATGAGTTATAAATACAAAGAAAAGCGGAAGAACGACACAAGTGATAGAATAGATAAACAAACGACGAAGGGAACAGCATACATGAACAACAGAAGGTAGCAGTTCATAGAAAAAAAAATAGCAATTTGACTAATCCTACTTTCTTTACAATTGTAGACGTTTCAATATAGACATTTTTCTTTATCAATATTTTAAAGAGGATTCCACGAATTTATCTTTTGTAAGCTTTCGTCGGCAAATTGTAACACGTTAAGGTATCATATTCCACACTTTTACGCCAAATCGGGAAATGGAACGCATTTGTATTTCTAATCTAGAGCTTTGGACATAACATTTTCCAGAGGTGGAGGATCTCGTGTTGTATGAGTGGACGACAGATAATTTTGAAAGAATTTTGAGGTGTTTAAGGTGTGTTGTTATTATTGACATCATGCATCAAGTTGGAGACAGACTCATGCTTATAATACAGAAACCGGCGTCAGTGGAAGAACATTTGCATCAATAAATAAAGGGATTGCATGAGCATGACTGTGAACAAAGGAAATCATAAGAAGTGCTATCTTTTCGAGGATTAAGATTTTATTACGACGACTGGCACCAGGACACGAGTCCATAAGTAAGATAGGGTTGGATTAGCACCTGATAAATATTTAAGAGAACACGTCGTGATGTAAAGTGGCGTAATTTTGGAATTAGGCCGACACTTTTACTGATTTTGGTGGCAAAAAGCATCAATATGAAATTTCAAGAAAGATTTTTTTTTATCAATTATCACACCAAGATATTTAATATAATCCTTAGATTCAAGACTAGCGAATAATGTATT
This sequence comes from Montipora capitata, assembly GCA_949126865.1. Classification (NCBI taxonomy): domain Eukaryota; kingdom Metazoa; phylum Cnidaria; class Anthozoa; order Scleractinia; family Acroporidae; genus Montipora; species Montipora capitata. Next base: position 34,223,728 of record OX421452.1, on the reverse strand, counting down.
TCTCGTTATCGAAAATGTTAATGTTAGGGTGATAACTAGCTCTCCTCTGGAAGGGTCAAATAGTACAAAGTTAGATTTTTTAGTGTTAAGAGATAATTTGTTGGATGTCAACCAATCGGAGAAGTTCCCTAACTCAGCATTTACAATAGGCCACTTCGGAAAATACCATAATACTCTTTGTTTGTCCCTCCAAATTTTGCATAATAATACTCTTTGTTTGTTCCCTCAAATTTTGCACAAGCATTGTGTTTGTGTTCTTGGGACCATTGTACGTCTCATGAGAAATTGGAAACAATGCTTATGCAACATTTGGAGGGACAAACAAAGAGTATTATGGTATTTTCCGAAGTGGCCTATTGCTTCTAAAGTATTCAAATTCTTTTCAGCATAGAGGATGTTGAGTCGAGTGCCCTTTACAAAAATCGTATTGAGAAGTATACAAAAGATCGTTTTTTTCTGTAAACTCTATAATTCGTTTGTACATAGTTTTCTCATAGATTATATTATAATTAGACAGTAAAGAAATTGGTCTATAATTATTGGGGTCTGTTTCGTCATCACTCGTGAATATTGGTGTAATTTTCGACATTTTCAGCTTAGAAGAGTAAGTCCCCATTGAATACTTCAGAAATTGCGGGGACTATGATATCCTTTGAGAGTTTTAATAGTTTTGTGGCAGAGGAATAAATTTCTAGCTTACTTTCCTGAGGCGTTACTGGCTGAAAGAAAAACGACGAAGATGGAGACTTACACTTACTCACATATTCAAGAAAATGACCCCGCGGAGGTGCTAGTTTGTCAGTTAGTCTGCTTCCAACAGATCCAAATTAATATTCGAGATCTTACAAGGTTCTCTGCCAATTGCACTGTCATTGATCAAGTCTTTAACAGCAGTTATTGTATTAGAGTTCTCCTTTCGACTATAAAGTAGTTCATTAATTTCTTTCCAGGTTCTTTCCATGTCCGTCATGTTGCATTCAAAGTATTTATGGTCGTAATTACTTTTAGACTAATATCGAGAACAGCGGAAAGCGGCTGGGAAGCAGTCATCATTCTGTCCCAACCAGCTGGAGGAAGGGAAAAACATTCCTGGAGAACGAGTACCTTAAAAACATAGAATGCACTAGCGACGAAATGTACTTTTATTTTGGTTGCAAGTGCTATCAATGACGAACCACATAACCTTAAGCTAGCAATGTGTATTGAGTCTGGAGATGTGGTGGAATCCACTTGTTCATGCGTTGCGGGTAAGACTGGTTACTGAACCACTCGTTGGCTCTTATGCTTAAGATGTGTAAATTTTCCTTGTTTGAAAGTAAAAGTACACTAGATTTGGTCAATGATGCGGACCAAAATCCTGAAGAGGCATGCACTAGTAGACTTCAAACCTGGCACAGAAAGGGCAGGGGTGATACTATTGTACCTCAAAATGTTATGGATATAATTGTTAATAAAACGAAATTGAGTGACAATGAAAAGCAGCGAGAGGGAATAAATTGTCTTCTTTATGAGGCGAGAAACAATGTTACCGTTCAAGAAGCAGAAGAGAGAACTTTTAAGGACACTTTAAAGAAAATCAACCCTAAAATGGGGCTGGCCAATGTCTCTACCAGGGATGGTGAGTTAGTGGACACAGATTATGGGAAAAGTCATGTGGGTTCTTTATCAAGTTATCGGCTGTCGCATACGGAGTCAAATTTTGATGTTGCTATAAACATTGATTCAGTTGCTAGACATGACACTAACATTCAGGAAATAAAGTCTTTTCCTCGCTTCCCTCTGCCATACCAGGGAGAGAGTGCAGAATGTCACCTCAGTGAGGAGAAAAAAGATTTTGTCAGGAAATTGCATTTGGATGAAGATGACATTAATGAATTAGAACATGCCACAAGAGATCAGGCTAAAAGTGAAACGTGGAAGTCTAAACACAAATACAGATTTACAGCTTCCAAATTTCATTTAATTGCACACAGACAAAGAAATCATGAGACCTTTGCTAACACTTTAATGCATCCAAAGTCTTTTACATCAAGACATACCAGTCATGGTATAAAATATGAATTTGAAGCAATTAATGCCTATGTGAAACAAATGAACAGTAGATCAATGCCTGTGCAAGTGTTCGTAAGCGGTCTCATTGTTTATCAAAAAGAACCAGTGCTGGCCTGCTCACCAAATGGAAAAGTTATCGATACAGGCTGCACAAAACCATTTGGTTTGCTTCAAGTTAAATGCCCAGAGACAAAGTATCTTGTAACTCCATTGGAGGCTTGCTCTGATCCGAACTTCTGTTGTGAGAACAGTAATGGAAAGTGTAAATTGAAAGTTACCCACCCGTACTATGCCCAGGTACAAGGGAAAATGGCAATCACAGGGGCAGAGTGGTGTGACTTTGTAGTTTTCACAAAGAAAAGCCTGTCAGTTGAAAGCATTGCCTTTGATCGCCAGTACTGGCATGAACTAGAAAGAAAACTTCTGCTCTACTGCTATGAACATTTCATTGATTTTGCTGCTGCTAAAATGCTCTAATTAAGGGCTATGATATGATGTTTTGAAATTTAAGTGTTATACAGCAACTGAGTGAGTTTGTACAGGCAAACTTCCATTCGGCTTATATTTTATGTATTAATCCCAAAATTAAAAAAAGATAATAAAAATGACCCTTAAGCCTCATGAGCATCACTTGAACAAGATATTAAAATCTGATGCATTCATTATTATGATAAAATGGGATCTTGGACATTACACAAAAACCCACAAACCGTCCACATTTGGTTTAATATAGGAAATAGGGAGAGGGGTGTTACTCGGTCCCAAATGTGGAATTTTTTTAATTTTGTTGATGGCTCGCTCAACATGAATCCGTAAAGAAGCAATAACTTGCGTTTTAACTACATCTTCTGGTGGCATCTGATCATAATGGCCGAGAAATGGAGGGATATTCAATGAGACGCCCAGTGGAAGTAAATCGTCAATCGTAATGACCTTGTCGGCCATAACACCATCTCCATCAACAAAAGGCAAGTCTACGATTCCACTTCTTTCCACTATTTCTCTGTCTGAGTGCTTCTGTGGTCAAAGCGGGCCATCGTCGCGCCCAACAACTTGATCGACAGTCATCACTACAAACGTCACAAAAAGATAAGAATGACAGAATTCCATTCACCCTCACTTTCCATCCTCATAATCACGCAGTCAAAAGCATCATTCTTAGTAATTTTAAATTACTCCAAAATGATCCTGAGACTGGTAGAATCTTTTCGCAACCTCCACTTATTTCATTCAAACGCGACAAAAACGTAGGAAACTTTTTAGTTAGAAGCGCGCTCAAAACTAACGAGCAACCCGGCACTTTCAAATGCGCGCGCTCACGATGCAAAACTTGTCTTTTAATTGTTAACACTAGCAAGATATCGGGACCTAAGCGATCTGTTAAGATCACCGATCGTTTCACATGTACCTCCGCAAATGTCATTTATTGCATAACCTGTATGTTATGCAATAAATTATACATTGGTGAGACAGGTAGACGACTAGGTGACCGATTCCGCGAACACGTTCGCGATGTTGAGAAGAATGACAAGGATGCATCTAAGCCAGTCGCTCGCCATTTTAATCTGCCTAACCACTCCTACAAACACATGGCTTTCTGCGGCCTTTCCCTACATCTAGGTACGACGGAAAGCCGCAAGAATCTGGAACAAAAATTCATCTTTCAAATCGGCACCCTTAATCCTCACGGTATTAACGAACGCTTTTCATTTAACTAATATATTCCTATTTTTCACGTTGCCATGTTACCACCAATAGCGTAGCTCCTACTCTACTATAAAAACTACACGTAACCCATAATCCCTCGATTCGCTCTGACGAAGGGCTAACGCTCGAAACGTCAGCTTTTAGAATCTCTGTACGGTGGCCAATTTACATTATCAACTCCGTTGATAAAACCAAATTTTTGTATACTGCTTCCACTATACAACTGACTTAGGAAAGTTATTGCCCCTGAAGGTGCAATTCATACCAGACCTTTGACTGTTGTATGATTTTTATATGAACAAAAAAGCCTGGTGTTTAGTAACAGGCTACTTGGCATTTGACATTTGAATACTGTACAGTCGAGGATGACTCTTGTCTTGGGGTATTTTGCTTTGAAATCTTCTGGCATGGTTTTATCAATGTCGTCACAGGTTGGCCAAATGTTAATAGTACCAAAACGAAGGTACATGAAATTCATTATCCAGGAAATAAAAATTCCACTAACTGTAGACTGCGAGATTCCAAATAAAAATGCCAAATGTTGCTCTTGAAACCCTTGTCGGAGACGACAAATAAACAAAAAGAATTCTTCTTCTGGTTTAAGTGTTCTACTTCGTCCACGCTAGCTTATAGTGTTTTGGTGATTATCCCCATCATAATGACTTTTTTCAACCTTAGATTCAGACGAAAGCCACTAACGAATGTTTTCGCCATGTTTACCTGGATTTAAGTATGTTAGGGTTGCCTGGAAAGTCTCCATGTTTGGAAATCCAGTGTAGAATGAAATCAAGTCATCCTCTGTCATATTTTCCAAACAGAACCTGCGAGAATTTAATTCTTCATTCTCTAGTTCTATTTTTTTCTAAATTTTCCTTTAGAAGTTGGCTTTGTTCCTTAAGCCTTGCTATTTCGGCCTCAGCCTGTTGTAGTCGATTCTTTAATAATTCAGATAGATCTCTTGATTCTTTGATCGTTTCGATTGGCGAAGCACTGGTACATTCCGGTGTACATTCGCTAAATGAATCACTGAGGTATCTTTCTTTCGCATTGTCTTGACTTTGAGATTCGTCCAAACGTCGTTTTTTACTACAAGGTGCTTCAGTTGTTGTTACTGCAGGTGGATGGCGCTTTCGAGGAGAAGTTCGCCACGGAATCCTCGAGGGACAAGCTCCTTTACATAAATCCATTTTTGTGCCTCCAAATCCTTTCTTCGCATGAATTGGGAGAAAATGCAAAGAGCATACCTTTGTAGCCTCTGTGAGTTTAAAATACGGGCCAACATCTCGCCGTATTTAAACCAGCCATTCTTGTCGAAGATTTTGGTCCTTCGGGAAACCAAAAAATCCAACTATGTTCCCTTCAGGATCAACAGTTCCCTTCTGCGAAAAACCGGGCACACAACAATAGATATTCGACTTTGAACTCATAATAAGTTCAATAATTTAGAAATTTATCCCGACAAACGATCTAAACGCCCCTTTCGGCTAAGAAGAGCTTCAAAACTATGAAATTCACATTTTCAGCTGCGTGTTTGGGGCGGGAACGGTAGGGTCTCGGTGGGCCGGTGGTCCATCATATACAAAGATAACGGGCTCTTCTGGATCCCGATTTGTCCTCGCCTGTGTCAGGAAATTATCGAAACGCGCTGCATTCATTCCGCCAACAAAAGCGCCAACAAAAGCAGATATTGCCATTGTCACAGTCACGTCTCTTCCTCGCTGGCCACAAACTTGGCGATAGGCTCTGTCTCCTTGCCGCGCTCTACTATGACATCTGGCCGTCCAG
>OX421452.1:34198184-34215684 GCA_949126865.1 Montipora capitata | reverse complement strand
ACATTAACCTTTCCTCTTTTATAATTCTTGGAAATAGGTAGCAAAGTATTAGACTTAAAGGACCACTTCGTGTTGGATGCCTAAATTGGCCGTGCATCTAAGTGAGTGCATTAATGGACATAAGTGCATTGTGCAGAGATTACTTTCTTCCACTCGAGGATGTTGTGAGTCGATTTAAGACACTCTGCAGTTGCAATTGGCCAATTGCACCATTTCTCTGAGTGAATTTATCTCAGACGTACGCGTCTCCTCCTTCTATTTCCAAAAACGTTGCCATATAGAACACTTTTGATCAGTTCGCACCCGCTTGCTATATCCACATGGCCAAAAGACGAGAGTTAGTGTCTAGTGACTAAGGCAAGAGATTTGCGATCGGTGTCAAGTTCAGACAATATAATTTTAGTGCCTATTTGATTTAGTATAAAGACACGTTGAGTCTTTAAAGCCCAAAATATCTGTTTGGAATTGCTTCGATTCCAACTATTGACCGGCAGAATATGATCCCGTTGACTAACTGATTGATTGATTGATTGATTGACTAACTACAATTGTTTTAACACAAGAACCTATTTGTGTTGTCATCGAGTTTGTCTCCGGTGGAAGTCTTGACAGACTACTCAAAGCAAGTCATGTTAAAAACCCAAATCCAAATACCGTTTACAATAACATTTGGTCGAGACTGAACGAGAGAGAACTGTTAAACATTGCTTCAGACGTTGCTAATGGCATGCAACATTTGGAAGGTAAACAGGTAAGTAGATATATTGTAGTACGCACTTGTGTGTATTATATTGTATTATCATTTTTGCGTTTACTTGCAAACTGATGTTCACCGTCACAGCGCTCATTTCGGCCTAACATATTTAAACACGCAGACGCACTATAAAAGGGGGGCGCTTCACCTAGTGCTTTTGTTCCAATTCAAAAAAAAGGAACAGGAAACATTTTATGACATATTACGACAGATTTTTTTTTTAATGATATATTACGGACAGATTTGCATGTGTCTCGTATGTGCTGACTCTGTTACTGTGTTCCATTCAAAGGTCGGTACACACGAGGAAGCTTGCTCCTGCAGCACGCTCCTGCAACACGCTCCCGGAGCAAAGCTCCCTCGTCTGTACCAGCGATTTCTAGCGAAAAAAAATATGTTGCACAACAAAACTTTTGCACCCGAGTTTTCTCCCTCATATCAAACTGGTTTGATATCGGGGAGCAAGCTCCAGGGGCAAATCTAAGCTCCCTGGTGTGTACTTAAATTTGCAATTGCTTGCCGTGACATGACGTGTCTTCAGTTGGCCAATCAAATTGGCTTATTTTTTAAATCTACAACCCATGCCCCAATCGGGTTGTTTCATCATTCAGCTCCCTCGTCGTGTCCTTCGTGTGTACTGGTTGGGGTACTTACCCGGCAGCGTGTTTCGGGAGCGTGTTTCAGGAGAAAGCTCCCTCTTGTGTACCGGCCTTAATGTGTTGACCATTGTAATTTTATTTGTTTTATTTAGTTATATGTTTTCATGTTGTTTATTTATCTCGCTGTCATAGTCATGAGCTGACCGTCCATTGCCAGAGTAGCTTTCTAGGGGCAATTATATCAATTAAAGATTAAAGATAAAGGGGACCTTTTACTGAACAACTTATCACAGAACTCTCGGTTGCCACCACGGTTAATTGATAAATCTTTTGCATATGCCTAAGGCACCACGCCTCTTACAGTGCGTCTTCGAAGTAAAAGAACATGTGTCCAGTTTTCTGACGTCATCAGTGAGGAAGGTTATGATTTTCTTAGTATGGGTAAAAAGAGAAACGGAATAATAAACTTTAAGTGCCAAGTCTTCTAGCTATCGGGAACTGAAGGACGCTAAACTTATAAATCAAACATTGGTTTTTCGGAGAAGAGGGCAAAACCGGAGTACCTGGAGAAAAACCTCTCGGAGCAGATTTTAAAAAATCAACAAACTCAACCCACATTTTACACTGCAGAGTCTGGGAATCGGGCCCGGGGCCACATTTGTGGGAGGCGAGTACTCTCACCACTGCACTAGCCCTGCTCCCTGAAACCATTTGACGTACAAGATCTTAGATTAGAGCAGTTCTGAACGTCATTTGAGCAACAAGGAGAGAAAGGCGTGAAAGCAGCGAAGCCAAAGGCAAAGATCTGTATACAGACAAAAGGAAAAAAATGCCTTGAATGTCAGTGAAGTAAGGGTTTTTTTTTTTTGTTATTCCTAGTAAGTACCCAACGGCATATCACGCTATGTATTCTATTTGACATCATGATCACGAGACTTATACTGCATTCTGTTCTTTACTTTCTTCAGTGCATACATCGCGACCTGGCCTCAAGGAACGTTTTGATCGGAAATGGTCTGGTAGCAAAAGTGGCTGATTTTGGAATGGCTAGAGATATTTCCACAGATGGGGAATACATTAAGACAACAGAGGTTCTAAGTCATAATGACCCATTGCGTTTATTATGAAAACGTGCTTAAATTGATTACAAGTATTAGACATAGCTCCGACGTTATTCGGTTATAATATTATTACATTTTCCCACAAAGCATCCGGTGGTCTATCAGAGTATTTATGCATCGAGTGTAGGTTTTTGCTATACATGCCTTTTTGATGTGCTACAGAGCAAAGATGTCGTTAGATGGAAGCTGCATCATATCCAACCTCTCATTTTCTCTCTTTTTCTTTCTTCTCATTAAACGCACTACATACTTCGTCTAAAAAGGAAAGTGCGTTTGCTTTCAAGGTGGCTCACAGCAAATAGAAATTCAAATGACACTCTGCGGTTAACCGCATGAAAATCCGATGCCCTGACCACTGAATTCCTGCCCTTTATTCTTTCACGCATATCCTCAATCTTAGAGTTTCCATTATTGAGATAGACACAGTACGCTAGAAACCAGCTTGAGGAAAACCGTGTATAATTTGGAAGACAGATCTAGTTCCCTTCCCCCTTTATGAGATTTTTAACAGTCAATATCTTTCCTACACTTAGGGAAAAATTCCGTGGTTGTGGATGTCAGTGGAGGCTTTGCAAGGGATCAGCACAATCAAGGGTGATGTGTGAGTTGAATATATATATATTTTCCTTTTAATATCAGGTCAGTAGTAAATTAGTGAGTACCCTACACGACATTTTTTGCTTTAAACCTCTCAGTTTTTTTTTTTTTTTTAATTCGTGAGCTTCTTTTAGAGCTCAGTTCTATTGAGACGGTTTTGTTTACGCTGCCGATCTTCACAAGTATAGCAGTAGTCTGTTTACAGAACAGCGCGTATCGTTAGGAAAAGAGACATCTCAAGTGTCGTACTAAATCAATACTCTGGACTGGAATGAGTTGTTAACCATTAGAACAATGAACAAATGCATTCTAGTTTCCAAGTGTTTGCATTATATACTTTCCAAATATTTTATAGAATACTTTCAGTTTATTGGGAACAGTAGTATACTCCCATGGCACTAGTCTGAACAAAAGAACGTAACCTTTAGATATTCTTGAACAATTCTTGCTCAGTTTTACTCAAGGGGCTGGTTGTTGGTTTACTATATATAGGTTATTGACCAAGCTTGTTCGGTTCGTCTCGGTCTATAAAAAACAACAACAACAACAACAATGCCAATATCCATCCATTTCGACCGAACAATCTTGGTCAATGTGGGATAAAACACAAAAAAAAAAATGATATTTTATCTTGCGGGACCAAGCGAGGAATCCCGAGCGGGCAAGATAGCTACATCTTGCTTGCTCCGTTAGCCAATCACAGCGAGGGATTTGGTTCACCTTGCCTGCTCACGGAGCAAATAGCTTATGCTATTTGTAAGTTTTTAGACATAGTTTCCACTTTGTTAACTTTTTATTGCATTATTTTGTGTTGATTTTCTTATCAGTGAATCATTTTATACGTACTTAGTATATTTAAATATTATACCAGATGCGCGCGTTGGATATGAAATGATAGATAGCCGAGGCTCGCAGCGCCGAACCGGCTATAATAATCTCATTTCCGACAAGCGCGGATGACCGCAGGAATAATTTTTTTTTATTAAAAATGCCCACAAATTACGGATGAATCTCCCTTCATTTATTTTGTAAAAACAAAATAAACCGATCCGTACAGTTACTGCAGATATTTGTAGACCATGGTATAGTTTAAAAAACTGTGCACCGAAGTGAAATATCTACTAAAACGGTGAATAATATAGCACAAAAAGATGATTTTAACTCATTTATTTCTGCAGGGATTAACATATATGTTTGCGGGCAAATCCCGTGCGAGTTTCCCGGAGATGAATAGCAAAGGATATTCGGAGTATGGGTAGCAAATCAGAGCGCGCCTTGAACGCTATCCACTGTTTTATAGTATCTACTAATAGCTTATATACCATGATGGCTAACCCAATCAAAGCGCAAAAATTTCGTTATCCAATGATTTAGCTTTTAATAAATCTTCTTATTTAATTTTCGAACTCGGATGTCGCGTTTGTTGCTTTCTGATTGGTTCACTCAATCTCGGTTATCACCTCATTTAACGTATGACCTAATATGGATTACGTCAAGTGTTGCCTAGCTGAACATTTCCAATAGCCCAAGAGGAGCTGCTTACCTCGTTAGCTATTCACCATCTCATATTCAACGCGCGCTCATGGAAGAATTGTTAAATATTATTATCGGTTTTTAATTCAGGGTCCCTTTGGAGATCATCTGTTTACTAGCTGCGTGGGGCATCCTATGTGAATAAAGGTTCCATTTCATTCCAGATTTAACTAATCCCTGACAATTTCTTGTTCTTTATCTCGTTAGTTGGTCGTTTGGGGTTCTACTGTGGGAAATAGTCACCCTTGGTAAGTCTATGAGGCTGTAAATTGGAAGAAGAGGCGCCAGGAAGATGGATCATCCATCTATTTGTTTCCTTTGTTCAGTTTAAATACCTATAAGTATTATACCCAGGATCTTATCATAAAAGTTTTCTTGAGAGATGGGAAGATCCCAGATCCTAGATCTCCGTGTATACTGCTTTCAGTGGGGATCAAGGTAAAGAAAACATGAGTGCGGACAGGCACCGTTTGGCTGTTTCATTTTTTTCCAATTGTCATTCCCCTCCAAAATGTTTGCTAGAATTGAACCAATCGAAAAACTATTATTTCTTCTAGACTCCAAAGGTATTTTTTTTAGCCATCCTAGTTAGTTTAGTAATGGAAAAAAAAAACAGACAGTCAGAACAATTTCTACACTTACATTCTCTTTCGACGACCATTCGGGATATCTCACATCCACACAATATATATATATATATATATATATATATATATATATATATATATATATATATAGCTGTAATACATTTATCTCCTGGTACACTTTTCAGGCGAGCTACCTTACAGAGGTGTACAAGGACTTGTGGAGCTTCATAATTTACTTCAAGAAGGAGTAAGATTAGAAAAACCACCCCATTGTTCACAAGAGCTGTAAGTTAACACTTTTCGGTAATTCCAGATGTCAATAGGCCAGATCTCTCTGATTTAGCTCAGCTTGACCTATGCAGGGGTTCCTCGAAAGTTCTGAAACTTTTCGGGTGTCGGAGTATTTCGGGAATCATAAATCACTCTGCACCTTCAAATTAAGGCCTTCGAGGCATGGATTTTTTTTTTTTTTCTTTCATGATATATACTGCTTTTTTTACGGGCCTCAAGAATCTGTTAAAATAGCAGATTTCTAAAATAGGAGAATCCTAGGTTCACAATTGGCTTTTCGGGCCCTCAAAGTTACCGGGACTTTCAAGAAACGGCCCTAGATCCCACTACTCACCTCTAATTGGTCCGAATGAAAGCAGCTGCACGAGAAATTGCTCGAGCAATACGCAAAAGATAGTGGACAGGGCAAAGCATGGAACCCAAATCCGTTTTTTTTTTTCCCGCCAAAAACCTAGTAGTAGCCGTCCTAAATGATAAGGAGTTTAAGCAAGGACAACGGCAACGTCAACGAGTACGTCACTCCAAAATATACCTTAGCTCTATTGCAAGTATTTCGCGATTATTCCGTCTTGTTCAACTTGTACAATACGAGGAAACTATCCTGTAACTGGATGGGTAAGAACGGTTTTAAAGTCACAACAGAAAATGAATGGCTGGAATGGTTCATTGTTATTGCCTCATGCTGTCGTCAAAACCTAAAAATTTGGTGATTTCAAGTTGTTGTTTTGTGAAGTACGGCAAAGAAATGCACGGAAATTCGCCCCTTCACGTGCATCTCGGGTACTTTTCTTATTTATTTATTTTTTAATCAGTAACGTTCTTGCTTTATGTCATTCGGTAGCCGTCGTCTTTGCTTTATCTCCCTGATACCGTAAAATGATGGTCTTCATTACTTCGCAGATCGAGACTTCCGGGTTATTTACCGTAGCTATTACTTGTTGCTAATTCGAAGTATAGCACCTTTCGATCTGGAGGCGTTAGATCTACATGCAACCCCACTCATAACACTAACTAGATTTGTCCTCAGTGGCTCAAAATTCACCTTTACCACGACAGCAAGTCTGCAAAAACAAGTAATATGTTGCTAGTTACTTTTCTAAAGTTCTTTCGAAAGAACAAAATCTCCTTGAAAAACAGCAACTTGAGGCCCATCTTTATGTCAATCGAAGTTAAAATTTCATTATATGGTTACAACAGAAGCCAATGGCAGGGAGTGTACAACTTCATTGAAGTTGAGGAACGGTGTTTTTACACACCGAATTATTTTTAGATTGATTTTCCAGTAGCCTGCAAGGCAAGCGTATTTTTGTTTTGGTAAGAACTATTGACCGACATCTTGGATAGAAAGACTAGCAGACGCCTGAGGCCAGTAAACAAAAAAAACGCACTCAGTGAGAGGAGGACAGTTTCAATCCTCTACCGGCTGTGTGCTTTCAAAATGGCGGCCCATTACGAACTTTAGATCTTGAACAAGCGTCCGCCTGCCAAAAAAGGCCTGCTCTGCAGGCTAATTTTCCAGCTAATATCACAAGTCTTGAAGGAAAAATTATTACTCGTGCAAACCAACTCTTATTTAAGAACTCGTCTAAAAACAGCTTGATCTGTGAAGACAGTATTGAAATTGTGGGCCCCTGGTTAAACATCGTCTATTATCTGTAACATAACGGCAAACGTTGTAACCTCAATTTCTGTTTTATAAGTGACCGTTGTACGTAAAAACGTGAGTCATTTCATTGGTAACGTAACGAAGTTTCTTAAGAATTTAAGACGATCATATTTCTCCACTCTAAAATAAAAAAAGAACTTTGATGGTCTTTGTTCTTCTTCTAGTTATGACGTCATGTTGCGATGTTGGGACAAGTCTCCTGATAATCGGCCAAAATTTGAAGAACTTTTTGCGACACTACAGGAAATTCTTCATGAAAACGAGGTAAACTCCCTTACCATCTGATAACTGTTCTCTGCTGTTAAACTATAAATGTAATTATTTTTTAACGCTTTTTCTCTGACTTTTTTCCTTACTTCACAGAGAACATACATCAACGTCACTTTCTTTGAGGAAGAATGTCCTCGATCCTGAAGAAGCTGTTTCACAGACACATACCTCCTGAAACGAGTTCAGCGCAGAGAAGACCCTTTCGCTTCTATTACTTATTCGCACCTTAGCCAACGAGTAAACAGGCTACCTCAGATTGTTTTCGAAAAAAAGATAGCGTATGTGTAGTTGCAAATGAGGACACACGCAAAGGTATCCCTTTTAAGAAAGTTGTAGCCTGAGAAGGTTTCCAACGACACCCCAAATGGAAATATGACCTGATCTGATGAGCTCTGATGAGCCTCAGGCTTGTATAACTTTTTTTTTTTTTTTTTTTTTTTTTTTTTTTTGGAGGGTGGGGAGGGGGGAGACAGGTGATATCATGGACCAAAGGAATTCTGGCCTCAAGGCTGCAATGATGCTAAGTTTGCGGTTTCCCCTATAAGGAAAACATCTATAATAAGCGTACAAGCTATTCAAAGTGCCTAGCAAAATCTCTGTCACGTAAATGACACTGTACTAGCAGCCCATTTCCCGGAGCCTCCATCTTCTTTATTATCCCTTTGAGTCAACCCCGTCTCGTATCATAGGCAATCATAAGAGACCTATGGTCTGCTATTTATGACATAACATATTTATGTAATCGTTTGTGAACCACTTCACGTATGTTCTCAATCACTTACGTCACATACGTCAAGATATAATATAGATTTAGCCAAGCCTAAAAGCAGAGCACCCTGGTTATTTATTCTTACTGGGTGAAGGGTTACTGAAGATAAAGGGTTTCGAATTGTCCGCGTTTTGAAGTTTTCGGTTGCTGCTTAACTAAATCATTTTCTTTGCCGTCTTCAGTGGAAAAATCCATTGCCTAACTGGTGAATTCCACGGTACATTTTACGATAAAAACCGATACCTCATGAATCACGAAACGACGAGCACGATATCGTTTTTTCGAGTGAAATTTATTTTGGAATTCACCAGTTTGCAATTGGCAATGAATTTTTCTTGGACCGCACGAGTTTTAAAAGAAAACAAGCACACCCTCAGTGAGCGAGTGGAGAAGGAAAAAAGCCATTTCAGAGTCTACTGTCAAGAGCCAGCGAATAGGAATCACCTTAAAATAAGAAACCATAAAAAAAACGTTGTCAGTTCGAGGTCAAAAAAAGAGTTTTATCGGCAAAATACGGTAATGCAACCAAGAAAGGACGAACTTCAAACAAGATCCGCTCCAACACTTTAGGTGCGACATTTCCCCCTACTTTTACGAGAACTTATTGCGATTACGTGTTTATAACATAATGGCTTTTTTTTTTCAGTGTCGCGAGGCACATTGAAAACCAGTTGAGCAAATGGATTAAAAAAAGCACTTATTCGCTTGCATTTTAGAGCAAGGTAAACAAACAAATCAACCTTTTCTCTATGTCCAAAATAGTACAAATAATTGTTACTTAATTCCAGTTGACAATAAAAATTCGAGTTTAATTCCTGAACTCAGGAAAAACCGATTAAACCACTGTTTAAAATTACGCATCCACTTTAAATAACGCACCCGTGAAAATAACAAACGGTTTAGTGCCCAAGGAAAGAATTTGTGTGGTAACCTCTTCCACCAAGTTTGAGCTATTACTGGTATTCTGTTTTGTCGTTGTTGCTCTCTTTCACTCTCCCTTCTTTTTTTTGTTCTAGTCATAGATCCTCCAGGCATCATGCAACCTTATTAGACCTTCTAAAGATATGCCAAAAATTGCAATAAGGAGAAAAAAAGAAGCTCTGAAAAAATTAAAAATGAACACTCAGCTTTAAGTTTATATCTCTCCGATGCTTGACTTGGATAACTGCGTAGCCAGCAGTGTGGACCACAGCTATCATGATATGTCAAAGTTGATTGAAACCAGCGAAAAATGCAGAAAGGAAAATTTTCCAAACCGTTTTCCCCCTGAAGACGAAAGGCGTTGACTGTGTAAGAACTATAGTTGACGTAGTATGGCCGTGTAGCCGCGTTGAGCCACAATCTCTCCTTTAAAGACGCTAAAAATGAAACCTCGTTTATGTTTAGGTAAGTTAACCTGGATTAAGCCTGCAATCCAATCGAAAACCAGTACCTAGACAGTGGTCAACTTAAAAAAAAAAAAAAACACAAAAGAAAAAACAGCTGATCTCAGTGAGCTCTAAGCTTGAACCCGGAATATGGTCACGTGATACTGGTCCTCGGATACCTTGTTTTGACAGGTGTCAATTGATCATAACATGGATGTCCAGTATCAAAGATGTATGCTGCAAAAGTAGAGTGATACTGGTCACATTGGCATACATGGAGGGGTGGACGTACGTACGGACGTACGTATGGACGGAAGGTCGATGACGTCATGGCTATATAATTAGAAAATTAAAGGAGGCTTACCAGTAAGGTGAAGTTTGATTGAAATTCTATGAGTCATTGGTCAGGAACGTAGGAGTCACGTGAGATAGAGTGCGCGAAACCGGAGCTTGCAGTCTTTAAAGGAGAGATTGTGAATTGCCACACAAGGTTATTCACAAGTTCATTAATTTTGAAAACCCCTAATTCCAAAAACAAAAAAAATAATAATTATTTACACAACTCGTATTTAGTAAAGGCTAATCGAGGCGAGTTTTACCTACATAACGTGAAGTTGGGTGGGTGAAAACTCACTTATAAATAGTTTATAGTGTGAGGACGTGACTCCTACGTTCCTGACCAATGACTCATAGAATTCCAATCAAACGTCACCTTACAGGTAGGCCTCGTTTAATTTTCTAATTCTATTTCGTCATTGGTCTACGTCACTATGAAGTCACGTGAGACTTTAAAGCAGTGTGGGAATAAAACAATTGAAAGACTTAGTCAAAATATGACATTTCATTGAGAAAAACTGTGGGATACAAATTGTTCCCCAAATTCTCATTACAACTTAAGGGTTCGTTGTAAAACTTCCGAAAAGTAGACTCTCTTGCTCATACTGCAGACTTCATTATAGTGTACAATGACGTGTTGTCAGCATCTACTGCTGATGTAGATGTAGAACGAGTACTGTGTGCTCCATAAACAGATACAGTTATACCTGATCTTGAAAGAAAAACTCTTATCCATCTACTAACCGAGTCCTTGTGAACTTCTGTTTCTTAAGGTATTGTTTAAGGCATCGTACAACACACACGCTGGTTCCTGGTGCTTTCCAGGTTTAGATGTTTTAAGTAATGTGGATATCTGAAACAATACACGATCATCACTTATATTTATAGCAATAATTTTAAGGCTGTGAATTGTCTGGCAAAGTTGCCCAGAAAAGTAACAAAGTTAACACACATTTCAGGGGAGGTCCTCGAGACTCATTACATCGTTATCACCCGGGTGATTTTATGCATTGTAGCACATCATCAATGTTCCATATATTTCTTGATAATGAGGCAATATGGGCCTTGACTCGAATAAACCTTGTAAGAATCTTGTTACTAGAGGATGATGGCCAAATGAGTGTCGTGGTAGGAAAACCACAGTGGAGAGAACACTCCTTGCAGTATTAATTGTACTATTAGAACATCCATCCTTGTATAGTGTATAAAGAAAAATCAATACCATCTGCTACAGTAGCAGTAACTTCCCACCACGACAAGTGGCATGCAAGGAGCTGGAGTTGTTTGTGAATTGGACGCAGTATTTCTGCACTTGCTGATAAAAACAATGTTTGAGCCATCCATGGGTAACAATAGAGGAAAAAATTAACATTTACATAAGATGTGGCCATTTGGCCAGTTGGGAACAACTAGTATGCCAGTTACTTGGAATTCCTCACTGTATATATTATGGAAGGCTCTTAGAATAATACAGAAAGGTGGAAAAGGATAAAAAAGGCTCCAGGATCAGGTCTACATGAAACATACTTCTCACCGGAAAATTAAGTCTAGAGGCAAGTAGGTCGTTATTAGGCTAATTCCAAATCAGTTTATTACATCCATGCAGAGAGGCCTGTCAATACACCACTGTTTCCTTCCTTGATAACCGGGATTTTTTATCAGCTTCAGTATTTTATTTCCTAGGAATATGTGTACTGGTAACTGAGAGCTAAATTGTGTGCTGGATATACTGTTTTCAAAGGAATGACAGGTGCAAAAGCTGGAGTTTTATCAACCATGAGGTTAATATGCTTCCTTGATAGTAGGTCCAGAAATTACTTTAATGCAAACAGGGCAGCAAGTATTTTCAAATAATTAATATCATGCTGAGCTTCTTCTGGGGTCAAGTTCCCCCCTGTTGAGTAACCATCAACAATGCTCCCCAAACATTTAGAGATGCATCTGTGGTCACTGTTACTGTAGGTTGTCTCCATGGTTAATTACACTCTACACCATTGGGAAAGACAATCCACCAGTTTATGTCTGATATGGCCTCAATTGAGATGGTCATAGATCCATCAAAGTTAAAGAACAGGAAGGGTTAAGAACATAAATTATATAAAGTAGAATATGCACTCCCCACAGGAAGCTAGAGCTATTTGAGGCAAGTATTGGTTTTAACGCATATTCCCTTTAACTTTCAAAGCTAGGAATTTCTCCATTTTAAGTGTTTTATAACGCAGAGGCCCATACATAACCCCAGCGAAACTGGAAGTCATAAGAGCCAGGACTGCTGCTACTTCCGTTAGTGCATGGGTGCAGGATTTTCAAAGTTGGAGACAAGCATCATTTAACTTTTGAGCCCCATACGGAGTTAGTGTGATGGTCACTTGGTTTGAATTTAAGACAAACCCTAGGAATACCATTTCCTCGACAGGGATTACAACAGATTTTCCTAGGTTTACAACAAATCCAAGTCTAGCTAAAATTAAAACAATGTTTCTACAACGTTGTTGATATAGGCATTATAGTCATCTGCTGCAAGCCAATTATCATCTAGACTGAGGCATGACCTTGTTGTCTTAGTTTAAAAACACAGGCTTAAACAGAGGATGTTGTTGCGTTGTCGGTTTTTCCGTTTGTTTGCTTTGGCTGGTTCGTACTGCAGGGTGTAGTGGTATCCACTTTCATCGAGTGCTTTCTGGTAAGGAGGTGCGGCTTGGTCAAAGGATGCTTTGTCAGATGATAAGGACGACAGTAGTTTGTTGATGCCGGCAGGAATGTTCTTTGTGGTGATTGGCGGGTGGTTGCTCTCGCGGTGAACGTATTGTAGTGAAGTATTCGGCTTTGTAAATGGTTGATAAGTGCTTCGGTTAAGGTTGAATTTGACGTCTAGGAAGTTGATTATTTGTTTGTTAGCTTCTATGGTGATGCGTAATCCGTTATTATTAAAGATGCGGCATATTTCTTTCTTGATGTTCTCTGTGTCTCTCGGTGTGGCGTTAGTGATAGCTAGTCCATCGTCTCGGTAAAGTCCTACGTTTATATTAAGATCCTGGAGTTGGGAGAGGAGAAAGCTCCCCACGAGTTCATATGTTTCGCCGCCGTCGTAGCTTCCCATTGTTACGTCGAATGTCGTATTACCTTTCTTTTGCCAGGGTATGTGCTTGTGGATTAGAATGGAGTTTTTGGCGTGGATTATAATAAAGATCACAAGCACAACAACAAAACAAACCATCCTAAGCCAGAACATGCCACCTCCACAACAAACACCCACCAAACTCTGCAACTGCAGAGCACCAGACAAATGCCCTTTGAAAGGACAATGCTTAGTCAAGGAAGTAGTGTATCAAGCCACCATCACGACCGCCGAAAGCACAGAGACGTACGTCGGCCTCACCGCCACTGAGTTCAAGACGAGATGGCGAAACCACCAAATGTCATTCAAAAACGAAAGTAAAAAGAATGACACCGAACTGAGCAAACATGTATGGCAGCTAAAAGATCAAAAGAAAGACTTCGCAATCTCCTGGAAAATTCTAGCCAAGGCCAAATCTTATAGCAACCTTACTAAACGATGTAATCTATGTAGTACCGAGAAATTCTATATTGTATATAAACCGGACATGGCAACGCTCAACAAACGTAATGAACTCGTATCGACTTGCAGGCACAAGCGAAATTTTCTCCTTAGGTTCAATCGCATCCTCAACAACCAATTATAAATTTACAAATGCTTTTTCACTATTGTTTTTCAAGTTTGAATCTTGTAACGATCACGCTACTGATGTATATAAACCCCAGCGATGCTACAGTGTACATGGAATTTAACTGATGAGTGGTCCAACTCCTTGTTGGTCTACGAAACAGACCTGCATTAAAGTCCATATGAAACTATATTGAGTAGAAAAACATTGTTATTACCGCTCCATTATTGTTGAGCACGATTCTGGATTTATCAGTGTGGAACTCACCTAAAGTTATATATATATATATATATATATATATATATATATATATATATAGATAGGTATAATATAACGACGAAGAGACAAACTCTTGACAGTTCCAGCGTTTAATCGACGTTTCGGCCTTCGGCCTTCGGCCTTCCTCAGGATAGTTTAAAAGTTAAAAATTAAAAAAGCTATATACAATGGTTGTGGGTGGCAGAGTTACGGGCTTTTATATAGTACACAGAAAAATGGAAATTAAGGTTACGTAACAAAAGAAAAGGTCTTAATTACAAGCTAGGCAAAACAAAAAACAATTGATAAAAAGGAACAAACAGACTAATTAGATAGATCGTGTTATTACGTAACAAACTCCCCATTGAGGGCCTCTGAATGAATGTGCGGGTCAATGTCATAACAAGGTCCTCAAAGGGGGCCCCTAAACAATGTAATAGATTCCCAATTGAAAGCCCCTGAATGAAAAACCAAACACAAACATAACAGAATCCCCCAATAGAGTTTTTGAACAAAGACAGCAACGACTAAATGAAGGCTAACAAAACAAAAGGGCAAGATTACAAACTGGAAACATTCAAAGCTAGATGGGAGCTAACGAGGTCCTGCAGACAGCAAAAATTACGATGATTACAAATTTGGGCTGAAAAAAATTTACACTACAATAGAGACAAAGTCAACTGTTGTAGCAGATACGATTTTTGGATTTGAATTCACGCCTTTTGTTAAGACCGTGTGGATATAATGAAAAGAGTTGTGAGGTCCAATATGCTTCTCTGGTGAGGAGCAGTTGTTCAAGATGGGTTGCATTTTTGTGGTTTTCAATTTGTTCGATAATAATAAAACTAATTTGACAAATTTGATGCTCAAAAGAATTATAATGGACCGCTAGCTCACATGTTCTTCTGTTCTTAAGCATTGATGATTTATGGTTACGAAAACGAACCTTGAATTCTGTTGAAGTGGAGCCCACGTACTGCTTTTTGCATTTGTTACAAGCAGCCAAATAAATGACATTTTTGGAAGTGCAGCTTAATTTCTGATTAATCCTATATATGCGGCCCGTAGCAAAACTCTTAAACTTAGTATCTTGAATCAAAAAATGTTTACAAAGGTCACATATTTTGTTACATTTGCAACAACCTCGATCATCTTCCAAGGTTTCATTTCTGGCTTCAATGTTCCGAAATTTAGATGGAGCTAAGATTTCTTTTAGGTTTTTTGTTCTGCGGTAAGCTGGAAAAATCGACTTTGATGGAAAAATCTCTAAAAGCTCAGGAGACAATCTAAGTAAGTGGGAATGTTTTTTAATCACCTGCTGGATGTCTGGAAGAATTGGGTTGTAGTCAAGTACTAGAGGAAAAACCTTTTTCTTTGGCTTGACTCTTTTTGTTAAGAGTTCGGACCTCTCATTGCTTAATGCTTTTTCAAATTGTCTGTCCACTAATTCCTTGCTGTAATTTTGTGAGCACAGATATCCTTTATATTCTTCACATCTCTTGTTCAAAAATTGGTCTGTAGAACAATTGCGTTTAATTCGAAGAGCCACCCCATAGGGGATTGCACGCATACAATGTGATGGGTGCGAACTCGAAAAAGGTAAATAGAGATGACTATCGGTGGGCTTAGCATAAATATCAGTGATTATAAACCCATCTTGGAGGTGCAAAGTAAGATCTAGAACGTTGAGGCTACTCTCCGAATATACCAATTCAAACTTGATGGTGGGATAGAGTGAATTAATATACTCCGTAAATTCTAGCAATTTCGGCAAACCAAGAGTCCAAAGATCAAACACATCATCTCTATACCTCCACCAAAGCATAGGCTTGCTTGCACCTCCAAGTTTAGCCTTCTCATCAATTAATCCCATTGCCAAATCGGCGTAACTACAGGCATTTTTAGGGCCCATGGCAGTGCCATGTTTCTGAATAAAATTTTGATCTGCAAATTGACAATTATTGATTTGAAGACAAATCTCAACGGCTTCGACTATACAATCCGTAGATGGAAATTTATCTTTCCTAGAATCAAGCGCCTTTCTAACAGCTGAGATTCCTAGGTTATTATCAATGTTGGGAAACATAGCCACAACATCCCAAGATACAAGCAAACTACCAGGGGGTAGGGGACCTTTCTCAGCATTTAAAGCCTGAATTTTGTTAATTAGATCACTTGTGTCTTTAACGAATGATGGAAGGTTCTGTGCTAAAGGCTTGAGATAAAACTCGGTGAAGGCAGAAAGTCTTTCGATTGACGTTCCACAGCAGGATGTAATTAATCGGAGTGGATTGCCCTCTTTATGTGTTTTCACATTACCAAAAGCTACCCCCGGTTTAGGTTCCAAATTGGTAACCCATGTGGCAATCTCTTGACTTATCTGACCTTCGCCGAGCCATTTGCGTCCCCAATTTTTGACCTTTTCAAAATGCTCCGGTGTTGGATCGCTATTCACCTTATTATAATGCAAGTTGTTGTTAAGTTGCCCTAACATTTTATCTTGATATTCTTCTTGATTAAGGATTACAAATCTAGAGCCCTTGTCTTGAATTCTGATAACTTTATCACTAGACTTAAGATTACGTAGTGCTAACCTTTCGTCTTTAGTTAAGTTGTCCTTGACAGTTCTCAGATTTTGGGGTTCCAGGATATCCTTTCTCACATTATTGATGAAGACTTCGACTTCTGGAGAACTACACTTAGGAGGCATCCAATTAGTAGCTGAAGGAATAGCTGGCAAACGATCATCAACTTTCCTTGGGTTTTCATCCGGATTTCTGCCATGATGGAAGAAGGCGAGGCGGATTCTCCTTTCAAATTTATCCAAATCATCGATTACCTTCTGCCAGTTGACATCCTTTGGCGTAGGACAGAACGCTGGTCGTTTAGTCAAAAGAGAGCGCTCTGCATCGGTGAGTTCAGAAGATGTTAGATTAATGGGATTTAAATCCGGCAAGTTGATATCCGGTCTTGCCACCACATCGTTCTCATCACGAGTAGGGGCTCTGTTACTGGTCTGGGAAGTTCTTCGGAACCTCCTCAACCTGGTTCTTGAATTCTCCGGTGGTGTGAATTGATCTGATGGCGCTGGGTTGTAGGGAGTGGCCTGCCGAAACTGCATTTTTAACTTTTAAACTTTTAAACTATCCTGAAGAAGGCCGAAGGCCGAAACGTCGATTAAACGCTGGAACTGTCAAGAGTTTGTCTCTTCGTCGTTTTATTATACCTATCTACAGATTTACGGAGAGACACGTATCCTCTGGATCCTCTTACTGGGAGTTCATCGTTGGGTAAACTGCTTTTATTCTCACTAAACATTTTTATCTTGGTTTACCTTGCATCATATTTTGATCCGATGGCTCTGTTGTCCGGCATACCGGTTTCTTTATACAACACTTGGCACAAACTAGTTCGCTACAAGCACCACGGTTATTTCTTGGTCCGCTGCACCAAACGAAGCCGCATTCCTAAAGGTCTAAAGCTACCTTTTAAACTGCAACTTGACAAAGATAATGGGAGCTTACAAGAGTCCTGTAGACAGCATTCACTCAGCGCTTCTCTCAATATTTTAAAGGACATTTCTACTGCGGTTTGGTCGAAGACCAAAATTCTACAGAGGCAATTACATTTTAAACGTGAACTTCTTTTCAACAACAACAAGGAAAC
>OX421452.1:34173980-34197984 GCA_949126865.1 Montipora capitata | reverse complement strand
ATTCACCTTATTATAATGCAAGTTGTTGTTAAGTTGCCCTAACATTTTATCTTGATATTCTTCTTGATTAAGGATTACAAATCTAGAGCCCTTGTCTTGAATTCTGATAACTTTATCACTAGACTTAAGATTACGTAGTGCTAACCTTTCGTCTTTAGTTAAGTTGTCCTTGACAGTTCTCAGATTTTGGGGTTCCAGGGATATCCTTTCTCACATTATTGATGAAGACTTCGACTTCTGGAGAACTACACTTAGGAGGCATCCAATTAGTAGCTGAAGGAATAGCTGGCAAACGATCATCAACTTTCCTTGGGTTTTCATCCGGATTTCTGCCATGATGGAAGAAGGCGAGGCGGATTCTCCTTTCAAATTTATCCAAATCATCGATTACCTTCTGCCAGTTGACATCCTTTGGCGTAGGACAGAACGCTGGTCGTTTAGTCAAAAGAGAGCGCTCTGCATCGGTGAGTTCAGAAGATGTTAGATTAATGGATTTAAATCCGGCAAGTTGATATCCGGTCTTGCCACCACATCGTTCTCATCAAGAGTAGGGGCTCTGTTACTGGTCTGGGAAGTTCTTCGGAACCTCCTCAACCTGGTTCTTGAATTCTCCGGTGGTGTGAATTGATCTGATGGCGCTGGGTTGTAGGGAGTGGCCTGCCGAAACTGCATTTTTAACTTTTAAACTTTTTAAACTATCCTGAAGAAGGCCGAAGGCCGAAACGTCGATTAAACGCTGGAACTGTCAAGAGTTTGTCTCTTCGTCGTTTTTATATACCTATCTACAGATTTACGGAGAGACACGTATCCTCTGGATCCTCTTACTGGGAGTCATCGTTGGGTAAACTGCTTTTATTCTCACTAAACATTTTTATCTTGGTTTACCTGCATCATATTTTGATCCGATGGCTCTGTTGTCCGGCATACCGGTTTCTTTATACAACACTTGGCCACAAACTAGTTCGCTACAAGCACCACGGTTATTTCTTGGTCCGCTGCACCAAACGAAGCCGCATTCCTAAAGGTCTAAAGCTACCTTTTAAACTGCCAACTTGACAAAGATAATGGGAGCTTACAAGAGTCCTGTAGACAGCAATTCACTCAGCGCTTCTCTCAATATTTTAAAGGACATTTCTACTGCGGTTTGGTCGAAGACCAAAATTCTACAGAGGCAATTACATTTTAAACGTGAACTTCTTTTCAACAACAACAAGGAAACTGCCGCCAAGACTATTTGGAGAAAAATTAAAAGAGAAATGGAAAAGGTAGAGATTGATTTGAAGAGGAGAGCGCGACAGAAGTTTCGGCAGGCCACTCCCTACAACCCAGCGCCATCAGATCAATTCACACCACCGGAGAATTCAAGAACCAGGTTGAGGAGGTTCCGAAGAACTTCCCAGACCAGTAACAGAGCCCCTACTCGTGATGAGAACGATGTGGTGGCAAGACCGGATATCAACTTGCCGGATTTAAATCCCATTAATCTAACATCTTCTGAACTCACCGATGCAGAGCGCTCTCTTTTGACTAAACGACCAGCGTTCTGTCCTACGCCAAAGGATGTCAACTGGCAGAAGGTAATCGATGATTTGGATAAATTTGAAAGGAGAATCCGCCTCGCCTTCTTCCATCATGGCAGAAATCCGGATGAAAACCCAAGGAAAGTTGATGATCGTTTGCCAGCTATTCCTTCAGCTACTAATTGGATGCCTCCTAAGTGTAGTTCTCCAGAAGTCGAAGTCTTCATCAATAATGTGAGAAAGGATATCCTGGAACCCCAAAATCTGAGAACTGTCAAGGACAACTTAACTAAAGACGAAAGGTTAGCACTACGTAATCTTAAGTCTAGTGATAAAGTTATCAGAATTCAAGACAAGGGCTCTAGATTTGTAATCCTTAATCAAGAAGAATATCAAGATAAAATGTTAGGGCAACTTAACAACAACTTGCATTATAATAAGGTGAATAGCGATCCAACACCGGAGCATTTTGAAAAGGTCAAAAATTGGGGACGCAAATGGCTCGGTGAAGGTCAGATAAGTCAAGAGATTGCCACATGGGTTACCAATTTGGAACCTAAACCGGGGGTAGCTTTTGGTAATGTGAAAACACATAAAGAGGGCAATCCACTCCGATTAATTACATCCTGCTGTGGAACGTCAATCGAAAGACTTTCTGCCTTCACCGAGTTTTATCTCAAGCCTTTAGCACAGAACCTTCCATCATTCGTTAAAGACACAAGTGATCTAATTAACAAAATTCAGGCTTTAAATGCTGAGAAAGGTCCCCTACCCCCTGGTAGTTTGCTTGTATCTTGGGATGTTGTGGCTATGTTTCCCAACATTGATAATAACCTAGGAATCTCAGCTGTTAGAAAGGCGCTTGATTCTAGGAAAGATAAATTTCCATCTACGGATTGTATAGTCGAAGCCGTTGAGATTTGTCTTCAAATCAATAATTGTCAATTTGCAGATCAAAATTTTATTCAGAAACATGGCACTGCCATGGGCCCTAAAAATGCCTGTAGTTACGCCGATTTGGCAATGGGATTAATTGATGAGAAGGCTAAACTTGGAGGTGCAAGCAAGCCTATGCTTTGGTGGAGGTATAGAGATGATGTGTTTGATCTTTGGACTCTTGGTTTGCCGAAATTGCTAGAATTTACGGAGTATATTAATTCACTCTATCCCACCATCAAGTTTGAATTGGTATATTCGGAGAGTAGCCTCAACGTTCTAGATCTTACTTTGCACCTCCAAGATGGGTTTATAATCACTGATATTTATGCTAAGCCCACCGATAGTCATCTCTATTTACCTTTTTCGAGTTCGCACCCATCACATTGTATGCGTGCAATCCCCTATGGGGTGGCTCTTCGAATTAAACGCAATTGTTCTACAGACCAATTTTTGAACAAGAGATGTGAAGAATATAAAGGATATCTGTGCTCACAAAATTACAGCAAGGAATTAGTGGGCAGACAATTTGAAAAAGCATTAAGCAATGAGAGGTCCGAACTCTTAACAAAAAGAGTCAAGCCAAAGAAAAAGGTTTTTCCTCTAGTACTTGACTACAACCCAATTCTTCCAGACATCCAGCAGGTGATTAAAAAACATTCCCACTTACTTAGATTGTCTCCTGAGCTTTTAGAGATTTTTCCATCAAAGTCGATTTTTCCAGCTTACCGCAGAACAAAAAACCTAAAAGAAATCTTAGCTCCATCTAAATTTCGGAACATTGAAGCCAGAAATGAAGCCTTGGAAGATGATCGAGGTTGTTGCAAATGTAACAAAATATGTGACCTTTGTAAACATTTTTTGATTCAAGATACTAAGTTTAAGAGTTTTGCTACGGGCCGCATATATAGGATTAATCAGAAATTAAGCTGCACTTCCAAAAATGTCATTTATTTGGCTGCTTGTAACAAATGCAAAAAGCAGTACGTGGGCTCCACTTCAACAGAATTCAAGGTTCGTTTTCGTAACCATAAATCATCAATGCTTAAGAACAGAAGAACATGTGAGCTAGCGGTCCATTATAATTCTTTTGAGCATCAAATTTGTCAAATTAGTTTTATTATTATCGAACAAATTGAAAACCACAAAAATGCAACCCATCTTGAACAACTGCTCCTCACCAGAGAAGCATATTGGACCTCACAACTCTTTTCATTATATCCACACGGTCTTAACAAAAGGCGTGAATTCAAATCCAAAAATCGTATCTGCTACAACAGTTGACTTTGTCTCTATTGTAGTGTAAATTCTTTTCAGCCCAAATTTGTAATCATCGTAATTTTTGCTGTCTGCAGGACCTCGTTAGCTCCCATCTAGCTTTGAATGTTTCCAGTTTGTAATCTTGCCCTTTTGTTTTGTTAGCCTTCACTTAGTCGTTGCTGTCTTTGTTCAAAAACTGCATTGGGGGATTTTGTTATGTTTGTGTTTGGTTTTTCATTCAGGAGCTTTCAATTGGGAATCTATTACATTGTTTAGGGGCCCCCTTTGAGGACCTTGTTATGACATTGACCCGCACATTCATTCAGAGGCCCTCAATGGGGAGTTTGTTACGTAATAACACGATCTATCTAATTAGTCTGTTTGTTCCTTTTTATCAATTGTTTTTTGTTTTGCCTAGC
This sequence comes from Montipora capitata, assembly GCA_949126865.1. NCBI lineage: Eukaryota > Metazoa > Cnidaria > Anthozoa > Scleractinia > Acroporidae > Montipora > Montipora capitata. The sequence goes on along the minus strand of OX421452.1, from coordinate 34,193,849 downwards.
TTGTAATTAAGACCTTTTCTTTTGTTACGTAACTTTAATTTCCATTTTCTGTGTACTATATAAAAGCCCGTAACTCTGCCACCCACAACCATTGTATATAGCTTTTTTAATTTTTAACTTTTAAACTATCCTGAGGAAGGCCGAAGGCCGAAACGTCGATTAAACGCTGGAACTGTCAAGAGTTTGTCTCTTCGTCGTTTTATTATACCTATCTACAGATTTACGGAGAGACACGTATCCTCTGGATCCTCTTACTGGGAGTTCATCGTTGGGTAAACTGCTTTTATTCTCACTATATATATATATATATATATAACTAACTGCAGACAGTACTGTTTCGGCCTTCTGGGCCTCATCAGTGCAGTGCTGATGTCTAGGATGGAGGTTAAGCTATAAAGCCACCCCAGATGTCCCACGCATGTGGTACATCCAAGTCATGCCAGAGTGCTCAAACTAGCGAGCTAGTGAGCATGCGCAATTGCTAGCGGCAATGACTCATCCTAGTAGAGTGCTCAATTTGAACATGAAAGCAAAAGCTTTGTAATGCCAAAGAGCTATATCTAACTGCAGACAGTACTGTTTCGGCCTTCTGGGCCTCATCAGTGCAGTGCTGATGTCTAGGATGGAGGTTAAGCTATAAAGCCACCCCAGATGTCCCACGCATGTGGTACATCCAAGTCATGCCAGAGTGCTCAAACTAGCGAGCTAGTGAGCATGCGCAATTGCTAGCGGCAATGACTCATCCTAGTAGAGTGCTCAATTTGAACATGAAAGCAAAAGCTTTGTAATGCCAAAGAGCTATATCTAACTGCAGACAGTACTGTTTCGGCCTTCTGGGCCTCATCAGTGCAGTGCTGATGTCTAGGATGGAGGTTAAGCTATAAAGCCACCCCAGATGTCCCACGCATGTGGTACATCCAAGTCATGCCAGAGTGCTCAAACTAGCGAGCTAGTGAGCATGCGCAATTGCTAGCGGCAATGACTCATCCTAGTAGAGTGCTCAATTTGAACATGAAAGCAAAAGCTTTGTAATGCCAAAGAGCTATATCTAACTGCAGACAGTACTGTTTCGGCCTTCTGGGCCTCATCAGTGCAGTGCTGATGTCTAGGATGGAGGTTAAGCTATAAAGCCACCCCAGATGTCCCACGCATGTGGTACATCCAAGTCATGCCAGAGTGCTCAAACTAGCGAGCTAGTGAGCATGCGCAATTGCTAGCGGCAATGACTCATCCTAGTAGAGTGCTCAATTTGAACATGAAAGCAAAAGCTTTGTAATGCCAAAGAGCTATATCTAACTGCAGACAGTACTGTTTCGGCCTTCTGGGCCTCATCAGTGCAGTGCTGATGTCTAGGATGGAGGTTAAGCTATAAAGCCACCCCAGATGTCCCACGCATGTGGTACATCCAAGTCATGCCAGAGTGCTCAAACTAGCGAGCTAGTGAGCATGCGCAATTGCTAGCGGCAATGACTCATCCTAGTAGAGTGCTCAATTTGAACATGAAAGCAAAAGCTTTGTAATGCCAAAGAGCTATATCTAACTGCAGACAGTACTGTTTCGGCCTTCTGGGCCTCATCAGTGCAGTGCTGATGTCTAGGATGGAGGTTAAGCTATAAAGCCACCCCAGATGTCCCACGCATGTGGTACATCCAAGTCATGCCAGAGTGCTCAAACTAGCGAGCTAGTGAGCATGCGCAATTGCTAGCGGCAATGACTCATCCTAGTAGAGTGCTCAATTTGAACATGAAAGCAAAAGCTTTGTAATGCCAAAGAGCTATATCTAACTGCAGACAGTACTGTTTCGGCCTTCTGGGCCTCATCAGTGCAGTGCTGATGTCTAGGATGGAGGTTAAGCTATAAAGCCACCCCAGATGTCCCACGCATGTGGTACATCCAAGTCATGCCAGAGTGCTCAAACTAGCGAGCTAGTGAGCATGCGCAATTGCTAGCGGCAATGACTCATCCTAGTAGAGTGCTCAATTTGAACATGAAAGCAAAAGCTTTGTAATGCCAAAGAGCTATATCTAACTGCAGACAGTACTGTTTCGGCCTTCTGGGCCTCATCAGTGCAGTGCTGATGTCTAGGATGGAGGTTAAGCTATAAAGCCACCCCAGATGTCCCACGCATGTGGTACATCCAAGTCATGCCAGAGTGCTCAAACTAGCGAGCTAGTGAGCATGCGCAATTGCTAGCGGCAATGACTCATCCTAGTAGAGTGCTCAATTTGAACATGAAAGCAAAAGCTTTGTAATGCCAAAGAGCTATATCTAACTGCAGACAGTACTGTTTCGGCCTTCTGGGCCTCATCAGTGCAGTGCTGATGTCTAGGATGGAGGTTAAGCTATAAAGCCACCCCAGATGTCCCACGCATGTGGTACATCCAAGTCATGCCAGAGTGCTCAAACTAGCGAGCTAGTGAGCATGCGCAATTGCTAGCGGCAATGACTCATCCTAGTAGAGTGCTCAATTTGAACATGAAAGCAAAAGCTTTGTAATGCCAAAGAGCTATATCTAACTGCAGACAGTACTGTTTCGGCCTTCTGGGCCTCATCAGTGCAGTGCTGATGTCTAGGATGGAGGTTAAGCTATAAAGCCACCCCAGATGTCCCACGCATGTGGTACATCCAAGTCATGCCAGAGTGCTCAAACTAGCGAGCTAGTGAGCATGCGCAATTGCTAGCGGCAATGACTCATCCTAGTAGAGTGCTCAATTTGAACATGAAAGCAAAAGCTTTGTAATGCCAAAGAGCTATATCTAACTGCAGACAGTACTGTTTCGGCCTTCTGGGCCTCATCAGTGCAGTGCTGATGTCTAGGATGGAGGTTAAGCTATAAAGCCACCCCAGATGTCCCACGCATGTGGTACATCCAAGTCATGCCAGAGTGCTCAAACTAGCGAGCTAGTGAGCATGCGCAATTGCTAGCGGCAATGACTCATCCTAGTAGAGTGCTCAATTTGAACATGAAAGCAAAAGCTTTGTAATGCCAAAGAGCTATATCTAACTGCAGACAGTACTGTTTCGGCCTTCTGGGCCTCATCAGTGCAGTGCTGATGTCTAGGATGGAGGTTAAGCTATAAAGCCACCCCAGATGTCCCACGCATGTGGTACATCCAAGTCATGCCAGAGTGCTCAAACTAGCGAGCTAGTGAGCATGCGCAATTGCTAGCGGCAATGACTCATCCTAGTAGAGTGCTCAATTTGAACATGAAAGCAAAAGCTTTGTAATGCCAAAGAGCTATATCTAACTGCAGACAGTACTGTTTCGGCCTTCTGGGCCTCATCAGTGCAGTGCTGATGTCTAGGATGGAGGTTAAGCTATAAAGCCACCCCAGATGTCCCACGCATGTGGTACATCCAAGTCATGCCAGAGTGCTCAAACTAGCGAGCTAGTGAGCATGCGCAATTGCTAGCGGCAATGACTCATCCTAGTAGAGTGCTCAATTTGAACATGAAAGCAAAAGCTTTGTAATGCCAAAGAGCTATATCTAACTGCAGACAGTACTGTTTCGGCCTTCTGGGCCTCATCAGTGCAGTGCTGATGTCTAGGATGGAGGTTAAGCTATAAAGCCACCCCAGATGTCCCACGCATGTGGGACATCTATATATATATATCTATCTATATATATCTATATATATACATCTATATATATCTATATATATATATATATATATATATATATATATATATATATATATAACGGTCGATCGGTAATTAAGTGAAAATGTGGCTCAGCCAGGAATTGAACCTGGGTCTCCAGATTACCGATCGGATGCCTTAACCACTCAGCCACTGAACCAACCACACTGGGAACACATATTACTGTACAACACATACAGAGTTTTGGCCTTGAGATGGGTCAGGTCCGAGGAGACAGTTTCACACATTCTCTGCAATCAGAGAACTGTGTATGCAAAACTGTTGTACAGTAATATGTGTTCCCAGTGTGGTTGGTTCAGTGGCTGAGTGGTTAAGGCATCCGACCGGTAATCTGGAGACCCAGGTTCAATTCCTGGCTGAGCCACATTTTCACTTAATTGCTTAGTTGTGCTGATTTCTGTTCCCAAATTAACCTTGTCTGTTGTATTTCTCAGAAATGCCTAATGAATCGCCATCCAAACGGGAATAGGCTGGTGATCCTAAGTAATTAAGGCAATCAGTTGCTAATATATCCCCTCCCTACCTTACTGTACTTACTTAATTTCCAGGGGGATATGGCCGTGCATCACCGATCGACCGGGGAGTAGTGACGTGATCCTGATTGCAGAGAATGTGTGAAATTGTCTCCTCGGAACTGACCCATCTCAAGGCCAAAACTCTGTATGTGTTGTACAGTAATATGTGTTCCCAGTGTGGTTGGTTCAGTGGCTGAGTGGTTAAGGCATCCGACCCGTAATCTGGAGACCCAGGTTCAATTCCTGGCTTAGCCACATTTTCACTTAATTGCTTAGTTGTGCTGATTTCTGTTCCCAAATTAACCTTGTCTATATATATATATATATATATATATATATATATATATATATATATATATATATATATATATATATATATATATGTATATATATTAAAGCAGTGTACGGTTGGTTGACCTAACGATGAACTCCCAGTAAGAGGGATCCACAGGATACAATGTCTCGACGCGAATTTGTAGTTAAGTGTACGTAGGGAAAAGCGACGAAGAGACAAACTCTTGACTGTTCTGGATGAAGTTTACTACGACGTTTCGGCCGTTCGGTCTTCTTCAGGTTAAAAATTAAAAACTAAAAAAACTATTTACAATGTTTGTAAATGGTTGTAAATAGTTGTATGGTTGTAAATGGTTTGTAAATGGTTTGTAAATAGTTTTTTTAGTTTTTAATTTTTAACCTGAAGAAGGCCGAACGGCCGAAACGTCGTAGTAAACTTCATCCAGAACAGTCAAGAGTTTGTCTCTTCGTCGCTTTTCCCTACGTACACTTAACTATATATATATATATATATATATATAGTTTTACATTAAATGGGTGTATGGGGACTGAGTAATATGCATAACAACCTGGTGTCATAAGGCATACAACCTTCCAAATAGTGCTCATATTTAAATAATGGTGTGTGATTATTTTATGGAGTGACTTAAGATTTAAACCTATGCGATGGGTTCCATCTGTATTAGGACTAGTAAAGATCGGGGAAATATACTCCCCATTTCATGATCAAAAGCCACAATACCCTTGTCATGCAGTATATTAGTTATTTCTGACTCAACAGACTCTGTTTAAGCCTCTGAGAGGGTAGCATGAGTTAAAGCCCTATTCTGACAGGGATAAGAAAATCAAACCGTCAATCTTTTGACCAGACGCTGTTTCAAGAATTTCTGGGTCTGAAGTTAAAGTTTGCCATTGTAAATACAATGCTTGGCTATATTGCCTGCAGTGAACGTTTGAGTTCTTTCATTCAAATATGTTGACAAAAGCACCATGGAGTCAAAATCCTGTCTTACCTCAGTCAAGTCAAATCTGTTGAAATAGGGTATTTACTATTTCCGATCCGATGGATCCGTTCTTTTCTTGGCGTAGCTCTGATTGTTGTTTCTGACGTTTTGACACGTGTAGGAACGGCTCTTCCCTAAAAAAAGGATTCTTACTGCCCTTTCGACAATTGGATTGGGGCTTGCAGTTATGCCCTTTGTTGGTAGCTGAGCTACTCGCCGTACCACTGATCTTATTTGAAGACGAATATGGATAAGTTAGGTGTGTAATTCATTCCCAAATAACAGCTTGGAAACTGAAACGCACGACGCACATAAGGTGGCATCATCCTTGTTTACGTCCGGTTTTATGGCATCCCTTCGCCTCTGTGATATTTCAAAACTCATGTGACCCAACGGAGCAATGGCATCTGCACTCATTCTTATAAACTCATTGTTGTCAGGGGGTTTAATGTTCTCCCCGCGAGCTTTCAACAGTAAATTTGTTGTCTTTGCACAAATATATACCACCTTGGTCACAGTGGACTGTAGGGCCGCAAGCTTGAGGTCTTTGCCTTGTACGTAGCGATATGATCAAATCGCTTCCAGATCTCAGAATTTACCCTTGGATTTATCAGTTTGTTGCAGTTGCTAGAGCTCAGATATTTTCCACATACATTTTTCAGCTTTTCTTCGTTCAATTTGTTCAACCAGCGAGACTGGATAATCTTTTGTTGGTCTTTTCCTCTCCTTGCTATTTCATCTAGGAGGGTGTCACTTTCATCAAGCTTGTGCTTCTTACTAAAGTCGCCCAGCAGTTCTTCAAGATCTGAATTCATGCTTTCATGTTTTCGTATGGAAGATGCTGCCGTTTTGGGGTCCTGCGTTTCCTCTGAGTAAGTGGCGCCTTTGCCGAGAAGCGATTCGCTCATGGCGGCCATCGTCTTGTTCATTGAAGCTAAAAGAGCCATTAGCTCATTGCACTACGAAGGAGCTGTATTTTTTTTCCTGATTAAGGAGTTTCCTCTTCATTATCCCTCAAAAGCGCGTCTTCGTTGTTTTCCATGTAGGCTTCCATACGGTAGAAAGTATATCTTCATAATTCAAAACCTTGCCTTGAAGCTCTGAAAAACGACGCTCAAAACTGTAAGCTCTGGTTTCGCGCGCTCTATCTCACATGACTTCGTAGTGACGTAGACCAATGACGAAATAGAACCAAAACTTCTCGCATCGATGGGCTACCATATTTTCTTAACTATGGTGCTGCACGCGCGCAGAGCTCCGCTACTACTTCTAAAAATAAAAAAAAATCGACACAGGGTTGACTCAAGCGTACAATACAGATGGAACCTCCAGGTAATAGGCTCCAGTTTATATCACGGAAATATGAGTTGAGAGAGCTAATTCCTGTGCCTCATAACAATTGTTTGAAATAATTCCGAGGCAGCAGTTCATAATCTAGAAGTGTCGTTCTGCGATGGAATGCGTCCCATTATTTTATGGCATCTTCTAGTTTTTGAACTGCTACTGCCAGATCTATTGTTTTTATTTATTTATTTATTTATTTATTTATTATTATTATTTTTTTTTTTTTTGCGGGGATAAAAGTTGTGGCATTATGTTCTGTGCACGATCTTTGATTTGCCGAATTTAGGCGATGATCAGTCTTTTAAGGAACTTGGAGCTATTCTAACTCTTGTAGGATAACGTCTCTCTGGTCGAGTAGGGAACGACATTCCAGGAATACCCGCTGCTTGAGTCCCTTCCTGCAACTCTGGAACTTGCTGTTCTGCGACAAATTCCTGTTGCTCTTGTGGTGCATTGCTGACAAATAGTGGCAGACTATGACTTCTAGAATTCTGTAAACTCATATTTGTGCCAGGTAATTGCAGATGCGATTCCCCCGGGGATCCAGAGACAGATTCGCTCTCTATTCTTGCTGGGTCATTCACTGGGAAACTGGTCAGATACCCAGGCTGCTCATTCATCCTACTTTTGATAAGCTGATCTATGTGTCTTTTCCAGAGTTGACCTTGAATATTTACAATGTAATTCCTTGACCCAAGCACTTGCAACCACTTTCCTCTTTCACTGTAAATTCTGACCATAACTTGGTCCCCCACTTGTAAATTGCGTAGTTCTCGATCCCTGGTTCGCTCCACTCGAACCTGTTGTTTTGCTTCAACATGTTTGTGTACTGAGGGAGTCAGCAGATCCAAAGGAGTACGCAGTCTTCTTCCCATAAGTAACATTGCAGGTGACTCACCAGTAGTTGAATGTGGGATATTACGATACCTTAGTAAATACCTTGCAAGTACAGTGCCCACATTTGTCCCTGTAAGGAGAGCTTGTTTCAGCGCTGTCTTCAAAATCTGAACGACCCTTTCTGCCTGGCATTTTGTACACGGTTTATATGGTGATGAGGTTTTGTGCTTATTCTATTTTGTGCACAAAATTCTTGAAATTCGGAAGACGTAAACTGGGGGCCATTGTCCGATACTAGTATTTCAGGCAATCCTTGTCTACTAAACACCTCACGAAGAACACTGATTGTCGCAGAATTGGTGTAGTATTCATCTTCACAACTTCCTGGTACTTACTGTATACATCCACTAGTACTAAATACATGCGTCCTGTGACCGGCCCTGCGAAAGCTACATGAAGACCAGACCAAGGATGAGAAGGAAAAGTCCAAGGATGGACAGGTGCACTTGGTGGGTTGGATCTCATGGACTGACAAACTTTGCACAATGAAACCATCCTTTCAATGTCCAATGTCCTCGTGTTCTAGAAAATAACAGTTAACATTTGGACTCTCAGGAGACCACACCTGTGGCAGAGAAAGGCGAGACATGAGATCTGCATTAATTCTGGAGACGATCACAGAGTTGGAGCAGAGTAAACGGGAAGAGAACGAGAGATTGTACCGCATCCGCCTATGAAGGACCAAACTGTGCCTAAAGGAGCCGTTTTTTTTTAAAGGTATCAATTCACGAGCAAGGATATGCTGTGATGATATCCCAGCGACCAGATCTTTTCACCATGACAATTTCCATTTCATTGGTATCACATCCTCCTAAAGATTTTCCAATACTGTACCCTATACATGTATTAATATTTACGTATCGAACTTTAAAGGCGCTACCGGTTTTCGGTAATATATCAACATAAGGCACCAATTGGACACATCCCTGCAGTTAAAGTTCCGAAAATGACTGTTGCTTTGAGGAAGCGTGAAGTTAAACTTGTCATCCTGAGAAGTGTTTTCTACCAATTTATTATGGACATTGGTGAAAAGAGATATTTTCCCGCAATTTCAGTGACGAAGGTGGGAAAGTGGCCCCCTAATAAGAAAGACTATCAATATAATGACAAAATATACATGTAGGTGGAAAATTGTGGGGAAAAGGCATATTTATTTAATGCAAAACCATTTGAATGAGTAAATTACCATGTATTCTTGAGCTTTGGGAATGCTGTTTAAGCATGTACGGTATTAATTTTATATTGCATATATTTATGAATTTGAGCCGTACAGTAGTTTTGTCATATGCCAGCAGCCCTTTTGTTGACTTAAATGGGTAACAACAAAACAGAGGTCACAGGTCATTGCTTTACCTATGCATGAACAACCCTAACCTTTTACCAATGATTTTGTTTAGGCCTAATTAGGCATAAGTTTAGCTTTAATGAATGTTTAGAATTCTTTCTGTATTGTTAAAACAATGACATGTGACTTGTGTCCTGTGTTTTGTAACTGCCTTTGTACTGAATCAAAACTGTCAAAAGGAAAAATATTAAAGTGCCACTATGATAAAAAATCACGTTTCCTTGTTCTTCACATTTTGAAAGCTTGGGCAATTTCTTCACTTTATGGCCTGCCTTACTCGGTATGGTGGATTGAGGAGAAAGTGATGTCATTTACTCACTAGCTAGAACTGCAGGGTGTGAATGTGGCTTAGTTAGTCTGCAGAACACACATTTGATAATCTCAAAGTCAAAAACCCTGAACAATACTACTTAAGTCAAACACTGTAAACTATTTGAAAATGGGGACCCAGAGAGCCCTGTGGAGGGTCCCGTTACTAAATGTAAACCTAAAAATTATTTACCTAAATAATATTTACCAATTGCATTATTGTAGAAAAACACAAATTTGAAAAACTTTCTAAATTGGGTCTGGGAGAATACTCTCTGGATTGTGAAAGGACTGTCGGATACTTTTTTTGTGCCTTGCTGGCAAGTGGGCTCGTCCTGCCACAAAGATAGTTCTGTCTTCCCTTGTATTAGGTCTCAGCCTATGGAGACGAAGAGGATGTGTCCTTAAGTCCTGGTCTTCATCAATTGCTGGGCAAATGTCAAAGGAAGGCAAATCTTCATCTCTGTACCTCTCATTTAGAGTTCAATAGTAGAATGGCAGGTCTACTTCCATTCTCTTTGTGAACTCTCTGCAATCCAGCAAACAGTATTTCAGTAGTGTGTCTTTGATGATGAAACTTCCTCGAAGGCATTATTGAATTAAGAAAAAAAAAACATTGCAACAGTGTGAAAAAACAGTTTCATACATGCTTAAATTGGTTTACTTAGCGCATGTGATGTTCTACCACATTAATTTCATGTTTGAATGACTTCAACCTACAGTAGTTACATATGAATATGTAATATATGTAGTATCACGTTTAGATGTCAGGAGGACTCAAACTAACTTGATTTCATTACATCCTGAATTTGATGTTGAACCATTACATATGCCTGTATACTAACCATGTTGCATGCTTGGAGTTAAAAAAACAAACAAACAAAATAACTCTAACCTTACTCCCTTTGGCCAGCACTCCTTAAACTGCTTCAAAATAAACACATTGCCCAAGTCCCGGTGGGTGATGCTAAAACATGTTTCGAGGTCATCAGTAACAGTAGCATGAGGGTGTTCTGCGTAACCTAACTCGTTGTTCAACACTCTTCTCTGTTCTTGACTCTCTATGTTTGTGGTGACTGCAATGATAGTCTCGCGAGAAGACCCCTTAATGTTCTCGATTGGCCTAGATAAAAAATAATGGGCATTACAGTCTGCAAAAGTAACATTACAATTGTTTTGCAACAAATAGTCTATAACATTCATTTGTATGCCAATTCATGGAGGAGCAGAAGCAGCACCAACAAATATAAATTTTATATTTTTGTAGAGCTTTGATATGAATATAGAAAATCCTACATGTATGAGGCTGTTCCGAAAAAAAAAAAATTGCAGTTCCTGTTAGATAAATATTTGATTACCATTTATCTTTGAGTAAATATTTCGATGGTACCTACAGTGTCTGTCCTCGAGAGGGAACACAAGAAATATTTCTGAAACATTACTGCAATATTGCTAAATTTAAGTGTAAAATTCCAATTTAGTTTTCTAACTGCATAATTCTAACTAAAACAAAAATATTAATACCTGTTAATATCAATTGTCGAGAAATCATAATTAATATGATGCCAGGGCATCCATTCATCAAGGATGAATGACAACATTTTATAATTGTAACGACATCTTGTCAGCTGGGACAGACCACGCCCATCAGAAGCTTCATGCCAATTAGCAAGGACTTCTACGTATTCTGCTTCACGGTTGTGACCATTCCTCCGCAAGGACTCAACAACAAGGTACGATAAAAGCCGCTCTGCATTCTTTAAACTTTGTTTGCGTTTTCCTATCAGTGCATCGTGGGTAAGGCCACTTTGTGAGTCTAGAGTCTATCAAAAGGGATTGGGAAGACAAGCATTACTGAAAACAAAGTGAAACAAACTATTTCTTACAGTGAGTCATAGTCAGCATTTTCAGCAGTGTTGTCTTGTTCATCTTTTTAACAGCATCTTTTGAATTATGAATCAACTGCCAAACATGGAGAGCTCTTGTCTCACCACGCGTTCTTAGAGAACAAAACTCTCCATCTGACACCACACCTGAAATTCACAGTAAAAATAAAGCAAAAAGCATATACTGTAAACACCCCCAGACAAGCCTGACACCGGAAGCAGCAGCCTTTTCTAAATGTTCCCGCAGATAAGCCACACCCCTGATTTCTAGCAATGATATTCGGGAAAAAGGTGCAGCTAATCTTCGGGTGTTTACAGCAGTTAACCAGTTCATATACAATGTAATACTTCAATGGTCAAATTTTCTTCCCCCAATATTAACCCTTTCACACCCCAAACCCCCTCCCCCTAGGACGCCCCCCCCCCCCCCCACCCCCCACCATTGACAAGTAAAGTAGTCTGGCGTTAGACTAAGTAAAGTCTATTAAGTCTCACTCTCAGGGGTCAATGGGTTAATTAAACAATAACGTGTATGTGTCCAATTTTTCCAGATTGAGTTGATTCCACACCTTATGGTATGTTCGGAAATAAGCCAATCAGTTCACAAAGCAATATCATTGTAATAAAAAAAGTTAACTAATAATATAGTCTTCACTACAGAGTTGAAAACACAATTATTGTAAGGTAATGCAGGAGAACAGTTACTACTGTACCTACAAGCTTAAGTCCCTTCTCCTTCATCTTCAGCTTTATCGCTTTGCTAAAATCCCGAATGTATTGGTCTTTCAAACTTCTGTATGGTATATACCTTACAGGGAATGCATATGATTTCCGTGACCTCCTTTCATCAGAGAGCATGAAAACCAAGAGATGTGATGCAGCCGTTCGCTTCTTTTTAAACAAGTTTCTCAAGAACTGATCAATTTTGATATCTTTCACTGCAGCTCTGGCCTGCTGAAATGATCGATTAGTACAAGTGGTAGAATTGAGAGAGGCCAGCACACTCTCCAAGGTGGTACCGAGATTCTGCACCTGATGCAGAAGGGTTTGGTGCTCCACTACTTCCCAATTTGCATTTTTCAGGGCCTGTTCACAAGTGCTGTTATTGTTGTATTTTCTTCTGTAGAGAGCCACTGAATCATTCAGGCCTGTAAGAAGAAAGTCCCTGCCAGCTTCCAATTCATCAACCCATTTGCGTAAAGGTTCCTCTAATTTCCTTCTACCTCTTGCCTTCTGCATGATCTTAAAGGACTGTACCCTTCTTTCATAATCTGACCGCAACTCCTGCGATTTATTATCTCCCAAGTCAACATCACCATTCCAGACACCTTTAACAGATTCCATGAGACATTCTTTGACATCTGTGCCATGTAGCTTCAACCAATAACGTCCATCAGGATTTGCTATTTTGAGCCCATCTAATGCTGCTTCCTAAAAGGAAATTGACATGAGAAATCATCTTTTTTATTTATTTTTTTTTTCCACTATGTATAACTAGAAATGTTTCAGTGAAAACAAGCTTAGGGTAGAGGGACGGGGGAAAAGGAAAAAGGTTTCAATAAAAAATTGAAATCTTTATCAAGGTAACACACCAAATGGGAGCACCACAAATACAATAAACTGTACACGTAAAATACCTGGACATCTGTTGTCTGTGTAAAGGGTGACTTTTGTCCTGCCGCCACTGTGTGGTAATGCTTCTGCAGGGCACATTAGTCTTTGCCTGAATGCAAGGAAACCAATTTCAATGATGAATAATCTTTTTATTATGAATATGACCTGACAAAAATCCTGCATGTTAATGATAAGCATCGGCAAAAGAAGAAATTCTGAATACCTCTAATGGTATAACCTTATGGGGGCTCTTGCATGAGCAACTGGTAGAGATTTGGGTTATCACTATTGGAAAGATACATGTTACTAACACAGAATACAAAAGATAAAATACAATAAAAACTATTACCTTAATAGGGACACGTATATCCTCTTTGGCGGAGCCACTCCACATTGGACCAGCAAAAAGGCATTGAGATCTGCTTGGAAATTCTGTGAGCATTGTTTCATGCCACAACCTGTAATCTTCTGGAACAGACACCTATTCAAAACAATGGAAGTAAACTTATGATGTGCACATGGCTGTCATTTAGGACATTGGGCTGGGGATTTTCCTTGCCTACCCAAAGTTTAATCCCTGCCTACTTTAAGAGAGGAAAACAGAGTTAACAATACAAATCTGTTTCCCCTGACAACTTCTCTAATTTCCATGCCTTCTTAAAAGGTTTGCTTCAGTTCTGTGTACATGTAGACAGCAATCCCTTATTAGTAAGTTGTTTCACAATACAGTCAAGAACAAAACTTCGCCCCATTTGTGGACAATAATGACAGTTTCATGTACCTGCATAACATTGGTGCTTGCAAAGAAATCAATAATGTAATGTACCATTCCAAATGGCATCCTCTGTAATGGTATCAGTGTGCCAGATCCATCAGGTCTTTGTTCACTTATAACTTTGCTAAGGTTTTACACTGTGTTTGATTTACCAATGCTCTGGATTTCTTTCATACTTTCTAATGAAAGACTTGGAAAATTCAGCACATTTGTTTGTATGCCCATTTTTTTAGCTACAATATCAAAGCACTTGTTAAGCATTGTGACGCTTTCCACCACTCTGGATATCTCAAACCAAGATAGTATTGACTGGGAGACAAGTCTTCTAACCCACTCCATCTGCATAAATGTGTTTAATACTTCTTCTAAGGCGTTTGACTCTGAGGTGGGAAGCTTTGAAAACAAGCTGGTATGACTCTTTTACTAACGCTTTCATCTGTGATGGTTTCATGAACGTTAGTTTATCCAGGAGTGACTGGCTAACATTAAGTGCCTGAGGTGAAGGAGTTGTCCTCATATCGGCCTCCGATTCTTCCAAATACGATTCCAGTGTTAGATCAAGTGCATCTTCTGCTTCCTCAATTGTTTTATATTTCTTTTTTACATCCATCAGGATATGTTGTCTTACAGCATCAGGTGTAAGAAAAAGGAATGAGAAATAACTAGTAACAATTACTATTAAGAGATAACTCTTGATATACACATACTTTGATGAAACAAAGTGTTTAATAGGTGGTTTTTCGGGTAAGAAATTACTGCTACATGTTTAATGCTGGTGGAGGAACAGAAGGAGCCTATAACAAATCTTCCGTCTTTGTCATCCTGCATAACAGCTTTGATGTAACATGCAGACATCCTACATTTTGTCCAAGTCAAAATGGCCAGCAGCCATAAATAACACAGCATACTGTACAACTTAATCAAAGCCCTTTTTCAGGGAAAGAAAAAAGTTACTTTTTGTTACCTGAACGAGAATGACTAGCAGATGGAACTGTCTGATTGAGGTAATCTGCTGCTTCTCTCCAGTAGGCATGTTTAGCTCCGAATGAAGGCCAACATTTAGGTTCTTTTAAATAATCTGTATGGAGTGCGACAATCTGCACAAGAGCAGTATCCTCAGCAGGTGTCCATGGCACTGGCCTCCTTCTCTTTACAGGTGTTGCACTTTTGGGTTTTATTGGTGAAACCCTGCGCGCTCGTCTTAACAGAGATAAAGTAGCCTGCGTTTAACAAATGAAAAGGAAATGTTTGGGTTTTGTGTTTCAATGACAATCGGACAATTTCAACCCTTGACAGCTTTTTACCCTAAAATCGACAAGGAAGGCACTGTTAAATTCTCACCCTTTGAGCTGGGCTCCTTGATTTTGCGACAGGGCTTGATGTGAAGGAATGTGCAATTGCCCGTTTCGCTGTAGGGGATGCATATGGCTCAGGAGATACTCCAGATCGGCGCTTGCTCTCGGGTTTTCCGGGAGAATCGAATGCAGGTACATGACCTCGTTTTAAACTTCCCTCTTCCATCCAATTCAAACAAAGCTAAACAACACAAAAATCGACACCATGTTTAAATTGGCGCAAGCAAGAAATCAAATCAACTAAAACAAATCTCAAACAAAAGCAAGGAAAGATACATTTAAATGTACTTGAAACCTACAACTAAAAGTTCAGAGTTCATGATACGATTCACCACGATTTTCTTTGACGTGAAAGCACCGTCATACGTACAAATAACGGCTGGAAATTACTCGAAAATGCAAGTTTTGTTCAGCTCTCCACATCTTGAAATAGAGAGGTCAAGAGAGGTCAAGACTCGATTCTTGAATATTTCATCCTCGCTCTAAGAAAAGAATGCTTTGTTGAGGTGAATATTTGCATAAAAACCAACAAAAGTCAAACAAGATTTCAACCACTCGAATGTCAGCCTCGGAACAACGGCTCGCTATTGAAAAACTGCGCAGCTTATTCACGCCTAATAGCCCTTGAGGACGAACAAATATATTTAATACAGATTTAAGAAAATTACAAAGCAAAGACATGAAATCACTTACCTTAACCATACCGGACTTGTAAAAAATCGCTGAATAAAAACCGCCTATTTCGGGAAATACGACCGCTCTCACCCCACTATTTCTGAAGCAAGTGTGACAAAATGTTGCATCAAAGCATCATGGGATTTATGAAAAATCCTCCTTTCATAACACGCATCCCACATTGCCACGCCCATCGTATGGCCCTGGCATCGCCCCCAGTGATCACGGTGATCTCGCTCGGTTTCGACATTCGCTCACTCTCGCTCACAACGACAACTACATCAATCAAATGGTTGTATTCTCTTTTTATTACAACATTGAACCTATGAAAAACTATTTTACAATATTGAGCACAGGTCATGCGGTCTTTGAAGAACACCCGTCAGATGGGCCTTGCGAGAAGCCATTTGAAAGGCGGATGGTGCTTGAGATGTGTTCTCGAACGACCTTCCCCTTGTATGGGTGATGTCGAGATGGCACTACGTTCTGTTTCTTCTTTGGCTGGTAAGCCACCAGGCGTGGTGCAAAGCCTGGGTATTGAGGATATTGCGGTGGCGGATTCAGTTTCTCTAAGGTGAAGACTAGGATATTGTGGTTCCAGGAAGTGTCCAACCATTGAAAGTAGGGGCATGTGCGGCTCCGACAGCTGAAATACATGCGGCCAGGGTTCTTCTCAGTTTTGCTCTGTTTTAGAGTGGAAGGTTTATTGCAGTAACACAGCATCTTTGGAATGCATTGTGTCGATGTTTATCAAAAGCTGTTGGAGCCGTTGTTATTCCACCGCTTCTAAGTATTGGTGTACTTCTTGTTGGCTTGCAATGAAGGCACATGGGTACTCAGGACATTTCACGTAATTTAAAACCATTGTCTGATGTTCGGTGCTCCAACAAACAACCATGAAAAGGGCATGTCGTATCAACTTCTGATGACAGGTCATCAGGGATCTGCCCCATGAGTTCTTCAATATAGTGGTGGGCTCATTAGGCTCCCACACTTCCCCTTCTTGGTAGGTCTGCTCCACGACTTGCACAGCGGGTGTGGGTGGGATGGGCGAAAGGATGGCATTTCGTTTATCTCCTCCACGGTCGTAGCGTTGTTTCCTGCGCATCTTTGTGTGACTTCTGGCTTCTTCTTAGTAGGCGGTTTGGATGGCTGAGTGGGCTTTCGAATTGGTACGAATTGTTCTTTCTTCTCGGACATGATATAGTCTCATGGAAAAAAGTGAGCTAGAGCGACGCTTTTATTAGCACAAAACGTTTGTCCTCTCTCTCTCTCTCTCTCTCTCTCTCTCTCTCTCTCTCTCTCTCTCTCTCTCTCTCTCTCTCTCTCTCTCTCTCTCTCTCTCTCTCTCTCTCTCTCTCTCTCTCTCTCTCTCTCTCTCTCTCTCTCTCCCTCTCTCTCCAACCAGGATATTCACATAACGCCAAAATGATATGCACACGCAGTACTATTTTATGCGTCACACATCACAGGTGTTGTGGAACTAGGGTTAGGGGTTCAAATACACGCCCCCTTCGCCTTCTAAAAACCCTCATGTACGTACGTGACTGACATATCATTAGTCAAACCCTAATTTATGCGATGTACATGTTGTTACACGTGTCTCTTAGGGTTACACCGCGTTTATGCATGCCCTGCGCCATTGTTTTTGTAATTATAATATATGCACACGGGATCGAGGTTTTTGGGTCTATATAATCCGATATAACTACTGTCGTGTTGTAGCCATAACGTCGGGGTTCACCCCGTGAACGGGAAGGAGGAAATTGATTTCTCACCACATTATTATGAACAGTTGGGCCTTTTTCTTCCTGAAATAGCATAGTTTCCTTCCGAGCTGCCTCGTCAGCAAGGGCAACTTTCAAAGCATCTTGAAATGTACGGTCTTCATTCAGAAGCTGCTTCCTAGTACTTGAATTATAAATTCCACTAATAAATTGATCTCATAAGGATCTTTCAAGTTATGCACCAAAATTACAGTCGGCGGCAAAGTGTCTTAAGCGAGCACTTGAATCAGAAATGCTTTCGTTTTCTTGCTGTTTACACTGGTGGAACTTGAATGTTCCTGCTACGTCCAAGATTTTAAGTTTATAATGAAATTTAAGCAAATCAAAAAGCTCTTTGAATTTCTTGTTTTTAGGGCTGTCGGGCATGCACAGATCACGGAGAGTGTTGCATGATGTTTTCCCCATAACAGAAATCAGCCCCGCCACCTTTTTCTTGTCAGTTGCACATCTGCAGCACATTGACCAATGTCATTTGCTCTAAAAACTGATCCACTCTTTCCAAATACGACGAGAACAACTCCGTGGTCGGCTCGAACTCGCCAAGTGAACCAAGTAATGAGTAAGCCATTGCCAACGGCGGGAAATCGAAACTCGTGTAAATAAGCAAAAATACGACGGACATCCAAAACGCAAATATTTCAGAAGCACAAAAAAAAAAGTTATTTCATACAGTTACTGGATCCCATCCTCGTCCCCAGTTGTTACGTATCGGGAACGGAATACTATCCTCGCAGAAGAACATTTGTTTTTTCGTGTCCTTACAATTGTCTGCACGCATGCCCAGCACAGGAAACCCAACAAGATACAACAGCAGTGATAGTCATTCCAACATCATAGACTAAATTTTTCCACAACAGTTGCAATGTTAAACTTTAATCTTCATTAATTCTGTCTTGAAAATCAAATAAGAGTAACAATACCGCTGAGAATTTTAACATGCTTTCTACTGTTGTGAACCCTGGAAGATTTGGTGACCCACTTGCTGTACTTTACGTTCAAGAACATGACAATATGGTAGATGATCAAATACCAGGACCACATGTTCAACAGATTTTACATGTGCAATTAAAGCTAGTAACGAAAATTGTGTGAATAGTTCGGAGACTCTGCAAATATTTCCCATAATATAACGCAACAAACTGAAAATCCGCAACGATGACAGAACATTTTCATAAAACACCCAGATGGAAAGACGATTCTCACGAGTGAGACTGACTAGGTAACCGCTCAGCGTGAAGATCATTTCCACTGTAAGATTTTGTTTGTACCGTGAACATTTTATTTTTACCGTGAAGTATTTGTTTGTAATGGAACATTTTGTTTTTGCCCAGAGAATATTGGTTTGTTCCGTGAAAATTTTGTTTGTGCCGTGACGTCGACACCTATGGGACACCGTATGAACGGAAAATCTGAGAACAATTTGACTCTTCCGAACACATATTTAACCGAAGATCATGGTTAGGTTCCTCTGTGAACTGGCAACATAACGTCATTAGGTCTCCACCCATGACGAAACGACAAACACACTTTTAAGTGATAAGGTGATAAGGTGGTTTTAATTTTTTAATGGTCTTCAGCAATTGACCTTTTGATCGTCAGCTTTCACGTGTATTATCACGTGCCTTTTTATGTAAACAAACCGCGAAAGTTCGGACATTCGAGGCGAAGCGAGCGGATATGAAATGTTAGTTATTTTTGTGTGGGACTTTGAAATGATCCAACACACACACTAGTTACTTCGATGGTTAGGATTTGGTGTGGAACGCGATAGTTTTACACTCCTATTTCGACAGGATTTACTGTGGAGGTTTTATTTTTATTACATGGAACAGAATTTCTGACCTTCTGTTGATTGGAATAGTTGTCACATATCCAGAGTACTGTTCCGGAGATTTCCCTCAAAAATAATTACGTAGTGAATTTTGCCGAACCATTCGAAAAAACAAACATTGTCAAATTACAAGTTGTAATTTGGAACAGTTTAAACTCATTATTCGTATAGGTGATGCATCTGCTGCTTCATACAATTACAGTAGTAATTGAGCATGAAAGCATGAAATGTTCATTTTAAGTACTATTTTCATTGATTTTCAACGTGTATAATTATTATATGAAAGGGGAGAAAGGGGAGGACTCCTCTCTAGTTTGGCACACACATTAGACATCATGAGCTAGGGTCATCGGTCACTTTAACAAAGAAGATTCCTTGTTTGGTCCACACAACAAATTGACAAAGTCTCAGCCCACTTTCAAAGTTGATTTCAAAGCAAAACCGTCACCACCGATTTCCAGGATGAAGAATTTTAGCTTCTTTTGGGTGAAGATCTTTGTATTTCCACTGGCACTTATATTCTACAGTGCTCAGTGCCTGATACGGTGTTATACAGTGCTCAGTGTTAGAGCACTGG
>OX421452.1:34133980-34161480 GCA_949126865.1 Montipora capitata | reverse complement strand
AAAACATTGATGCAGACGCAAATCTTGCTACCCGGACGCAAGAAAATGTTTTAGAATCAAGTTTAGCCACCCAAACAGCAATCCCAGGGAAACAATGTTTCCGCAACAATACTTCCTAGTTTAGCAAGGCCCTTACGCTCAATCAAAGCCAGTTTAACTAAATGATTTGAAAAGGTCTGAGATATTCTCGTCAAGAGACTGCAAACAACAGTCGCCGTCTAATTTCATTACTTCTCGGTTTTTTTGGGTTGAACCGGTAAGAATCAGCGTTTAGGTGTTACGAGCAGCGAAATGCATCGGCTGTCTACGCTAAATTACGGATTTATACGGTGTACATGTATGCAACAGGAAAGCGCGATCGTGTTGTTTGCAATTGGCAAGGTTGCAATGGCTCTGTATTAGGACGTTGTTGCGTAATGACAGGAAATCGCCTCATGCAATTTGTTTGTGCGAATTTAAAGACTGTCATTTAATCCATGAATGCTTGGCATTTCTGCTGCTCACTGAATTATCATCATTTTCCCATAGAAGCAAAATTTCGACAAGGATGATGTATATTTGCCACATACAAAATGCAATGTAATGTAAAATTCGCTCGTTGGATTCTAAGCATGACTTTTCATTGCTACCTAAAATAGTCTCTTGAGGTTTTCTGAAATCGTTTAACCATTTTATTTTAATTAAGACAAAATGGTTTTCTACCATCTGCGAACTAGCATCGATATCGACTAACTGCAAACAATAGTATTAAAAACGGAGCAGATGCTACACTTTTGGTGAGGCCTCAAGTTAAATATCAAATCAGCTGTATTTAATAAATAAAGCCAGTTTTTCTGTGTTTCTTCTCTTCTTCCTTTCTTCTTTTTTCCTCTTCCTTTCCATCTTTTTCTTTCTTTCTTTTTTTCTTTCTTTCTTTCTTTCTTTCTTTCTTTCTTTCTTTTTTTCCTTCTTTGTTTGTTTGTTTCTTTCTTTCCTTCTTAAAGTTATTTCTTTCTTACTTTTTTTCTTTCCTTCTTTCTTTCTTTCTTTCTTTCTTTCTTTCTTTCGTAATTTATTTTCTAATAATTTTAGTTTTATTTATTTATTTGCAGAACCACAAGAGCCATATTTCACTGTAGATCTACCAAATGAGTTTACTGCAATCATTGCACAAGAATCAACTCTAACTTGCCAAGCTTTAGGAGTTCCTCGGCCAGTCATTACTTGGTTTAAGGATGGCCATGTTCTAACAAGTTCTTCCATAAAAGGTGTAAAAGCTCGGTCTACACTAACATTTCATTCCCTCACTCTAAATGATGATCACGCACAGTACTGGTGCGAGGCTAACAACCTGATCGGTTCCAAGAGATCTGGTACTACAACTTTGACAGGTACGTAATATACCGTTTTGGAAACAACCTAGATATTCAACAACATGTGCAATGCACTTTTATCGCAGATTGATTAATCGTATCGTAGAGTTACTAAAGGCCAATACTTTTAAAACGCAATACATACCACAGACAATAAGATTTTTACAGCATATTAACAGACCTATTAAAATCTGAGAACAATGAAGCCTGTCTACGATGATAATCAGGGCGACTTTGTCCGGTGATTTCCGTGGGCTTGAATGGATTTAATAGAACACAGATAAATTTATGGATATGCCTCTCTTATTTTGTATTAATCTGATTCCATTGATTTATCTCATTATAGTCCTTATGAAGCCAGTTTTCCTTATACATCCGAGAAATGTTTCCGCTACCCTTGATGATGGTGTTGTTCGAGACATAACGATAACATGTGCTGCAGATGGATCCCCAAAACCTCTTATAACTTGGCTAGAAAACAACTCAACAATCGTCAACGAAACTGATAACACACAAAATGGCACCATGTCAATTCTCACCCTTAAAATTCACAAAAAGAGGAAGATGCCAAACTACCGGTGCAAGGCTAGAAATACAGTTGGTGTCGCTCTTTCTGAAGAGGCAACGATAACCTTCCTGGAGAAAGAGACTATAAAAGTAGCAGGTACGTTTGATCTCGTTTTCCGAACATTAGCAACGAAACGAAAATAAATACACGTTTCAATAAAGGGATTTATTATTCCACTATTACGGCATTTTCTAGTATTTTGGCTTCTTCTTGCAGTGACGGAGAATCGTAT
This sequence comes from Montipora capitata, assembly GCA_949126865.1. Classification (NCBI taxonomy): domain Eukaryota; kingdom Metazoa; phylum Cnidaria; class Anthozoa; order Scleractinia; family Acroporidae; genus Montipora; species Montipora capitata. The sequence continues at coordinate 34,159,328 of OX421452.1, read as the reverse complement.
CCACTACATACATTATAAGGCGCCTGCGAATGACGAAAAAGAAAGACAAAACCTTTTAAATGTCCTTTATTTGATTGGATAAACGAAATGACGAGTGACAAGCGATGACAAGCTCGATTCTCAGGCTTTGCACTGTGTTCCAAACAATTTCGTTCCTTGAAAAATTCGCGTTCCGTCCGTATTTGCTCTGTTCAAAACGGGTCAAACTGGGACACTACAGTGTGTTACCGTTTTATATTTTGCGCGTTCTCACGGTCAAATATGGTAAAATGGTGTACTGGTGGAATAATAATAACCTCTTACTAGCCGATCTCTCGGGCCATACTGGGGATCGAAATATTGGTCCGAGGTCGTGGCAGTACGGACCGTGCGTAGCGAGGTCCATACCAAAACGACCGAGGGCCAATATTTATCATCTGGGATGTGGCCTACATAACTTTTTATTAGGAAATAATAACGAGATGACAACTTTGTATTGAAAAGCTTTCATATAAGGCTCAGAGGACACCTTATGAGGAAATAGAAACATGGTGTGCCCTTTCGGAAACTGGGCAATTGTTCTTATGATTAACATGTATTAATCCTTAGATTCTTCATCTAACACAACGTCATCAAATTCTTTGTTGTAAATCGTCAGTAATGGAGACGTTTTGGAGCGAGAATAGTTGTTTGATTTTAAGTGTGGAGTTACACAGTGACGAGGTCCTGCCCAAGTCAAAAAATTAATCTTCCCGATTTTCCTTGAAACAATCATGAATTCGGAGTATCCATGTCTAATAATAGATCACTTACATGGATGATTCCGTTTTCAAAAAAAAATCAGTAAAAGATTGGCTTATTGTTTACACGTATCCCTTTATTTTTCCCCACTATAGATTTCCACTCCTTTTTTGTGTCAAAATCATTACGAAATTCTAACCACCACTGAAGTAAACCAGAATAAAAATGAGAAGAGATAGCAAGATCTTTAACATCACAGTTACAATATAAAATAAAAAGAGGCCTCAAAGCGAGCCAAAGAAGAACGTAGATAGGTTGTCCAAGCTCCCTCATGCACTGCTTCCGAAGATTCTTTTCATCCAGGCTAACCGTAAGGATTTAATCATGCTTTCAATATCAATCATTCTTAATCCACTGTTGTCATATTCATTTTTTTATAAATAGAGGACACCTATGTTATGCAAACCATCGACTGCGTCTCGGGTTTGCATAACGGTCGAGAATTCTCCCAACTCTCCCTCGTGTTTAAATGAGGCAATGGAAAGACGGAAAACGACACTTTAATTTATGAGGTCCTTTCCGCAGAATTTAAATGACATACTGTTCAATTCTTTAACAATTTCCTTAGGGACAGACAAAAGTGAAGAAATATAAATAAATTTTCGAATAATTAGATACCTTCCCTTAAACTGAAAGACCTCGTAAATACCAGACGTTTATAATTTTTTTTTAACAATATTTAACCTCTCCACAATTTTCTTTTCTTTTTTTTTTGTGCAGAAATTTTATGTCATAGGAATAATAGACCCTAAGCGCTTTGATTGGTTCATCTCGCCATTTAAATGCCAAAGGGGTTTAAAGTTTTTTTTCTCTGGAGGACCCGACCACATTCCTTCAGTTTAGATGAATTTATTACTAGCCCTGAAAGTTTCTTGAAGACATCAAGAAGATTACTGAAAAGAGCACAAGCCGAATCAATATCTGAGAAAACCACCATTGTATCATTAGCGTATTGAAAGAGCTTTGTTTCTTCTTCACCAATATTAACACCTTTAGTCTCCATATTTTGACGAATTGCGATTGTTAGAGTTTCCGCCGCAACCACAAACAAATATGGCGGGAGGGGATCCCTTTGTCTCACATTCCTTTCCAGAGTAAAGTATTCCGTTGTAAGGCCATTATTTATAACACAACTTTGAATGTTATTGCAAAATGTCTTAACGCAGCGATTAAAATCGGGACCAAATTGAAACTTTTCCAAGCAGCTAACTAGAGAGCTCCGTTCTAAGCTATCAAAGGCTTTGTGGAAGTCAATAAAGATCATTAAACTAGGAATATTCTCTTTGAGAGAAAACTCCATTAGATCATAAAGCGATCGGACAGTTTCGCCTATATAGCGGTCTTTCACGAAGCTGGTTGTGATGAATGATACTTGGAAGGACATTTTTAATCCTTGTCACTAAGACCTTAGAGATAATTTTGCATCTACGTTAAGAAGCGAAATCAGTCTCCAGCTTTCTAGAAATGAACGATCCTTTCCTTTCTTTTCAATAAGAGTGATTACAGCTTGTTTCTGTGAGAACGGCATTCGCCATAAGTAAAACATTCATTGGTACAATTATTTAAACGTTCACTAACAAGAGGCCAGAATTTAGTATAAAATTCAGCTGGTATCCCATCATTACCGGGAGCTTTATTAAGCTGAAAACTTTGAAGAACCTTACCCTGCATTCCTCCGTAGTAATCTTGCCCTCACAAGATAACATTTGTTTATCCGTAATCGTAGGGTTATTTAAATTATCGAAGAAGGATACCGTTGCTTGCGTATTACGTGTATTCTTCTTTTTACTCGGACATGTATATGATTTTTGATAAAAACGCTTTTGCGCAAAAAGTATCTTAAAAGGGTCTGCAGTTATCCAACCACTAATTACCAATTTTCGCACATGCATTTTAACATGGTTCCTTTTCGCTAGATTAAAAATTTTATTTCAATGGGTGCTTTTTTCACCATGTTCACACCAACGAGCCCTTGCACGAATAATGACCCCCTGAAGCTTTTCCTCATAAAAAAAAAAAAAAGTTTCTTTGGCCGAATTAAAGTTGATTTCGCTTTTTCTGTGAGAAATGGCCTGAACCATAGGCTACCTGTGAAGCCAAAGTATAACATTGAGGTCTGGCCAAACGCTCTCAACATTTCAACGCAAAATCGTGCAACATTGTTGCATGATGTTGTGACATGTGTTGAATGGACTGGCCAAACGCACGCAACATTTCGCAACAGGGTGGCTAAACGTACTCAATATGTTGTGCCCAACAATGTTGCAAGATGTTGCGTTGAAATGTTGCGGGCGTTTGGCCAGGCCTTTAGACGTGATAACAGAATGTGGTGGTCGAGAGTATCAAACGCCGCCGACAAATCAAGTAGGACAAGTACCACATCTTGATGGTCGTCGAGAATTCTCAGAATGACATTAGTAAATTTGCACTAAGGCGGATTCAGTCGAATGTTATTGATGATATGCTGACTGTAGGGATGGAAACAAGCTGAAATGTTACAACTAAGTATTCATTTGGTTCATCACCTTACGAAGAAAAGCTATATGGGAGACAGGTCGGTAGCACGAAAATGCATTAGGTTTTTATCCATGTCATGTTACCTCAACTTTGGTTCAACATGCGATATCCTCAGGCCTCAACTAGTCAGTGATGATGTAACTATTTGACCTATCACAGTTACGAGCAAATCAACATGCTTCTTGACCACTTGTGTTGGCATTGGAACAGGTGTTTGATGACATAGAGATGATGAGCTTTTTAGTAGCATTATTTTCAGGTAGATAAAACTCGCTAAGTTGGCTGGATGGCAGACTATTTGACACGTCATAATACATAGATTTAGCTAAGCCAAAAAGCGGAGCTCACTGGTTATTTAGTCTTACTGCCTGTAGGGTTATTGAAATAAAAGGTTTCGAATTGTCCGCGCATGAATCAGGAAGCGACGAGTACGATGTCGGCTTTTCGAGTGAAATGTACTTTGAAATTAACCAGTTTGGCAATGAATTTTTCTTGAACCGCGTGAGTTTTAAAAGAAAACAAGCACACCCTCAGCGAGCGAATGGAAAAGGGAAAAAGCCATTTCAGAGTCAACTGTCAATTGCCATTGAATAGGAATCACGCTAAAATTAGAAGCCATAAAAAAAAAAAAGAGTGAAAAACTTTGTCAGTTCAATGTCAAAAAAGAATTTTACTGATGTACTTTATTCCACTTTATCTCTGAAAACGACATGATCAATTCACATTTTTATGTATTTCATTGAAACACGCCAGGTTGGCTTGAAACAAGAATCGGCAAAATACGGCAATGCAACCAAGAAAGGACGAACTTCAAACAAAATGCTCTCCAACACTTAAATAACGTTTAGGTGCTTTAAACAAAACTTCTGAAAACCCAAGCTAGTGAAATTTCCCCCTAATTTTACGAAAACTCGTTGTGATTACGTGTTTATAACATAAGTACACTATTTTCTTGTCACTGTCGAGGCACATCGAAAACCAGTTGGGCAAACGGATTAAAAAGCACTTGTTCGCTCGCATTTTAGAGCAAAACAAACAAAGAAATCAACTTTTTCGTTACGTCCAAAAGAGTACAGATAATTCCGTGGGATGACTGTGGCACCCACGGTAAAAATTTGGTTGAGTTTCTTTTTCTTCGTATCCGCAAATTGCAATGTTTTTTTAAAGTTTCCCGTAACCCGTTTCCCGCGGGAAGTGATGTCACAATAAAGCCATGTCCCTTTTTCAACCACCGCGTTCATGGGTTTGAACCCGAAACCTTCGGGTCGAAGCGCGTGCATGCTGCCTTTGCGTCACCAAGACATCTGGCTTTACCGGGCCGAATTTGCGTTTTTATCCCTCGGGCGATTTCCACGCAACCTCGTCCCCAGGGTCTTCTCGCTTTCCAATATGGCGGCGGTAAGAGAAAGACCCTGGCACACAGCGAACTAAAGCGATCGCTAATTGGTGCATTCTATTGCGCGTTCATACGTGCGCTCTCATTGGTTTATTCCTTGCAAAACAAAAATGGTGGCTCCCTGGGTTCTTCGTGGAAACTGAGAACAGAGTCTGAGGCTTAAAAAGTGGAAAGGATGCCTGTTTGATCTTCTTTTAAACCGTGCCGTACTGTTAGAAGTAACTGAAAAGCATTAAGCAACATTTAGGACAGATCGCCGATAATTCACGCTTCTCCGTGGTGGTCATGTTCCTCAATTCAAGTACTCAGCTGCCGGCAGTACAGTTTGAGCTGCTTCTCCTTCTTCTTCTTTTAAGACCTCTGGACTGGTAATCGCTGCTCTTGCATATATTGTAAGTACAGTAGAACCCCAATAACACGAACTCGGATAACTCGAACTTCCCACTAACTCAAACTTAGTCCTATTTCACCCCACTTTTCAGTCATTTTTACTCAGTTAACTCGAACTCCGATACGTCGATTTTCCCGCCAACTCGAACTAAATTTTCTTTCCCTTGATCAAAAATTCACTGAACTTTACCCCGATGACTCGAACTCTGGTTCTTGTAAGTCCACGTGGATGCCATCCCATTAGCTCTTCTTTTCTATAATCGGTAAAAACACTAAAACTAACACTGTGGTCAACACTACATACATTTGATGTTTGATTGGTGCAACGAACTAATCACATTTTATCATAAAAATGCACAATAATCATTCTTATAAAATAAGTTTAATTTACAGTGCCCTAAACACTGAAGTGCTAAAAAATCACCAACTATCGATTTTTGATGTGGCAAATTGAATTGTGCCATCAAACCCGTTAACTTGAAACCTCGCTATCTCGAATTGTTTTTCGTTTCACCCGTAGAGTTCGAGTTACTGGGCTCTACTGTATTTCCTTTTTTTTCTATCTGTTTTTGTCCTCCAAAATTAATATCAGGTACCATTTAATTTGTTTTAAGCTCGTATGTCATCTCAAGACATGCCTTAAATGAGGCACACCCGCATTTTATTCCCTCCCTGTTACACGTGACCTTTGCTTCTCTGGATCTGTGTCCCAGAGTCTTGTAATTGTTTTTCATTTTGTTGATAAAATCTGAATTTCGAGTTTGAGATTAAAGCCACTCGAATGATATGTACCATAAAGTGTTGTATGGGATTTTAATGACTTCGTTATTCAGATGTTGACATCACATCACTGACTTATTAATACTTTTACATCTGTCTTGCCACTATTTTCTAAATATAAGTTCAATGGGAAAATACACTCAAAGTAGAGTTTTTTCTGGATTAACAACATGCAAATTAGTGGAAAGATGCACTTAGGATTTTATTTTTAGCTTCCAGAAGGAATAATTAGGGTAATTTTCTTGTATATACAAGCTTGAAATGGTGAACCCAGCTAAATGTCCTTCAATTTTGTCAGCTTCGGTTGTAACTTTTAACATAATTTACCTTCTAGAATACAAAAACCTTACAGTAACCTTTCATTGTTTCTTGGGGATTGATTGGTGTACCAAAGAAAATTCCCATCTGTGTAAAATGGGGAAGATTGGTCATATAAGTTGAAACAGTTATGTGAAATTAGTGCCTCATAAATTCTTGTAAGATAATCATTATTGCTGTCACCAAATGGAAAGTGGAATGACTGAAATGAGGCCCAGGGAAGCTAAGGAGTTTTAGGGAATCCATTAGCGGAATAGCAGTATTACCTAAGCCAGCTAGTCATGATCACTGTTTGTAATTTAGTTTTAGTTAAAAGTGATAAAAAGCTCACCATCTGGCCCTTTTTGCTCAAACAATGGATAATTCCATCCATCACTGGCATAAATCTACACCCACTGAATAATGCAATGGTCATAGCATTCTCCTGGGGGAGCGAAGGTATGTGAAAGGGTTGCCTTTTACATGAAAAATGGTATATAAAGGGTAAGGGGCTGGACCTCGGGGTAGAGCCTCCCCACATAAACGTTTCTTGAGTAGCCCCCTCCCCCCCCCCCCCCCCCCAAGCATTTTATGAATAAAGTGCTATTGGCAGAATATGGCGCAGCCACATAAGAAGTACCACTTTTGCGAGGCAGAGACTGGGTAAGAATGCCAATCAAACAAGCCAGCTGCGCCTCTTCTTATGTAGCCTTGCAGAAATCATGGATAATAGAACCAGTCTCTGCCATTATCCACGCTAAAATCTGTCTATGGGTCTGAGAAAAGCTTGCTGTAATTCTGTTGCAAGAAACGAATTTTTAGCTCTGTTTTCTGAAAGGTGTGCGTGGCGAGGAATGTTCCTGAGTTTGTTTGTTTTGTCCCTTGTTGTTGTTCTGTGTTTTGGTGTATTTGCAATTATACCTTTTTCGGCTTTGTGTAAGCAGAGAAGTGCTTGTTGAAAAAGCTACACTGTAGAAATACAATCATGGTAGTAGACTGAAATGAAAAAAACCTAAAAAACTTTATTTAAACATGTGACATTGATGAGCCTAAAAAAGGACTTGTTACAAAAATATAACAAGTAGTATATTTAGCAATTATTGAATTCAACTGTTCAAAATCACAACTGTAAAAATATGGTGCACAAATTAAGGCTATTTTACATTTTTGCTCTGCACATGTAATCCCCACATACTCTCTGCAATTTAAGTGTAAGTTTGCATCAATTATGAACCTTTATTTGGTCACTCACAAAATGACTGTGCAAATTAATTTTGGCGGCACAAACAATGCACACTGAATCGAGCATGTGATTAGTAGACATTGTCATATTGATTGTGAAAAATTTGCTGTCCTACAAAATATACCACGTTTGTATTAATTGACTAACCTCCATGGCAGTTTACTGAAAAGTGGTGAATTTGCGTAAGCTGATGGTGACCATGGTTAGCCATTCATAGGTCAATGCATCCCACGGTAGCGCCCCTAGGCGTCTTGTTTTTATTTAATTCCAGTTGACAATAAAAATTCGATTTTCATTCCTGAACAAAGGAAAAACCGATTAAACAACTTTTTGAAAATAACAAACGGTTTAGTGCCCAAGGAAAGAATTTGTGGAGTAACTTCTTCCACTAAGTATGAGCTATTACTGGTATTCTGTTTTGTCGTTGTCGTTCTCTTTCGTTCTCCTTTCGTTTCTGTTCTAGTCATAGGTCCTCCAGGCATCATGTAACTATATTAAAGCTTCTAAAGATTTGCAAAAATTGCAATACAGAGAAAAAAGCAGCTATAAAGCAAATTAAAAATAACACTCAGCTTTAAAGGGGAACTCCGGGGTAAAATTGAAGGTATTTTGTATGTTTGGCCTCGAGTTTATGTCTCACTTTTTAATAACATCATTCCCATATCGTTTAATTTAAATGAAATATTGCACCTGAAAGACGACCGAAAATGCAAATCGAAATCCGCCATCTTGAGAATTGCCCGCTTGCTCAGAAAGCGGTCAGCGTATCATCGTGTGACGTAGAAACGTCAAACCCAGAGTTGTGTAGAATATTTTGCATTGGCGAAGAAGGAGCTTTTGCCTTTATATCATCGCTAAACGTGGCCGATTCTGGGACGTATTCTAATAAAATCGATGAGGAACATGCCTGTCAAAGTTTTTCAATTCGGCCGTACCAGTTTGAACAGCGTGTGAGCTCTGATGAAGCGGTTAGCAACCCCGAAGACATAGGCCACAAATGCATGGCAAGCGATGAATCGAAGAAACAAATGCAATACTGCGAAATAAACTCAACTCTGTTGATAAATTGTTATATTGGTCTTTCTGTTTCTTCCTTGTTGCCTTTATAAATCGATTGAAGGGATGAGAAAACGGAGCTTTTCATCGGCTACTCGATCTATTGCGCAGTTTCATTGCGGCTTTACTTTTTCTTTCAAAAACAGCAAAACATCATAACGCAATTCTAGATAATAAACTTTACGTCTTAAGTTAAACTCAATGTTTTAAGGGAATACGCGTGAAGGCAACATAATTTGCTTCTGCTGCTGCCACCAATGCTTACGTTCGCTCGTTCTCTGTTCATAAATGCATTCCTAATAGAAGAAAGTCACGAAGAATACAGAGCAATTGTAATGTTAGTTTTTTTGTAGCGTTGGCTTGCATGTAGCAATTGTCAGATTGTGGGAAGAGCGGAGGCATGCATATGCTGCCAAGAAATTGAGCCTGTCAAAAATAACCTTATCGAGGCTGTTACTAGCGGTGGATGTGGCGAAGAACCCAAATGCGTCACCCATGGTTCCATCCAGTTTGTATAAATGGATGGGTCCTTCAAACAGCTTGGTATCAGTACGAGCAGCAGTGCAAAGATCCATTTGATGCACCTGAAGATAAATTTTATATACATATTGCCTACAGACAGTTGGCTCGATAGTGCTGGGACATTTTAGGAAAGGAGATGAGGGTGGTTCTTTCATCTTGTGCAGTAATGTGCATAAGAATGTTTTATCCTTCACCAGGACCAGACGAAGAGTGGGTCTTTAAAGACTTCCGTTATGCAGGTGAATGAGAAAACGGGTTTTAAACATGTCCATGAATAAAATAAACAAAGAAAAATACAAGTTTGTATCTTTCATGGAAATTATCAGTTAACAACTGGAAACAAGTACCGATGCAAGCTTGCTGATGCTTAATAAGGTGCTTCCTGTAAAAAGGATGGCTGCTGCCAATAATAGGTTTCCCAGGGGCTTCCTTTTAATAAATGGTTGGGATTTCCACAGTTCTGTTTGCCCATTATGGCAGATTACGACAACTGATAGCGTGCTCCCAGCCATTTTCCTTTTTTGGTCAATGATCACACCCCCACATTTTGGACAATTTTTCAGTAAATTGTTAAAACAGGAACCAAACACAAGAAATTCTTTTTCACTGTCTGGATAGCCATCTCCAAATTTATGTTCAGATGACACTATCTCATCATTGGATAACTATTTTTTATCATCTGGTAATAGCCAATGGGGATGTAAATCTTCATCATCATTGTTATTCTCACCATTATCGTGTCTATCCATTTTTTCATCTACAAGGGCGTATTGCATTGGTGGTAAGGGGATTCTATCAAACTTGTTACATGTAAAATGTCATAGGTTGGAAAAATTGCTGTGGGTGTATCAATGGGATTTAATCGGGGGATGGGATTTAACTGGAGGTGCTGCTATGGCATAATTTGGGTCATGTGGAATCTTCCATTTGACGGCATGTGGATTTTGTGGGATGTCATCCTCTAAAGAAGTATAGGAATACACGTCAATATTTGCAGTACCACATACAACATTATCATTGCCTTTAGTGTTGCACATCTCAGTTTTAACCTCCACGCTTTTTAGGGGTAATGGGATCAAAACAAAATTAAATTCCCACATCATGCATTTCTGGGGTTGTAGTAGGCATTTCCAAATCAATGCATATTGGAGGTTCATTAGTCACTGGGTCATCTCAAGATACATTGTCCTCGATGTCTGCAGCAAGTAGTTCTGAAAGAGCCTAAAACAAAATTAAAATGCGAATATACAAGGTAATTCTTTTCACTTTACTACGACTTCAATGCCTTGAGTTTGCCTAAGTTCATTTTGTCATTTCTTCCTGTTTTTAGAGTGACAAACTTAAACACCGGAAATTACCGATTATAGGTCATTTGTAAGGTCGGTTAACTCGCCAATATTTTCCAAGTAAACCCAGCATAATATATTGGCGAATATATTTAAAATATGGACGGATGTACACTGAAATTTGTCACCATGAAACCATTGTTTATGCATCGGACCGCGCGATCCCCTCAGTTCAAAGCGTGTGCAAACATCGACATGTAGGTGGGCAAATTTATTTGATTCATAGTAAAAACGAAGCAAACTGACAAGCACTAACTTCTCGATGCCTTCGTCGTCGAATGTAATGTTCGCTTGATAACCGCGGCTTTTCCGCTTCGGGGCCGTAGCCAAACATACAAAATAACTTCAATTTTACCCCGGAGTTATCAATATCCCTCCGATGCTTGACTTGAATAACTGTGTAGCCGCCAGTGTGGACCACACCTATCATAATATGTCAAACTGCATTGAAACCAGCGAGAAATGCAGAAAGAAAACATTTTCCAAACCGTTTTCCGCCTGAACACGAAGAGGAAGACCTTAGACAGCAACGACCAGAACCGGGTTGCTGACTAGCGGTTTTCGTTAAAACAATGTTTTGCTGGGGATGCTCAGTCTCGCTGCCTCAGAAAACCTGGTTGTGGTCATTGTGGATGGTTGCGGTCAGATTTTTCACACGAAAAGTGCTCAATGTGTAAGAACTGTAGTTGACGTAGTATCGCCGTGTAGCCGCGTCGAGCCACAGAAAGCGCGCGAATGATGAAGCCTTGTTTATGTTAAGGTGAGTTAACCTGGGTTGAGACTGCAATCCAATCGAGAACCAGTACCTGATCAGCGGTCAGCTTTAAGAAAAAAGCTGACCTCGGTGAGCGGTGACGCTGGAATCACCGATGCTATTAGTTAGCCAACTCTCTGTGATTGTAAGGATTTCTAATTTATTCGATTCTATGATGTCACATGTTATAGCAGCTTTCTTTGTGATCGATTGAGCATTTCAGATAGCGAATTGTAGTTTCTTGAAATGGTTCTTTTGTCGACGGAGTTCAATCTGCTTGAGGTTGTTTACGTTCCTTGATGTTAATCTAGGCAAAGGAAATAACTTTTGGAATCTTTTGTATCCCAAGAAGTGTTTGTATTCTGAGTCCAACCTGGATTTTTCTTCCGGTGAAGCTTCAACAGAGCTGCTGTCGTGAGCGGAGCTACCAAACACACGTCTACATCCCACGGCGGTCTTCCCCAGTCTCCCCAGTTTTGCTCAACTTGAATTCGTCGGGAGACAGAAAAAAATTCGGAAACGGAGCGTTTCCATGGTAATGGTCCATACTGTAAAATCCCGACCGAAAAGCCTGAACCTGAAAATTGCTTGCCATATAACAATTAATGATTATGCGCTAATAAGGATTGATTTTTCGGTGTTGACGCAGAGTCCGTGGGTTCCTTTGCAGGAGTCGATCCCACGACTTTCCGAATTCAAGTTCGGGAGCAAGGCTATTAAACTAGGTTTATATGACAAATGTCCTGCCAAACTGCGAGGAAATGTCTGCGATTGCGGAAAAAAATATTTCACGAGTGAGCCCAGCGCAAGAGAGAAATATTGAAGAAAGTTCACCTTGGCTCTTTTATCTGTTTATTTAATTAAGACCGTTGAATTCACCGTGGTTAAAATGCAATATTTTGCAAAAAAGAAAAGCCCTTGGATTTTTTTTTTCAGGGTATCTCCCAGTAAACACCAAGAAATAAATACGCTCAGTTCATTCGCTGGGGTTAACACTGGAAAATCTGGACCATTTACAGAGTTCATGAAATATTTCTAAATTCTAAATTTACAGACTTTTTATAAGAATTCAAATGTTACCTACTTTTACATATGGAATACGAAATGTTTGTAAATACACTTTTACAGACATTTTATACAGTTTTTGTGGTATGTTCACTTTTAGAATATATGTGAAATTTCTCTAAATTTAACTGCTGCAATAAGAAGAAAAACTTTAAAATTCACGGACTTGACGAAATCTCTGAAGAATTTTTGTAAATTTGACATTTACAAAGATGTTCTATAGTTATTTTATCCTATATAATATCTCTGTAAATTGACAGAAGCAAGGCATTGTAAAATCTCTCTAATTGACACAAGCAGGGCATTGTAAAACCTCTGTAAATTGTCACAAGCAGGGCATTATAAAATCTCTGTAAATTGACACAACCGACGCATTGTAAAACCTCTGTAAATTGGCACAAGCAGGGAATCATAAAATCTCTGTAAATTGACTTAACCGACGCATTGTAAAATCTCTGTAAATTGACACAAGCAGGGCATCATAAAATCTCTGTAAATTGACACAACCGGGGCATTTTAAAGTCTCAGTAAATTAACACACGCAGAGCATCATAAAATCTCTGTAAATTGACACATGCTGGGCATCATAAAATCTCTAATAATTGACACAAGCGGGGCATTGTAAAATCTCTGTAAATTGACACAAGTGGGGCATTGTAAAATCTTTGTAAATTGAAAAGAAGATATGTGATAAATGAATAAATTACAGGAAGGGCTGATGCGTTTTTCAATACACTTGTAAGTAAATTACCTACCATGCCATGTACTTTTATGTCAGGTCTTGACAATTTAACACAAATTTAAAATCCCTTTAGAATTTAACTATCGGAGGAATCTTCGACGGCGATGAACTTAACGAAATCCTCAAGCCTGATCCTGGACACATTTTGTGGCGTTGTTTTGGGCATTACCTGAACACACTGTTGCAAAATAGCCAAACAATAGATGGAATTGCCTTGATTTGTACATTTTTTTTTTTGCTTTAGCCCTGAAAGGCACTTCAAAATAAGTGGATTATCATTTTTTTCTTCACTTGACATCATTGTTTACATGTACTAAATGCATTATACTTTCAACAGGTAAACCGGATGCCAGGACGGACAACACGTCCACATTTCTCTGGTCTGGTGTCAGCATTGCTGTAGGAGTAGTTCTTCTTCTGCTAGTTACAATCCTAGTTTTCTTCAAACAGAAGCAGTGGAGAACAGCTAGCCATCGGCTCAATAATGAAGTGAGGACAGCTTTGACTTTACTCAGTTGTGGTATAAGGGAATATTTCCTGACGTCAATTAAATCACTGGCCCCCGACCCCCGCGGTACGTAGCAGGAAAATAATGGGGACATCATGGCCGAGGAATTACGCTTTTATAACTGCATTTCTTATGGGGGACGGAGACAGTAAACATTTTTGTTAAAATACACCGAATGCAAATATGGTGGACTCGGACGGCCAAGGCCCAGTTGCATGAAAGAGTGGTTAGTGAGGCTCGGCATTCCTTGCTGTCTTAAATTTCCAATGTGTTTTGCTGTTTATATACTGTTTCGTCATACGTTCGAGTACCCGAATGTTTACCCGAATGTAATCAAAAGGGACCAAAATCACTTACAGGAGAACAATGTGTCTGTCTCCTTCTCTGAGTTTTTGCCTTTGATGAGAAAAAGTGAATCCAACCAATTGAATCACGGTGTTAACTGTACGTAGTCTGGTTTGTTTTTTTCATTTGTCATAATTTTGCTCTCTGGAGTACATACTGGAGTGAACGCATCTTTTAGGCGGATCCTGTAAGATTTCATTTAGGAATGGGTTTTTGCTCCATGAGTCTTTAGATTTGTAACTTCATACTGTTGCATGATATCTTTTTCTTCCAAGAAAATAGTTAATCTTCATAATATATTTTTTGTTGCTTGGTGTTGATTCTATCTGCAGTAATGTGAATGTGTCCTTATGGCGTTTTGCAGCAATAAAATTCCAAACCGGTATGCTTGTCGGTAGCAGAAACGAATGATTCTACTTTTGAACCTTTGACCCGGGCCCTTCTTTGACCCTTCTTTGAACCTTTGACCCGGGCCGTTCTTGAACGTCTGTTAGAGACGCAATGGTGAGAGCCTCCCACCAATGTGGCCCGGGTTGGATTCCTGGACTCGGCGCCATATGTGGGTTAAGTTTATTGGTTCTCTACTCTGCACTGAGAAGTTTTCTCCGGGTAGTCCGGTTTCCCCTCTCCTCAAAAACTTGCATTTGACTTAATTTGCGTTAATTGTTAATTTCAGTTTACAGTGTCCCCAATTAGTGCTTCAGCGCTAGAACGACTACACACCTAAATGAACGTCCTTTTTCTTTCCTTTAGAGAGATAACTGGCTTTTTAAGGGCTTTTTTGTCTCTTTTTGCGTTTCTTAGCAGATCGTTATGCTCTCTGGAGGCGTTTTTCTGTTTTCCCTTAATTTGTTCTTAACTCGTTCTCTGACTTTTTTAGCGTGTTTTGGATTGCGGCCTTGGTCAACCTCTGTCTTCCTTGCGGAACTTCTGGAGTGCCTTTAAACAATGTCTTTGCTGATACTGCTTCTGTCTCTTGGTGGGTACCTCAAGGTTCCATTCTTGGACCTTGATTGTTCTTAATCTATATCAATGCCTTTCCTCAAGCTTCTAATCTCTTTTCTATGAGACCCTTTGCTGATGATACTTGGCTGACAGCTTCAAATAAAAATATTGGTGAACTTTTATTACTCATTAACTTTGGACAGCCTAATACTTTATTTTACAAATGGCTTTGTACTAACAAGCTAACTTTACATTTAAAGAAAACCAAATATGTTGATTACAATCTACTTCGTCCGTTAATGTTAACTGATTAGTGCCAGGAAATAGTTATTTAGATCAGCATTTATCATGGCATAATCATATCGAATACATTAGTGCTAAAATCAATAAAGGTATTAATATCTCGTTTTCTTTACCCTTAGTCTCTGATCAACACAATTATTTCACACGAATTGCATCTTCTAATCAGTTATTCAACCCTCACTTTCGAATCAATCCGAGAAAATTCTACCCAAATATTTTTTTAGGGGAAAGGTTGTACAAATTCTACCTAAAGCAATATTATTTTTGTTGCCTTGCAATTGCCTTCGTAGCGGGGGTGTATGTATATGTGTGTGTAAGCGTAAGTTATTTTTGATACAAACTCTTCGTTTTTTTTGTTTTTGTTTTTGTTTTTTTTTTTAATTTTGCTGGCGATCTTCCTACAAGAGACGATCCGAGAATATTGTCCTCTGTTAGTGTACCTGAAGTCATTCGTAACAAACAAAAGCCTGTCCTTACTAACCTCGATTACCAGCAGCTCGGTCCTGGCCAACCGAGTGATCCGCCATATTTGCATTCAGTGGATTGGCGAGTATTTTTCGCGGGACTGTAATTCTCAGGGTGAGGTTGGGTTCGAGCATCCAAAAACGGGTCTGCCCTCGTGGTCGTGAAGTGCTCTCAATTGGAGTAATTTTCAGCTTTTGCTTTAATGTACGTCATGAAACATTTTCGGATGATAACATGTTTGTACTGTGTTTTTAATCCGAATATTTGTTCTTCCGAAAAAATTTCGTCATTTGAAGTAATCATCCGCATTTTTTCTTTTTCGCCTGAATTCTAAAGGTTCTAAGATAGCGTCCCGGAGGCAGCGAACAACGAGTGCTCCAAAATGTGTTTAATCACAGTTGACCCCGTACTCATTCGATTACTCAGCCAACGTAACGATTTGTGGGGTTTATATGGGAAACATGGAATGCCGAAAAAGATCGGCTAATCCTAGTTTACAATAGCCTCCTACGCAAGCTTTCTTGGGGCTTCGTAACGCGCGTTCCTCCACCAGGAACATCTGCTGAAACGAAAAACCAATTCCGCTCAACAGCTGTTTGCTCACTATTAAAAAAAAAAAAAAATCAGCATTGACTAATTGTGTTGTGCATAGGCAATCTAGTGCAGTAAAGAATGCCATACCAAACACGAGTTTACCCAACGCTGGAAAACGGCCTCTGATTGATCCGTAATCCACGAACGGCAGTGGTTTTTCGTGTTAGCAGACGTTAGTCGAGGAGGAACACGTGACGAAGCCCTAAGAACGTCATCGTGGGAGACTAGTTTTCAATTCATTAATAGAAGACAAGGGTGGAAAGTCAAAACCTCTGAAGCCAGTGTTCACCCCGCGATCGAGGACGATTTATTCCGAAAAATCGGCTTGATTCGGCCTTTTGTCCACTCTCACGTAAAGATCGATAACAAACGATATAGCATAAAGGCCCAGAGTCATAGGGGTAGGGATCCAGGATCAAACTTCGTCAATCTGGATCTTTCCCTCGTCCCCACGGGCTTTTGACGTCCAAACCCTTTGTCTCGAATAGGCGATCGCGTTTTTCAAATTCGAAAACATACAAATATTAGTTGATTCAAATTATTGTCAAGAGTTTACTCAGAGAAACATAATTGCTTCCCGCTGTTCTGCCATGTGATCAAAGCTGAAAAAAAATCCATTAAACCGTTCCATTTCCTCCAGACATTCGAGTGCTTAGAATGCGATGTGTTGATCGCTTTCAGAACATCGCACGCAGGTTTGCAGAGAAACTGATCAAATTGTCATCATTGTTGTTATTAACTTCGCTTTAACCAATGTTTGTTATTGCAACTAAACGAAAACGACTTATGAGGAACGCACTAACTTCTTTCAGGTCCTTGTTATAAAAGAGGCTCTAATGAAATGTCTTCCATATCATTAAACAGTACAAATAACTGACCTATCAGAAAACATTAGGAACGCTGTGGCTATATGGCCGGTAACCGGTCAAAGTCTGAAGAAGACTAAATGACCGGTAGTGAGACTCAAAAACGTTTCTGTGAGATAAAGCAACGTAAAAACACATGAATTTCAAAATCAGACCTCAAGCACAATCGAACCCGGTCGCCCGCACGACAAGCACTATACTACTCATAAAAATACTGAGCCATCAGTTGAAAGCTGAGGACGACTCGTCAAGTTCGGTTATTTTCAGCTTTGATAACTTGGCAGAACAGCGGAAAGCAAGTAATTTTTCTCCAGATAAACTCTCGATAATAATTTAAATCAAGGGGTAACCCTATCTACGTATCGATGTAATTAAAGGAATTATCGCCAAAAATAAAATAAAACAATAAAAATAAATAAATAATAAATAAATTAATAATAATAATAATAATAATAATAATATCAATAATAATAATAATAATAATATCAATAATATCAATAATATCAATAATAATAATAATACTAATAATCATAATCATAATAATAATAATAATCATAATCATAACAAGAAACGCGATTGGCTATTGGATACGAAGGGTTTAGACATCAAAACCCCGTGGGGACGGGAGAAAAATCCAGCTTACCGAAGGTTGCGAAATTGTCACCAGGCCAACGGCCGTGTCAGGTTGTCAATACAAACTAGGATTAACCCATTTTTTTGTCATTTCATGTTTGCCATTTAAATTCTATAAATTGTTACGTTGACAGTGTAATCGAATTCTGAGTTTATTGTGAAAAAAATCGCAAAGATTCAAACTCCTCAACAATAGTTTCTGTGTCAAGAAATAGTGCATGGCAAAAACGTTTGTTAAAATGGTACTATGATGAAAAATCACTCCCTTTTTTTCTTCAGATTTTGAGAGTGTGTTTGCTTTACACCTGTCTGTTAAGATTTTGAGCTTTGGTTTTTATCCAGAGACTGTTTACTTTTAGAGTCCGTTTTGGATTTCACGATCCGCCATTATTCACGTTCAAAACTGACCGAGTGGACCTCAGAGGATTGGATCTAGGGAAAAGTGACGTCATTCACTCAATAGCTTAAACGTTCAGCGTGTAAACACAGTTTATTACTTATGCAAAACATGACTTTAAAAAGCTGAAAGCCCGGAGCTCACGTGCTGCATATTAATTCATTCGTGTACAAAGGCATCGCGTTCTTAAAGTGCTACTATGATAAAAAAATTCACTTCCCTTTTTCCTTTAGATTTTGAAAGCGTGTTTGCTTGACACCTGACTAGCAAATTTTTGATCTTCGAATTTTCTCCAAAGCCTATTTTCTTTAAGTGCAAGTTTTGGAGTTCTCGGTCTGCCACTTACTCACGATCAAGACTGACCGATTGGATTTCACAGGGTTGGATAGAGGATAAGATGACGTCAAAGACTCACTAGCTTAAAATTGTATCATGCAAACGCAGCTTATTATACATGCAAAACACAAGTTTTAAAAGTCTAATAGCTCGAAACTCCTTTGCTACATATTTAATATTACTACATATAAGCTACATATTAAAATAAAGGCTCGTGCACACGCATTGGATTTTTTTAAACTAGTGAGTCTTTGACCTCATTTTGTCCTCGATCCAGCTCGCTCAAGACTTAAAATTAGCAATGGAGGACCATTAATAGAAAAATTCCAGTGAAAATAAACAATTTAAAATGTCTTTTTGAAATTAAGGTTTAAAACTTGGGTCTTAAAACTTAGTGTTTAGGTAACACAGTTTTGAAGTCCGAAGGAGAAAAAAAAAATTGAGTTCGTTTCTTCAGGAACGAAACGTATCTATTTTAACTTCAGGGTGAACTATTTACACAGGGAGGTAGAGTGGCCGATCAAAACAGAGTTTATCGCAAATCATAATACTGGCAAACACAAAAGCGAAAGAAATGGGTCATAAATCTGGCGTTTTGACTATCTGAATAAGATGATGCAATTGACTCAAGCATCATGATGTTTACAAATTGACTTTGAAAGGTAGATTAATTTGTCTTGGGTAACAAAAGCGCATTTGATCCAATACATTATTTGTAAAATTTCAAATTTTCAAAGCATCACTGTTCAGCCATTATCTGAAATATCGCATTCAAATTTTCAGAAATAGCTCATTATGCAATAAACTTTTATGCAATTAACTTTTTTGCAATTAACTTTTTTAATATGCAAGACTTTATTTTTGGCTGACTGATTGGAAAACGATATTCTTCTGGTAATGAGAAAAAAAACTAAACAAAGATTCCCCTGTGGTTATTCACTTTAGACTGCGTGGATTTTAATGCCTAAAATTAACCATAACCGTAACAAAACTTTAATGAATTTTCAACGACATTTTCGGAAGCTGTGCAACCAAAATTAAACGATGGAGAAAGACATGTTTGTTTGGAAAATCAAGAGAGAAAAAGTATGCTTCAGGCCTCTAGGAACAAAGATTGGCGAACAAATTAAAAGGTTTACATCCATACTCTAGACAAAGGTCTTCAGTGCTACGTGTTCAGCATTCCGAGAAGATTATAATTTCCAAGTCACCATTGACAGAAAGCACTACTTAATTCGTTTAATGGAGCTAACTTTCGCTATTTATTTTTATACATTTGCAATTTTGTTGTTTTATTTCATAAAAACAGCTAATTAGGCACGAAGAACTTATCCAGCTTCATATTAAAAATGACGTGGATATCAAAAACGATCTGCGCCTTAGTCAAGCAAGTATCGTCAGCATAAGCTCCACTCAAGACGGTACAGTAACTACCACTGACGGACAAGAAGCCGTTGATAATGAACTGTACTTAACGACAATGGCTACATGCAATCGAAACTGGGAAATTCCTCGCGATAGGATCATCCTAACACACGAGAGGCTCGGAGGAGGAGAGTTTGGTATCGTAAATAAAGGATACTACTTACGAATTGACGGGCAGCAGCTGTCAGTAGCGGTCAAACGACTCAAGGGTAAGTGCTGTATTGATCTAAAATTGTCCGAGCAGCCATTTGACAAGTTTTGTCCACGCTCAGCAAAATTGATGATTCTATATATGACTGCAAACCCTTAAAGGGACAGTTTAACGGTTTTGCGCATGACCAAGCTTTGGCTCTAGGAGTAGACTTTACGGTACTTTTCTTACTGAACCAGATGATGCTCATTAATCACAGAGAGTATTAAAGCAAATACACTGAAAAGCTGAGGCCCAAATGTGGTGGAAGTTACTGCGGGTTTACACAGTAAATATCAAATTTAGTTTGACCATCGAATTTATTGTACGGGTCGAACATTTTATTCTACGCACGATATTGCAAAAGTAATTCCGATGAATAATTCCACTTCCACGGCATTGTTTCCATTTACTGTATCAATGCTTTCAATTGCTTCAATAACAATGGATTTAAATGGGCTTAGGTGACAGTTTGCCCAAGGCAAGAGACATGAAACACTCCCTTTAATGACTAAGTAAAATGAAACGATAGGAAAGAAACTTTACTTAAGTCTCTGGTCGTTCTAGTGCTGGAGCACTAATTGGAGACAATGTAAACTGAAATTAACAATTAACACAAATCAATTCTAATGTTGGGGTTTTCTCGAAAGGGGAAACCGGAGCACCCGGAGAAAACCTGTCTGTGAAGAGTAGAGAACCTAAGAACTCAACCCTCGGGTGTTAACATTACACCATACCCTAATGGTTATTGCGAGAATGCATTATTCAGACAATTTCAGTCCTAGCACAGGACAATAGGTTCTGGCAAGAATGGGTACGCTAGAATCAGGTTCGACACTTAATGACAACTCCATGTGCGTATATAAAATGTCACCCTCGACGGTCATTAATAACTAACAATTCTCGAACGAGTACCGAGGCTTAAATAGCACAAATTTGTACTTAACACTACAAATACTACAAACGATACCACTTGGGTTGCATGGAATGACCGGTTTTTGTCTCCTTGTTTGGCCCTGAAGTGGTCAGTTATGTTATGTATTTTTTCATAAAGTATCGCACCTGAATGTGGCGTCTTTATCTTAGTCATAACCCAGGACAATGGGCCAGTTTCGTTTTTAAACGGTTGGGTTGGATCGAGCATGAAATGGAGGCTAATGCGAGGGAACCTTTTCACGTGAAAATCATTTCTCCTGCATTAGCCACCATTTCATGCTAGATCCAATCTAGCCGTTAGAATACGAAACTGGTTTATTGTCACGTGACACGCATCTAATAGCCTCGCTCCCACGCGTCTCCCTTAGCTCGGTGGAAGAGCATCGGAACTAGCTAATCGGAAGGTCTTAGGCTCGAATTTCTCCGGATCATCACCTACTCGGAGTCTCCATCAACTAAAGTTTTCTTTAATCCCTCTGTAGTTTCCGATCATCGGAGTCCATTCGAATAGGAAACGCCTTCTTTTCTATAGCCCGGCTAACTCGAGGGAGACATATCATTATCTATCTTTTGATTGGCGTTTGTACCTGGCTTATCTTACTCTCTAACGCAAATATCCTCGCTTACCTTTAAGCACATAATTCTTTTTCACAGATAACTCATACCAACGGGAACGAATGTCACTCATACGTGAGTTAGAAACGCTGATTCACGTGGGGCGCCATCCAAACATTGTGAGTTTGGTTGGGGCTTGTACATTTGAAGGTGAGAAAAACCTCTTAATTATCACTATCTTCATGATACTTAGCAAAGCTCATATTTTAGCCCTTGCACTTGATTCAAGATGTGCAGAAAGGCCTGTAATTAGACACGTGATTTCAATAAGTGTCACGAAGTCTCTCCTTGCTCTTCATAACGAGCCGCACGCTCTTAGCAACCAAAAAAAGGTTGAGGCATCCAGCTGAGAAACGGGAATAAAACTCCTGTATCTCAGCTGGATGCCCAGTTCCTTGCAACATTTCATTCCCATTGTATTCCATTAATCTATCATCGCAAATCGTTTGAGGCGTCAACTTTCACGGAATCATGTCATCATCTGAGGACGTTAAGTTAATTAAAGGAACGGTATAAAATAAAAAGATGTACATTGACACCAGCAGCGATGAGAAAAAGCACTCTCCGCGTTTCAGTAACACGATTACAAAGGATTCTGACGATATTTTTTATATGTCGGAAAAATCCAAGACCATCAGCGGTTTCACCGTCTCCCGAGAATTCAGAATGTTCTTTAAGTGTCAGAAAGAATCTCAGGCGTCCTTTCCACGGATTTTTCGCGATTAAAATAAAGGGAAATACGTTCAATTGTGAATTATAAAACTTGAGATTTCCTTTAAAGTTAAGAAAATGATAAAAGATGTACGTATTTTTTAATTCGAAATAAAGGTCCATTTAAGCTCCGTGAGATGAGTCTAGAACTAACAAATCCAAAAATAAACTGTGATCAAGCAGCCAGGCTGACGGCAAATGGGGCGTTCATGAAAATGTTGTTAGAGAGGATTGGCGGCTCAGGTCGAGATCTCGGCGAACGGATACTACAAACAGGCCCTACGTTACGTAGTTCCACAGTGAACAAATCAAAATAGAGTTGTTTGTAACACTGGCAATCGACACTATTAAACAGAAGTTGATTTAAGTTATTGTTCTGGTAACTTGACAAAAACCTTGGCAAAAAATGATCCAAATTCAGTGTTCAAAGAGATTGGAAACCCTCGGGAAGGAGATATATCGCAATTGAGCTGGCTGCGTACGGGAATGTGTGAATACGGAGTTTGTATGGAAGTTGAATTAAACTGTTTTGTTTTTTTTTTTTTTGTTTTTGGTGCTCGTAAGTAGAGCTGTCCGCTATAGAATATCTGGACTGTACGTAATAAAGCAAATAAATGACGCTGAAATTGAAAACAATCGTCGTCAAAAACAAAGTACAACACTTCCGGGCCAGTACGAACGTCACTGACAGTGACATGTACTTCAATGAAAAGTCCATGGAGTAACTATAGAAAACAGAGTTAACTGGGGACCCTATTGAATTTAAAATATATTAGAATATAATAAATTGACAAATTTCCTCATATGTGTACAAATATATAAAAGGCTAAGTATGTTCACATTATGGAACATAGTATATATCCCAGAAGAGCTCTGGCACCGTAAAGAAGGCCAGGACTTCACCCTGATTGAAACAGAAAGGATAGATAACATTATAGCCTTATTGAAAGTGAATTTTTCTTAAAGAAAAGAAACAGAACATGTTATATATCCTAGAAGCACTCAGGCATCACACAGAATGCCAGGACTTCAGCCTGGGTGAACCAGAAAGGATAGATAACATTATAGCCTAGTTAAAAGTGGATTTTTCAAAGAAAAGAAACAAAACCTGTTATATATCCCAGAAGCACTCAGGCATCACACACAATGCCAGGACTTGAGCCTGGTTGAACCAGAAAGGATAGCATGTTAAAGAAACAAATCATGTTATATATCTCAGACGTGCACAGGGATGACACCAAATGCCAGGACTTCAACTTGGGTGAACCAGAAAAGATATACAACATTGGTGATAGTCAACAAAGAATTACTAAATATGTTATATATCCCAGTGGAACTCAGATATTACTCTGAATACCACTTCAGTTTGGATGAACCAGAAAGGATATACAAAATAATTTTGGCACAATTCATAGTGAATATCAAAGAAAAATAAGTAAACATATATCCCACAAGCTCATGAAATTACTAGAGCTGAATGCCATGACTTAAGACTGTGTGAACCAGAAAGGATAGACAAATTGGCCTAGAACAATGAATGTGGAACAAAAAAAACAAACATGTTATTACAACTTGAACCTTGATTCCTGAACCATTTCCTCACAAAAGGTAACCTGATTAATCAGATCCGGCGACCTCGTCGCCTCCAGTGTTAAAGTGTGCTCCTGCCCACGATCAAGATCATCTTTGATTTAAGTAGCTGGTAGTAGCTTGCTGGGTCGATCGCGCTTTAAATTTCATCGCGCTCTGCATCGATTTGAAGTGAATTTAGGGCATTGACAATCCAAGCATACTTTACAATTTTTCGCGTTTTTTAAATTTCTGCCGGAGGATGGCATAAATCACTCCAAACGAAGATGCGATGGCCACTCTATTGTCTTGCAGTATCGATGGTCGGTCGAAACTCCCGCCATTTTTCAAGTTCTCGAGAGGAACCAAGGCAAATTCCATTGGAAAATTTGCTACCAAAGGGCTCCTTGACATGCGTTTTCCAAAACTTAGGGCGCCGCAAATCTTTCCGTTCAGAAAAACCATTGCCTTCGATGAGTTATATATATAGAGGAGTGCATCAATTTAGCCATTCGAGAAGTTCGAAGGCGTCAATCGCTGCACTCGATCGAGGGAAAGTAAATTTTCCCGCTTTTGCTTACGCAGAAATATTACATGAAATCAAAGACCTGACAAGCCGATACTGTCCATTATATTAAAATAACCAGGCTTCACTACCTCACAATACAAAACGTTTGTACAAAGTGATGTCAAAGAGGTGTCGAAGTGATGATGTACACTAAGGCGGATAATGACGTCATCCCGTAGCAACCATCCTTTCGAATATTTGAACTTCCGTTCAGTCGCGGCTCGTTATGTCCCCAACTTTAACATCACTCGGACAAACAAGGACAAACAGAAAAATAACATTAACCTTTACTCTTACATAATTTTTGGAAATAGGTAGCAAAGGATTAGACTTAAAGGGCCACTTCGTGTTGGATGCCAATATTGGCCGTGCATCTCAGGCCCCGTCCACAGCCATCCGCATATTTTTAATAATCCGCAACTTTTCTTTCCGGATCCAAAAATATATTCCCCTCCACGCGTAGCGTATTCAAATCGAACTTGCCCGTCCACACGTAGAACATATTTCGTAGAGCGCTCAACTCAATCGATTGAGGAACAATAACTATGACTTCATAGCAGTTTCTGTAACATTAAAACGAGGTGTAATTTCTTTGAGAGAGATTTAGCTTCACGTGACCCTAGATTTAAAGGGGTAGCCTGACGAAAATCGCATCTTTCCTATCTAATCCATTTTGAAACATAAACAAGTAGCCTGTGTGAGAAGAAAAATGCTGTTTACTTTTTTCAAATATATCTTTTCGTTCCAGAGATATTCGAGTTTTTTAAAATATGCAAATTAGCCAAGTAATGACGTCATACACTCAACCAAATTTTGTTCAAATATGATGAAAAAAGATATCTCAGCCAATTTGTATCAGAAATTTTTGATTTTTTGCAGTAAGATTCTACTAAATGTTCTCCACAATCTGAGCTTAACAGTTCTGTTACCATGGCATCATACTGGATTCCAGACCTCCCCCATATTAAACGCTTTTCTGGCCACCCTGGCATTCCATTTTGATATTTGCTAACAGCACTTCATACGCATGATCCAGCAAGCATATAAATATGTT
>OX421452.1:34123980-34131480 GCA_949126865.1 Montipora capitata | reverse complement strand
GTTAATATCTCTCCTACAAGGGAAGAATTCCGTGGTTGTGGATGTCAGTGGAGGCTTTGCAAGGGATCAGCACAATCAAGGGCGATGTGTGAGTTGAATATTCTTTTGCCACTTAACATCAGGTCAACACGATATTTTTATTTGAAACCTTCCGGTTTTTTTTTTTTTTTTCATTCGTAAGCTTCTTTCAGAGCTCATTTCTATTCAGTATTGTTTACGCTAGCTACCGATCCTCACAACTATAGCAGTAGTCTGCAGCTTTTACAGAAGAGACATCTGAAATGACGTACTAAATGCTCTTGACTGGAATAGGTTGTTGACCATTAGAACTATTAACAAATGAATTATAGTTGCCAAGCGTTTGCATAATATTTAGAAGTATTAACAAATGCATTCTAGTTGTGTTTGCATAATATACTTTCCAAATATTTTATAGAATACTCTCATTTTATTAGGAACAGTGGTATACTCTTATGGCACTAGTGTGAACAAAAGAACGTAACCTTTAGATATTCTTGAACAATTCTTGCTCAATTCTACTCAAGGATACCATCACGTCATCAACATGTTAGAGCTGAGCATGAGCTTTTGTTGCCTTAAAATAATTAAATGGTGACATGAGTTCTGCTATTTGTAAATATTTATACATATTTTCCACTTTGTTAACTTTTTATTGTATTTTTGTTTCTGTCCTTATCAGTGAATCTCTTTATACGTACATAGTATATTTCACAATTATTCCACGAGCGCTCGTTGGACGAGGGGTGCTGTGCCGAACTGGCTATAATCATCTTGTAATTATCCGACAAGCCGGCGAGTGGCCGCCAGAACAATGGTTGTTAAAAAAACGCCCACAAATTATGGATAAACCTTCCCTACTGTTTTTTGTACAAACAAAATAACCTGATTCGTACAGTGACTATTATTTTGTAGACCATGGTATAATGTTCACCGAAGTGGAATAATATAGCACAAAAAGATGGTTTTATCTTTCTATATATAATTGTTCTCGCAGCGATTATAATATATGTTCGGGCAAGAGTGAATTAGATGAGAGTGCTGTTATGGCGTTGGTGGTGGGCTACCCAGCACAGTCACAATTAAGTCTATTTTGAGAATACCCGTTCCCGCGAAAATCAGTTGTCATGTCCCTGAAAAAACATGGCAGAAGCAGCCACGCGTGACTTATTCTGATTGGTTAAACTTTTCTGTGCGCAACGTGTATCTAAAAATAAATTCATTTGAGGCTGTGCTGGGGCAAGACCGCAAAGTGATAGATCAACACTCTTTTCTAATTCGCTCTTGATTCGGGCGCAAATCACGCGCGAGTTGCTCGGAGGTGAATAGTTAATAATTATTTTATGAGCGCGCGTTGGATATGAGGTGGTAAATAGCCAACGAGGCGCGTAGCGCTGAGTTGGGTATAACCAGTCTCATATCCAACAAGCGCAAAAGGAATAATTGTTTTATTAATTCCTTAAACTCAGAAAATTTGGAAGTACGAAATACGAGCAAAAAAAGCGAGAAAATCCGAGCGAAATCGAGAAAACTTGATGAAGATGCGATGTTGTGTAATACCTTGTGGTATCAGACAGACGTAGGCTCATCACAAAAACATTTCTTGTCTTTTCGCCTACTTCTAAACGTCGGAAATGATCCAAACTTTCCACAAAAGAGCGTTTTTTTTTTTTCTTTTTTGGCTTTATTCAAAGAGAGAGTTTGCTTTCCGGCGAAAACATTTTCAGTTTGGCAACGCTAAACGCAATCATTTACCATATAAGGTCAAACTAAGGTATATGAGCTAATTATCGAGATTGAGTGAACCAATCAGAGCACGCGAAATGCATTATCCGAGGTTGAGAATTTAATAGACCAAATGCATAAATGGCGGCCAAAAAATATTCTTTTGTTTATGTGCTAATTAGCCACACTAGCCTCGTTTGCATAGACAAAATAAGAAAGAAATGTTGCTTGAGAGCGAGGCTAGTGAGTCTAATTAGCACATAAACAATATTTTTTTGGCCGCCATTTATGCATTCGGTCTATAACAAAGGATATTCGGAGTTGCCAATCAGACCGCGCCTTTAACGCTATCCACAGTTTATAGTATCTACTAATAGCTTATTTACCGTGATAGCTAAGCCAATCAAAGCGCAAGAATTGTATTATGCAATGATCTAGCTTTTAATACATTTTCTTATTTAATTTCGACCTCGGGTGTCGCGTTTGTAGCTTTCTAATTGGTTCGCTCAATCTAGGTTATCAGCTCTTATACCGTAATGACATAATATGGAAACTGATTGTGTCAAGTGGTGCCCCTATAGTCCAAGCAGCGCTACGTAACCCATTAGCTGTTGACCATCTCATATTCAACGCGCGCACTTGGAAGAATTGTTAAATATTATTAATATCTGTGTTTAATTCAGGGCCTTTTTGGAAACCATCAGTTCACTAGATGAGTGGGCAACCCTATGTAAATAAAGGTTCCATTTCATTCCAGATTTCCCTAATTCTTGACAATTGTTTTGTTCTTTATCTCGTTAGTTGGTCATTTGGGGTTCTACTATGGGAAATAGTCACCCTTGGTAAGTCTATGAGGCTGTAAATTGGAAGACAGGCGTCAGGAAGATGGATCATTATCCATCATTTGTTTTCTTCATTAAGTTTAAATGCAAAAGGGTGGAAGAAGTCCTATAGCCAGGATCTGATGATAAGAGTTTTCTTGAGAGAGGGGAAGATCCTAGATCTCCGTGTATACTTCTTCCACTACTTTTTCCACTGGTGATCAAGGTAAAGCAAACATGGATGCGGACGGGCACGGGTTGGCTGTTTAATATATATTTTTTCCAGTCGCCACTCCCCTCCAAAATTTCAGCTAGAATTAAACCAGTTGAAAAAGCATTATTTCTTCTAGACTCCGAAGGGATATTTTTTTAGCCAACCAGTTAGCATAGTAATAGGAAACAAACAGACAATCAGAACAAGTCATATTCTTTTTTGACGACCATTCGGGATGCCTTACGCCCACACTAAAATGAAACAGCTGTACTACATTCATCTCCTGGTACATTTTTCAGGCGAGCTACCTTACAGAGGTGTACAAGGACTTGTGGAGCTTCATAATTTACTGCAAGACGGACTAAGATTAGGAAAACCACCCCATTGTTCACAAGACCTGTAAGTTAACACTATTGAGTAATCCCAGATCTCTCGGCTTGACCTATACAGGGTTTCTCGAAAGTTTTGAAACTTTTCTGGCCCTAGAGCATTTCGGGCAATCACTCCGCTACTTAAAATAAAGGCTGTTGCGAGGCATGAAGCTTTGCTATCATGATATATACTGTTTTTTTCGGGTCTTTTAAGAATCTGTTGGAATAGAAGATTTCTCAAATAAGAGAGTCCTAGGTTCACAATTGGCCCGCAAAGTTCCCGGGACTTTAAAGGGAAGGCCCCAGATCCCATCATGCCTATAATGGCCAATTAGATTGGCCTGATGAAACAACACCTCTGATTAGTCCGAAACAAAATACTCGCGCGAGAGATTGCTCGTGCTACACCCATAAGATAGGGCACAGGCCAAGGTATGGAACCCAATACCGTCATGTTTTTTTTTTTTCCCGCCAAAACAATGTTTAATGTCGCTTGGTCGCCAAACATTTCTCATTTGGCCAGGGCTTGATGGGCCGCATTCCATCGCAGATCGAGACTTCCGGCTTATTTACCTCTGCTGTTACTCGTTGCTAATTCGACGTATAGCACCTTTGAGGAGGCGTTAGATCTCATGCAATCCCACTCAGAACACTAACTAGTTTTGTCCTCAGTGGCACAAAATTCACCCTTACCACGACGGAAGTCGCCCGTCTTTTCTTAAACGCCCTGATACCATAAACTGATGAGCTGCATTCCATCGGAGATCGAGACAGGGCTACATACCTCTGCAAGGGAAAATAAAGGGGGAACAGGGGGCATCACCTAAGTATACATGCCCTTTTCCATAGGTAATATGTCGCAAGTTATTTTTTGATCGGCTTCCACGCTGTACAGATCCCAAGGAGATTAGGCAACAGCCAATCATATGGCCAGAATGTGTTCCATGTGGATTGCCCACGCCCAGAGAATAAATTCCCGCCGTAATATGAAAACCCTGGGTAGTATTTTTAATTTTAATTTATATGCCCTGTCTATGGGAGTTTTAATTAGCCCCAATTTGTACTGAAAGGGAGTAAAACTGAAATAATTTGTAAGAAGACCAATGTAAGTCTTTTTTTTTTCGGAAAACAGAAGTGATACAAGAACATTTATACATCTAAACAAGGCAATTTGCCATCTGTTTTTGTTTCCATTGTAAACTTAATGTTGGGATGGCATTTGTTAAGGTATTGAAAAACAAATCTGCATCATAAGAATTTTGAAAACAACAAATAATGTCATCTACGTATCTACGATAATATAATACTTGGGTACCGGTGTATTTTTCCAACCAAAGCCTGTCATAATGACCCATGAAGAAATTGGCTAATACAGTGGCTTAACTTGAACCCATTGCCACTCGATCCATTTGATCATAAAAGCAACCATTAAATAAAAAATGCGTGTGGCTAGTAGCAAAATTGAAAAGTTGTTTAAGTTGAAGTTTACTTAGTTTTAGGTCAGAATTCATGTTACCATCACTTATGGCGTTGGCAGCTAAATCAATCGCCTCAGATAAAAGGATATTTGTAAAAAGGCTAGTGACATCATGGGAAACTAGAAACTTGTCGATGAAATCAAACTGTTGAATCTCTTGGACAAAAGAGAACGAATCTGTTGCACAAAACTCTGAAGACATGTGGGGTTTAAGCAAAGAACAAAGATGGCTGAAGATGATGTTTAAAACACCGAAACATGTTCCTTAAACTTAAAACACACCCAGGGGCGTAGCGTGAGATTTTGAAGGTGTATGCACACGAAGAATGTTTCGAGCGCCAAAGGCGCTCCAATCTAGGTAGGTCTAGGTCTAGGAGCATGCTCCCTGAAAATTGTGAAGTTTAGGGTCTCCATTTCCGACTCTTTTCGAAGGACATTTCAATAAATAAATGCGAAGGAAAATGCAGTAGTTAGTTGTTTATTTTACAGAGGGTTTTCAATACAAGCAGAGAGCAAGACTCTGTTATAATATCATTATCACCACCATGTTGCATCAAACATCGTCTTCAAGATCTTTCAACGTTTGTTTTGTTCTGAGGATTGAACAACAGTGTGGCTTTTGTTTGGCCATCACATTCAACAGTGTTGCACGCGCGCTTGCGCTGCGGCCGATCGGTATCCATGGTGATGGTATATTCGTTGCATCTGTTTCGCGCGATGCCACGTCAGTTCAAGCTTCAGAATGGTGAGCGAGTCAAGTCTTGAATATCTGAGCGACGAAAGCTTGAGCATGCAATCTCTCTTTGAACAGATAGCCCTTCTTGTGTTGAAAGCTCTCAGGGGCATAGCGCCGATGTATCTGTAGGATATTTTGCAAGTCAAGACTCCGGGATGCTACTCCCTACGCAGTGACGCCCTGGGTCTTCACAAGGTTCCTCGCACCTTCTTGGTGCAAGACCTCTGGAGACTGCGCATTTGCTGTTGCAGTTCCCAGATTCTGGAACAGCCGTCCTCTTGCTATCAGAGAGAGTGACTCTATTGATAAAATTAAAAGGAACCTGAAAACGCCAACAGGACGAGAATTTGTTTTCTAAGGAACTTGGGTAGATTTTGGTTCCAGACCCTTGAGTCCAAAATGCTGGATCCAACACGTTGCATTCGTTTGGCCACCTCGTTGTCGTTCTCCACTTTTCAACAGGGTCCAACAAAGTTGGATGATGTTGGATGCGTTTGGCAAGGCCTGTATGGGTTAGTGAAAAAATACTGGAAATACTCACCCAAAGAGACACCACTTAATTCTAAATATAAAAAACTTGGCCCGATTTGATAATGACTTTAAAAACTTAATGCCTCCACGGAACAAGGATTCCCGGATTTGAGCTATACGCACGGGCGTACGTGCGTATATGGACGCTACGCCCCTGGTGTGGTTGTATTTTTAAAAATATTAGTAACACTTGTGCTATCCAGACCATTTAAAAAGAATTGATTCTCACGTCTTACCCACGTTTAGAACCCCACAGTACATTCTGCTGAAGAACTTAAGAGGTTACTGGAGTAACCGAGACGTCCAACTTTTACGATATTTTAATTCATTTTATTACTTTTCTAAAGTTCTTTGTTAAAGAACAAAAATCTCGTTGAAAAACAGCAACTTGAGATTCCATGAACGAAGAAACGTTTCATTCACTAAATCTGGGAGCATACCGTACTAGCAACTTCATTGAAGTTGAGGAACGGCGTTTTTACAGACTTAATTATTTTTAGATTGATTTTCCAGCGAAATCAGACCTTTCCAGCAAATCACAAGTCTTGCATTGAGATTATTATCTATGGGATTGAAAATGGTCAGACACGCTTGCAAGTCAAATCCTATTTAAGAACTCGTCTTAAAAATAGCTTGATCTGTGAAAACATAGTAGTGGAATTGTAGGCTCCTGGTAAACATCATCTATTATTCCTTTATATAACAGCAAACGTTGTAACCGATGTAAAAACGTTAGTCATTTCATTGGTAACCTAAAGACGTTTCCTAAGAATTTAACAAGATCATATCTCTCCATTTTAAAAGAAGAACTTAAATTTAATGTTTTTTGTTATCCTTCTAGTTATAACGTCATGTTGCGTTGTTGGGACATGTCTCCTGATAATCGGCCAACATTTGAAGAACTTTTTGTGACCCTACAGGAAATTCTTCATGAAAAGGAGGTAAACTTCTTTACTATCTGATAACTGTTCTCTCCATTTAAACTATATATAAATGTAATTATTTTTCTAACGCTTCTTTCTCTGACTTATTTCCTTACCTCACAGAGAACATACATCAATGTCACTTTGTTTGAAGAGAAATGTCCTCTATCTTGAAGGAGCTGTTTCACAGACCTATATCTCCCGAAACGAAATCAGCACAGAGAAGACCCGCTTTCGCTTCTATTACTTATTCGCACTTTAGTGAACGAGTAAACAAGCTACCTCAGATTTTTTTTCATTACCAAAGGGATATTTTAGATCGAAAAAAGAAAGCGTATGTGTAGTTGCAAATAAAGACCCACGTAAAGGTATCACCATTTTACTGAAGGCCTGAGAAGGTCTCAAACGACACTCGAAACGGAGATATAATCTGAGCCTCAGGATTGTAACCCATTGTGGAGGGGAGACAGGTGATATCCTGAACCAAAGGAGTCGAGTCCTAGGCCTCAAGGCTGCCATGGTGTGCTCAGTTTGCGATATTC
Organism: Montipora capitata; assembly: GCA_949126865.1. NCBI lineage: Eukaryota > Metazoa > Cnidaria > Anthozoa > Scleractinia > Acroporidae > Montipora > Montipora capitata. The sequence goes on along the minus strand of OX421452.1, from coordinate 34,124,122 downwards.
CCTAAAAGGAGAACAGCTATTCATAAGCGTACACGGAAGCTCTTGACTGCCTAGAAAAATCTCTGTCACGTAAATGATTTCGTATCATGAAAATATGAGTTGAGAGAGCAGATTAATTCCTGTACCTCATGACAACTGTTCG
>OX421452.1:34096480-34116480 GCA_949126865.1 Montipora capitata | reverse complement strand
GAGCAGCAAGTGAATCAAATACAGGGGAGTCCTCAAGTGGAAACAGCAAGCAGCTCGAGTAAGGCGAAAAAGAAAGCAAGACAGGCTACAAACGATGGTCAGAGCCGCAAGTGTTTACCCCTAAGTGAGAAAGTACAAGTGATCCGTGCCTCACAAGATGAAAAGCAAAGCATCAGGCAGCTGGCGAAGAGGTTCGCTTGCGGAAAAACTCAAATAGCAAAGATCATTGCTGATAAAGAGAAAATTATGGATGAATGGATGTCCAATGGCAGCTCCACGATCAAACGAAACAACTTCGAAAAGTATGAAGAGATAAACCGCATACTGTGGGATTGGTATGTCAAGGCTAGAGCAGCAAACATCCCAGTGGATGGGCCTTTACTCAAAGAAGAAGCCAGGTTGATTGCCAAACAACTCGGCGTGACAACTTTTAAAGGAACAGAAGGCTGGTTTTCTAAGTGGAAGCAACGGCACAACATTGCACAATTCAATATCGCTGGCGAGGAAGGGGATGTTAGCAAAGACACGGTAGAAAGTTGGAGTGAACGTGTAAAAGAATTGACCAAGGGATATGCAGCTGCCGATATATGGAACGAAGACGAGACTGGGGCATTTTGGAGAGCGCTTCCAAGCAAGTCTCTCTCAGCGAAGGGAAAGCGATGTCGTGGAGGAAAGAACGCCAAGCAAAGGATCACTGTCGCTTTCTTTGTGAGCGCTGACGGAAGAAAGGATAGTGTTGTTCTTATCGGAAGCAGCAAGAAGCCCCGTTGTTTTGCAAACCTTGTAGATATTTCGCGCCCGTGTGGCGCTCAGTATTTCAGCAACGCAAAGGCATGGATGAAAACTGAGATAATGGAAAATGTGATATCCAAGTTAAACAGCAAGATGAAGCGGGAAAATCGTAACATCATACTCTTTCTCGACAATGCTCCCTGTCATCCTCCCTCCCTAAAAGGCAAGTTTTCCAACATCCGAATTGAGTTCCTGCCAAAAAACACCACGTCACGCACACAGCCTCTTGACGCAGGAATCATCAAAACTTGGAAAACGTACTACAGGCGGAAGCTATTGCGATATGTTGCTGGCCAAATGGATGGAGAGAAAACTGCGAGTGAGATTGTCAAGTCCGTTAATTTGCTGATGGCTGTACGATGGGTGGTCAGCGCCTGGGAAGAGGTTCCAGCTGCAGTCGTCTCCAAATGCTTCAAGAAAGTTGGAATGTATCCTGTTGAAAATCTCAATGCTGAAGAAGATGACGACCCGTTCGAGGGAGAAGAATTGATGGATATTCCTGAATTGCTAAGCCATATTTCCCCAGTACTAGACATGTCAGCGTTCGATGACGAAGCTGAGGCCTTTGAGCCACCAGTGGATACCACACTTCCAAACTGGAGAGATACCGTACGACAAGAAATAATCGCTGCGTCTATCAACGAAGAGCAGGTGTATGAGATAATCGACGATGATGAGGAATATGACCAGCCCCTGCAACTTCCGGAAATTACATCTGCGGAACAGGCGCTGGAACTTGTTGGGAAGCTAGCGGCATTTTCTGACTGGCAAGGAAATTAAACGAGCCGCTAGTCCAGGCAATTACCAAGGTCAATGATGTCTTAGTAGACATGCGACTGAAGTCTCTATTGGCAAGGAGGCAGTCAACCATAACGGACTATTTCTCCTAACTGTCATAGGACCAAGCAAACCTTCTCTGGTCACGATATACCTTTTGGACGACAGCAATAAGTCCCGTTGAACGTTTTATAAGAAGAGTTATGTTTTTAAGAAGCACCAAAGTTACATTTATAGACGGCAACAATAAGTCCCGTTGAATGTTTTGTTAGAAGAGTTATGTTTTTAAGAAGCACCAGAGTTACATATATGGACGGCAGCAATAAGTCCCGTTGAACGTTTTGTTAGAACAGTTATGTTTTTAAGAAGCACCAGAGTTACATATATGGACGGCAGCAATACGTCCCGTTGAACGGTTTGTTAAATGTAGAAGAAATACTGTATATATATTTTTTCGAGTTTTAACATTTGACATCAATAAAGAGTTTCGCTTTATATCTTCAGTTGCTATTTTTGTCTACGCAATAAAACACAATTAACACCCGCTAATTAACTCTCCCGTAAGCGGACATCCATCCTATTTTTCTTTGGTGTCCGCTTACGGGAATAATTCTCGTAAGCGGACAGCTCTACTAACGGACACGTTTTTCAATTCCCGAGGGTGTCCGCTTACGAGAGAGTTGACTGTACTTTATATGGGTTTGTAAAACAAAGTTCCTAAAATGGAATGTTTTCCAAGCTTTCTGACACATTACCGATGATTCTGTATCTGTCTTTCATGCCTCACTAGTATATATTTGACAGGTAAATTCACTTTAGCTTCAAAACAATGAAAGCATTGTGGTGGTTTTTAATTAATAAGTAAGTTTTTTTTCCTCTTTCTTCCTATCTTTCTTCTCGTTTTAATTTCAATTATTATATTTGTGTTTCTAGTTGTTACAGTCTTGTTTTGTTTTTTTCTTTTTTCCCCATATAATAACCTTTGTAATACTATGTAATATTTATTATGGATTAATAATAATAATAATAATAATAATAATAATAATAATGATGATGATGATGATGATGATAAAAGAATAAAATCATTAACTCGTAAAATGACACTGTTTACAAATTTGGTAGAAGCGCTGAGCATGCATGTCAGCGAGCGAGTAGAAAATGTTTAGAGACGAGGCCTTAACCTGCCTCTTCAAGGACTCACCACCAATTTGAAATAAATGGTTGAAATTGACTTTTCAAATAAAATTTAATTTTGTCAGCATTGCGGAGAATATATTTTTAATATTCGTACTGTAAGGTTTCGTGTTTTCTCAGACTGAGCCAGGAGAATTTCCTGGAGTTTTCCTCAATGCTTTAGTTTTAATAAGCCTAGAGGGACGAACTTGCATGTGTAGGGTGAAAGAGCATGTTCTTTTCTCATACAGTCTTAAACAATTATATAATTATATATTTTAAATGTCGTGGGGATGTGGGGATTGCGGTATCGCGAGGAGACGATTTAAAGTTTTACTTTTGAGAGAGATGCCAATAAACGCAAGGTTACCATATTCTTTGTTGTTTACTGGTTTAGAAATTGCGACTGACACCGCTGCAGTGAATTGGGCTCCTCGCTCGCGTACTGATGCCAAGACTTTTCCTGCACGTGTTGTCAGAAAATTTATAGCCTTCGTGGATATTCAGAGTTCTAGAAACGGTTACTGGCACAAATTTGTCCTCTACGCAATAATTAAATGGAGAAGGAGCTAGATGTAAGTCAGTTTAACACCATTTCTTTTGCGTGTGAGTCTGTTTATTTGGCAGTTTGTACTTGCTACACAGAGTTAAAATTGAGAAGTTTCCTTCAATGAATCGCCGAAATCTTCCCGCTTTTGTTTAGTTTTATAGTCTCACCAATGGGCACTCCACTCAGTCTAAACAATGGAATTGCAGCTGATATAAGTCCCCGTTTAAAGATGTGTTTTATCAAGAATTTTTTGTTTTTTGTTTGTTGTTGTTGTTGTTTTTGTTTTTTGTTTTTTGGGAGAGGTGGGAGTTCCTGTAGCTAGGGTTCCCGGCTCTCCCCGTACGATGAAAATGGAAGATTTTTCTACTTCAACGAATCGCCGTAATTTTTCATCTTTTGCTCATTTTCATCGTTCTAGCAAACGGTCACTCTACAAAAATATTCACTTCTATACGGTAATACATGGAAAGGGAACTGGGTGATAGTTAAACGCATGGGGTGACCCTATTCGACGGAATGGAGGAATGCCGGAACGGAATGGCAGAACGGCGGAAATGCGGAATGCACGGAATGTTCTAAAATACGGAAAATAGTGAATATTCTAAAACACGGAAAAAAATTAAATATTTTGAAACACGGAACATGCGGAAAATTCTAAAACACGGCATATACGGAATATTCTAAAACGCGGGTAGGATAGCATAACTTCGGATGGTAATTTTACATTTCCTCGCGACCAAAGATATAAAGATTTATTTCAGAGAAGAGTTAACCCCTGGGCGATATGTTTCCCCGGCTTCCGTTTTTGTGCCTCTCGAAATGTGCCGAAACATGGCACTCGCACTTTCCTACACTGGAAAAAGACGATGCTAAGTGTTTCAGTTGCCTTAAAAACATAATGTACAACATGTTATCGTCTCTTTATCAGGCTGGTTTGCGAAGTCAATGCCTTTTTGAAGGTCTTTGTTACAAAACCTACTTCGTTCATAGGGACGATTTCCCAAGCAGATGTTGTTATGATCTGCCACAGGTGGACCACCTTCTGTCATTACGGCGGTTGCGATTTTCTCTGCAATAAAGTTTGAAAGCAAATAATTCGATGAAAGATCAAACAAAGTGTCAACCGAGTCCTGTGTTATTTTTTTGGTCGTTCCGAGCTGTTTTAGGCGTCATTTTGCGAGATCTTTTCTCGACCGTCTGTTAGAGAGTCAAGAAAATTGAAAAGGCAGGCAACACCGAGCCGCCGGCCAGGACCTCGTCTTGTTCAAGCGGGAACTGACGCCAGAACAGTGAAATTCTCACGTTAAAAACATCAGCATCCGATCGATTAGGGATGTCCTCATACCCTCGCTGAATTTGAGCTTCAGTGCCACGCGACCGTAACCAAGCGTTGGCAAGCCAACGGTCGCGTTGCACTGATTGGTAGATTCGAATAGATTAGTCAAATGCTTCGAATTCCTTTGATCTGGTTTCTTGCACCGATCATCTTGATAAAGCATTATTATGGATTTCAGGATCGCCTTTCTCGGTGAATTTTCGAAAAATGACGCGCAAATTTTGCGAAGGTATGAGGATATCCCGCGAGGACATGTCGCGAGGAAATGTAAAATTATCGTCCGAAGTTCAATTATCCTACCCAGACTACTCACGGGCAAACAATGCAATATTTATATCATCAAATGAGGAAAAAGTAGCGAGAAGATTTCTAGGCGGATACTAAGGTGTAGACAAGGTGCGTGCTGTTAACGTAGACTTTTTATATAGGAAATTCGGCCTGGCCTTTAGTAATTTCTTGTCAAAGAAACGGTATAATGTAAATAAGAGAGTAATGAGATTTATATTTGCGATTACCTGTCCTCTTACGTACCACTTAAATCAAACTCTACATCTCTATGCAATAAGCGCATTCAAAATTTCCTCATATTATTGTATAAAAGTAGTTAAAGAAAGAAAAGGCTTGTCCTGCATATATGAAAAATACGTTTTCTCTCCCGTTCTCTTCTTATGCATGATCTTCGTGGAAATTACATTCTGTCCCTCCATAAACCTAGAACAACCAGTTATGGTCTTAGTTCTTTTTCTTACGTATTAAATAAGTACGTTGCGAAATGCGCTACCTGATTTTTCCCGTACCACTGAGTTTACTGGTTTTAAACTAATCCAGGGCCGGATTTTGTACAGCGGCGTTTCGTTTTGATTAATATATCTTTAAATATTATTTAATATTTAGTTATGTATCTGTATATATTATGTATGTTAGCTGTAATGTCTCGAAGATATTATTCTGAAATTCGAGATGAAATAAAGTTTTATGCATGCATGTATGTTACCTTCGGCAGGGCGCATGCGTGCACTTTGTAATCTGTGACTCCAGTGCTTACCATATGACAGATAAAATGACTTTTCTCTTGAATATATAAGCCATCGAAATCTTATGTTAAATTGTAATGACAAGGGCGGTTTGGAGCTGTGAGTAGGCGTGGGATTTATCTCATATGGTTTAGGGGCCGACATATCCCTCCCTCAATGCCGTACCGGGAGGCGAGGTCGGTAGCAGAAAGCAGCGAAGGGCCAACTGCGTCCAAAAGCGATCGCACGGGCCGAAATCCCGGGATGACTCGTTTGGTACGACGCTCCAGCGCCACGTCTGGAGGTACTGCATATTTTTCTCGTCTCGTCTTCAAACATTCCGTCGGCGCATGCGTACGTAAATGTTCAGCCTCTCCGATACCTACAATACCAGACATATTTAGTTGGAACACTTAGCGAATGGTCAGAATCATCGTGTTACAAGATCGTAGCTAATACCACATCCCCCTTCCCCCAATTCAATATTGCGTGCGAATTTTGAGAATTTCGGGCGACTACTAGTAGTTGTGGAAATCAACATTGGAGGAAGGGAGAAACGGGGATGGGTGTTCCAACAAATGTGACGAGTATTGTAGACTAGTGGTCGCAACGCTCCTGATTGGTCCGCAACCAAGTAGCCGCACGAGGGATTGCTCGTCGCCTAAATGCCGCAAATCAAGGATCGTGCACAGAACATAATGCCACCACGTTTATTCCCGCGAAAAAAAAAAAAAAATCTAGCAGTGGCAGTTCAAAAAATAGATAATGCCGTAAAATGACGGGCAGCATTCCACCGCGGATCGACACTTCTGGGTTATGGACTGCTGTCTCGGAATTATTTCAAACAAGTGTTATGAGGCACAGAAATTTGCTCTCTCAACTCATATTTTCATGGTACAACATTATTTACGTGACAGAGATTTTGCTAGGCAGTCAAAAGCTTGTACGCTTATGAATGGTTGTTTTTCTTATACGGGAAATCGCAAACTGAGCACCATTGCAGCCTTGCGACCCAGGACTCCTTTGGTTCAGGATATCACCTGTCTTCCCAAAGTGACATTGATGTATGTTCTCTGCGAGGTAAGGAAATAAGTGAGAGAGAGAGAAGCGTTAGAAAAATAATGACGTTTATAGTTTAGCAGCAGAGAACAGTTATCAGATGATAAAGGGATTCACCTCTTTTGTCTGCAGAATTTCTTGTAACGTCGCAAAAAGTTCTTCAAATGTTGGCCGATTATCAGGAGACTTCTCCCAACATCGCAACATGACGTCGTAACTAGAAGCATAACAAAAACATTAATTTTTTTTTTTTTAAGAATGGACAGATATGATCGTCTTAACTTCGTAAGAAAACTTCGTTACGTTTCCAATGTAATGACTCACGTTTTTATGCACAACGGTCACTTAAAAACGGAAGTTGAGGTTACAACGTTTACCTTCATATAAACGAACAATGGACGATGTTTAACCAGGAGCCTACAATTCCAGTACTAGGTCTTCACAGATGGAACTATTTTTAGACGAGTTCTTAAATAAGATTTGTCTTGCATAAGAGACCATTCTCAATCCAATGGGTAATAATTTCTCATGCAAGATTTGTGATTAGCTGGAAAGGTCTGGTGTCGTTGAAAAATCGATCTAAAAATAATTCGGTCTGTAAAAACACCGTTCCTCAACTTCAATGAAGTTGTACGCTCCCAGTCATGGGCTTTTGTGGTAACCTGATAATGAAATTCTAACTTCAATAGACATTAAGATTTCGTGAAGGAAACGTGTCGTCGTTCATGGAACCTGAAGTTGCTGTTTTTCCACAAGATTTTTGTTGTTTTGAAAGAACTTTAAAACAGTAACGAGCAACATATTGCTTCTTTTTACAGATTTGCTGTCGTGGTAAGGGTGAATTTTGAGCCACTGAGGACAAATCTAGTTAGTGTTCTGAGTGGGATAGCATGAAATCTAACGCCTCCTCAAAGGTGCTATACGTCGAATTAGCAACAAGTAATAGCAAAGGTAAATAACCCGGAAGTCTCGATCTGCACCAAATTTTAGGTTTTGACGACAACGTGAGCATATAAAAATGATTTATTTAAAAGAATGTGACAGACCTGCACCTTCTCTCTTTTGTGGGTTTGTGGTTACAGATAATTCGAAAACCTTCAATTCACAGTTTTTCTTTAACGAGCATTTCCTTGAAAGATTTACCCCTCTTGTGTGATATCAAAGGAGGTTTCTTGAATATGTTTGCCAGTAATGGAGGCTGGTTTTGAATAAAACTCCAGTTGCGCGTCAGTATTGCTTGAAGATTTGACACTGATGGGTTGTATGTTGTGACCACAAACCTACAAAAGAGAGACCATGCAGGTCTGTCACATTCTATCAAATTTATATTGTGACTTAATAATCGTTCGTACCCATGCATCCAGTTACAGGATAGTTCAGTTTCCCGTATTGTACAAGGTGAACAATACGGAATAATCGCAAAATACTTGCGATAGAGCAAAGGTATATATTTTGGAGTGACGTTCTCGATGACGTCGCCGTTGTCCTAGCTTAAACTCCCTATCATTTATCTTTAGGACGGCTACTACTTGATTTTTGGCGGGAAAAAACGTGACCGTATTGGGTTGCATGCGTTGCCCTGTCCACTATCTTTTGCATGTAGCACGAGCAATCTCTCATGCGGCTATTTTGTTTGGGACCAATCAGAGGTGCTGTGGTCATAGGGTCAATCTAATTGGCCATGATATGGCGGGATCTAGGGCCTTCTCTTGAAAGTCCCGGTAACTTTGCGGGCCCGAAATGCCAATTGTAAACCTAGGATTCTCGTATTTTAGAAATCTGCTATTTCAACAGCTTCGTAAGACCCGAAAGAGAAAACAGTATATATCAAGATAGCAAAGTTCCATGCCTCGAAACGGCCTTTACATGAAGGAGCAGAGTGATTTATGATTCCCGAATACTCCGGAACACGAAACGTTTCAGAACTTTCGAGAAACCCCCTGTATTGGCCAACACAAATGATAGAGATTGACAATTCTGGCTTATGGACATCTGGAAATACCAAATAGTGTTAACTCACAGCTCTTGTGAACAATGGGGTGGTTTTCCTAATCTTACTCCGTCTTGCAGTAAATCATGAAGCTCCACAAGTCCTCGTACACCTCTGTAAGGTAGCTCGCCTGAAAAGTGTACCAGGAGATTATTTCAATTCTGTGTGGGCGTGAGGCATCCCGAATGGTCGTCGAAAGAGAACATGACATTGTTGTGATTATATGTTTGTTTTCCATTACTATGCTAACTGGTTGGCTAGCTAGAAAAATATCCCTCCGCAATTTTGGAGGAGACTAACAATTGCCAAAAAAGAAACAGCTAAACTGTGCCCGTTCGCATCCAAGTTTGCTTTATCTTGATCCACATTGAAATAACTATACGCGGAGATCTAGGATCTTCCCATCTCTCAAGAAAACTCTTATCATCAGATCCTGGCTTTAGGACTTATTAAAATATCGTTTTGCATTGAAACTGAATAAAGAAAACAAATAGATGGATGATCCATCTTCCTGGCGCCTCTTCTTCCAATTTACAGCCTCATAGACTTACCAAGGGTGACTATTTCCCACAGTAGAACCCCGAATGACCAACTAACGAGATAAAGAACACGAAATTGTCAAGAAATTGGTAAATCTTGAATGAAATAGAACATTTATTTACATAGGATGGCCCACTCATCTAGTGAACTGATTGTTTCCAAAAAGGCCCTGAATTAAACACAGATAATAAATATTTAACAATTCTTCCATGAGCGCGCGTTGAATATGAGATAGGGAGCTTAAGCACGCGCGTTTTTTGAGGCGTGAACGGCAACCGGAAGAGAACATTTCGCGTGCCAGGACAGTGGTGTCTCCTAGATTTTTATACTAATCATCTCTAATGGAGAAAAGATACTTAGCACTATAAATGTGGTTGAGTGAAGACAAGTTGAAAGGGAAAACAGGTCACTTCCGGTTGCCGTCCGCGTCTCAAAAACACGCGTGCTTAAGGTCCCTAGTAAATAGCCAACGTGGCACGTAGTGCCACTTGGACTCTAGGGAATCAGTTTCCATATCAGGTCATATGGTATATGAGCTGATAACCGAGATTGAGTGAACCAGTTAGAAAGCTACAAACGCGACATCCGAGGTCGAAAATAAAATAAGAAGATTTATTAAAAGCTAGATCCTTGGATAAAGCAATCATTTCGCTTTGATTGGCTTAGCCACCATGGTATATAAGCTATTAGTAGGTACTATAAAACAGTGCATAGGGTTGAAGGCGTGTTCTCATTAGTTACTAACCCTAACCCTAACTCGCGAGTGATTTGCGCCCGAACATATTTTGTAATCGCTGTAGGAATAAATGAGTTAAAATTATCTTTTTTGTGCTGTTATATTGTCTCACTGTTTTAGTCTATATTCCACTTCGGCGAACAGTCTTTAATTATACCATGGTCTGCAAATATTAGCACCCGTACGAATCAGTTTATTTTGTTTTTACGAAATAAAGAAGGGAAGATTTATCTATAATTTGTTAGCGTTCGATTTCCGAATTGCTGTTTGCCTCGGTTTTAAAGCGAGTCCTGGTGCACAACTATCCAATGGAAATGAGTGGTGTATTCTCATGTAAATCAAACTCATTATCATTTGAGTGGTTTAATAGCACCAAGACTCGTTTTGAACCAGAGGCAAACAGTAACTCGGAAATGGCCTTCCCACGGCCACTCGCGCTTGTCGGTTATGAGATGATTATAGCCAGCTCAGCGCGCCTCGTTGGCTATCTATCATCTTCTCGATTGTTTACAATTCATTAACTAAAAATTTAGTGCAAAAAAAAAGCTGGATAATAAATAGCTTATTAGATGTTTTGGTACGTAGTATCGCTGAGTATTTCTACTCGATCTTTGTATTTTGACGAGCCCGCTAGTGCGAGTCAAAATACAAACAACGAGTAGAGATACTCAGCCATACTACACACCAAACATGTAATAAGATATACTATGTACTTATAAAGAGATTCACTGCATAACAAGAGCAGATAATACAAATACAATCAAAAGTTAATAAAGTGGAAAATATCATGTCATCATTTAATTATTTCAATATGGTAAAGCAAGAACAGGTCATGCTTTCTCACAAGTCTCTTACATGTTGATGACGGGATGGTGTCCGAGTAGAGTTGGGCAAGAATAGTCCTTTTCACAGTCATGTGCTTAGTTACCCAAAGGTGCCCCAAGCTCAGTGTGAGCATGGCCTACAAAATTATAAGGATTTGTATGGGACTTATATGATAAAATTATCAATTAAAAACCCTAACCTTATTGCCACTGTAGTGTGGCAGCTCCCGTAGCGTATAATTTGGTTGGCTCGATACCCCTGCAACCTGCTATTGTTTGGTATTGTAAACAGCTTCAATTGTTTGTAAGTCTAAGTCATTGTTTCAATTGTTTAGTCTTTTGATTTTGGGTTAGGGTATCGAGCCAATCACATTATACGTTACGAGAGCTGCTACATGAGGCCACTGCGGGTAGCTTCCTTCCTGAGTGGTTAAAATTCCAGATCCGACGCAATTTGAAGAATTTGAGCCATTTTACAATGTATCGGTTGTCAATGGTTATAATAATATTCCACGATATTAACGTTGTCAATAGGCCATTAAAAACGCTCTAACAAGAATTTCCCATTATGGCGAGATACTAAAGTGTCAAGGAATAGCATTTGGCCATTGTTCTCGTGTTCAATAGTGAAGGAAATGTGAGAATCCAAACTGTTGAGTATGTTGTGGAAGGCTGGGATTTCATCTTTCTTGATAATGCAAAAGCTATCATCAACATAGCGTTTCCACACTTTCGGGGCAATAGCTGAGGCAGGAATTGCTGATTCTTCAATCTCTTCCATGCATAGATTAGCAACAACTGGGGTAACGGGGCTAATGGCCAAATTCCATTTCTTGACACTTTAGTATCTCGCCATGATAGGGCCATCCATGTCGATGTTTATAGGAAAACAACACACACTGACAGATACCTGGATTTTAACTCCCACCATGACATCATGTAAACACAAGGAAAGCACTACGACAGCCCTTTTACACAGAGCTTTGAACCTCCCTTACACCACAAAAGGAAGAAATCGAGAACTTGACAAAGTCTATTTAGCCTTACAGTCCTTCTAAATTTATCCACAATATCAAGACAAGAAGACCCCGATCTTCCATGATTCCTTCCCCCGAAGAACTAGTTGGTATGTTTTTCAAATTAGTGGAACCGCCCAAGCCATATAACTCCTTTGCGTTCCTTCCGTACATCAAAGGTGTCACTGAACCCCTACCACGTTTGATAAAAAAAAACATACGATATTAACGTTGTCAATAGGCCATTAAAAAGGCTCCAACAACAATTTCCGATTTCTAAGTCACGACCCCCATTAGCTTCACAGGCCGATGTTGTCTACAAAATCCCCTGTGGCAGTTGCTCTTGGAATTATATTGGTGAAACAGGTAGATCCTTTGCCACGAGGAAAAAAGAACATATAGAAATGTGAAGACAGCGACCAAAGGCTCCAGAGTTGCCAATCATGCTTGGTCTTACAACCATGTCATTGACGTCAACAATTTGTCGATCAGTGACAAAGGAAATTTCCGCATCAGGAAATTTCTAGAATCTTGGCACACCTTTGCCACGCTTGACGCGAACAATAACTCTTGCCCACTTCCAGGACAATACCGCATACTTAATAACAAAAATTCTTAATCACCTTTTTTCCCTAATTTCACTTTATTGTTATCATTTTTATCTCACTATATTCTCCGAATTTTTACTTCATTCATCTTTTTGCCCGTTGAAGACCTCAGCTCTAGTGGTCGAAAGCTTGCAGCAATTTTTAATGTTTTTTTAGCCAGAGAACGCCCATTCAATTTTTTTATCATGCATAATTAATGTTGATTCCTTGAAGGCTTGGTAATTAAAGTTTCAATCGCGAACAGCCTACTACGTACAAAATCCTATTAACTGATAAAAGTGGCATGAATGCGCAAAAGTTTGTTTACTACGACTTTCACTCTCGCATCTTTCAGTTAATGCTTCCCACCTTCGCGAAATGTGTTTTTGAACTTTGTCAACACGAAGGAGGCGTGGCTGTGATTGGACGACTGAGACAATGCAGTCATGTCGGGTAGACCTGTACGGGTCCATTTCTTACTTTATTTTTCGGGATCATTTGCGGTCCAAAATGGGGATCATTTGCGTTCCGGGATCATTTGCGGTCCAATATGGGGATCATTTGCGGTACCTACAATGAGGTACATTATGAGCTTAACGTAGCTAATGACCTGTAATGAGCTAAAATAAAAGGTTTTTAAGATAATTTGCAGCACTGAGGGCACTGCAGCATGTTTACAGTACAAAGGTTAAAAACATTCCTTTCTGCGCTTTAAACCAATCAAGACCTCGTTGCTGAGCAAGTTGAAATTTTTCATTGTGCACTCTGAACCAAAGAAAAGATTGTGGGGAGAATAACTTATCCATAATCTTCTCTTCATTTTTTTTCCTGCTGTAATTAAGATTTTATCTTTGGCAAGCGAAGCCTTGATATTTGTACATATTCATTTTAACTTCAAAACAAAGGAAGACCATGCAAGGATCTTTTCGCAGTTTGTTTCTGCCTTCAAGGCCACGTGCTTAATTGCTGTCGTCATTTGGGCTGTCATGCAATGGACTAAAAGCGTTGCGTGACAACGCACAGTGGATGTTTTCCGCTCACCAAACTCTTCACCCTGATCCTCTTTTGTATTTCTCCTTGATTGGAAGTCATTTAAGTAGGCTATTGTAGCTCATTGTAGGTCACTGCAACTCTTTGTAGATCATTGTAGGTCATTGTAGCCCATTGTAGGTCATTGTAGATCACTGTAGGTCATTCTAGGTCATTGTAGCATGTCATCGTAAGCCATTGTAGCTCATTGTAGGTCATTGTAGATCATTGTAGATCATTGTAGGTCATTCCTTCTTTTAGTGACTACGAATTTTGTAGGCCCTTGCTCACACTGACCTTGAGGCGCCTGTCAGTTACCTGACCTTTAAGCGAAAGTGAGGCTGGTGTTGACCTTGGTATGATACAGCCTTCCCCGCTTTTCTTATGTTAATGATGTTGTCCTCATGCTAATTAGTTGGAATTAACATCTATCAAAACAAGGTCATCTCTAGACTCAATTTCATTCGCCAGGTATCTTAGCACATAACTGTAAAATGGACTATTGTTTAAGAATATCTAAAGGTTACGTTCTTTTCTTCAGACTAGTGCCACATGAGAGGATACTACTGCTCCCAATAAAATGAAAATATTCTATAAAATATTTGGAAAGTATATTATGCAAACACTTGGAAACTAGAATGCATTTTTAATTGTTCTAATTAGTCCGGGAGCATATGTCTTTAAAAAAGGCCCGTTTCCAACAACTCCTTCCAGTCAAGAGTATTTAGTACGTCACTTGAGATGTCTCTTTTTCTAATGATACGCGCTGTAGACTAATGCATGCTATACTTGTGAGGATCGGTAGCTAGCGTAAACAAAACAATAGAACTGAGCTCTAAAAGAAGCTCACGAATAAAAAAGCCGAGAGGTTTCAAATAAAAATATCGTGTAGGATACTCTCTACATTACTATTGACCTGATATTAAATGGCAAAAAAATACTCAACTCACACATCACCCTTGATTGTGCTGATCCCTCGCAAAGCCTCCACCGACATCCACAACCACGGGATTTTTCCCTTGGAGGAGAGATGTTGACTGTTAAAAATCTCATAAAGGAGTGTCGGAACTAGATTTGCCTTCTAAATTATATACGGTGTTCCCCAAGCTGGTTTCTACCGTGGTCCCTTGTTTATCTCAATAATCCAAATTCAGTGGTCAGGTCATCCGATTTTCATGCGGTTAACTGCGTTCTCTCATTTGAACTATTTGCTGTGATCTACCTTGAAAGGCAAGTGCACCTCCTCTTTTAGGCGAAGTATGTAATTCTATACAGTTTCATGAGAAGGCATGCATAGCAATGACCTACACTCTATGCATAAATACTCTGATAGACTACCGGAAGCCTTACGGAAAAATGTAAATATTATTTCCACCCAATAGTGTCGGACCTATGTTTAATACTTGTAATCAATTTAATTACGTTTTTAATATAAATGCAATTGGTCAATATGAGGTACCTCCGTTGTCTTAATGTATTCCCCATCTGTGGAAATATCTCGTGCCATTCCAAAATCAGCCACTTTTGCTACCAGACCATTTCCGATCAAAACATTCCTTGAGGCGAGATCGCGATGTACGCACTGACGAGAGTAAAGAACAGGATACAGTTTAAGTCTCGTGATGTCAATACAGAGCGTGATATGCCGTTAGATACTTTATCAGGGATAAAAAAAGGAAATTCATTGCCCAGAGGAAGTAAATGGATTTATGCTGAATGTGACATGCTTAGTTAGTTATCTCCCATGTTGCAGTTTGGGCATTTCTGTCATCCGGGATTTTCTCTAGATCATTCACCATTTGTGCAAGCTTGGCGGAGCCTGATACAACAGAGCCAAATCATTTTTTTTTCCTTCCTTGTAGAATGGCTCGTTTATTATATGCTACTACCACTAGACAGAACATTTTCATCGTGAACAAGATAAGTATATTGACTCTAGTTCAGTTGTTTTGTATTTTATTTTTCGTGGTTTGTTGGATAATTGGCGTGCTTTCGACTTCTTCAGCAGATTTTAATTGTGCTAGCTTGTTTTGTGGGGTCTTCCACTTTTTTGAATCCCCAATTGCAAATAATTTCTTCCTGTGTTAGTACTATAACCAGCGATCACAGCTGAAAAGCTATAAGCTATCGACGTTCGTGTGACTTTTCGCACAATGTGGCATGGTTTTTCCTGAAGTCTAAGCGTGCGTGAAGACAACTGTTTTAGAAATAAGCCGTACTTTAGGCATAGTTAACTATGCTTTAACAGACTTGTTATTTTTTCACTCTCAAAGTTTATTGTTTATCATTTTCGAGGTTACATATTACCCTTACGTTTTCGCCCCTTATCGAGGTTTCGCTCTTACAGCCCTCTATTTCTTACCTTCGAAGTTTTGTTACTTATTACCGTCGGGATTTGTCGTTCTGTACCCTGTGCGACCCGTCTTTGAATAGTCGCACTTGTCTATGGCAGTCTTTTTTTCATGTTCGGTGTCTCGGTGACAAACGTCCTTTTATTTGTCTTTGATTCTTGTTACTTCTGCTTTATCATCCAAGTTTCATTGTTATGATTCTTTTGCCAAGTTGGCTATATGAGCAGGGGCCATGTAGTGAAAGTTTCGTTTCTTCTCTTTTGCCTTAACCTTCTTCTTGTGTTGGCAAGGGTTTTCCTTTGGCCTCGGGCGGGGGCCCTGTCACTCGTTCCCTCGCTCAGGGATGTGGCGTGTGTCCCTTCATCTTTGCTGGGATCATGTCTTCTATATTTGGGTAGTTCCTAGGTTACCATGCTGATTTTCAATAAACGGATGGGCTAGCTATAGGCCAAAATATCATTTGCGTCGCAGCAAACTTAGCTTGCCCAGAGCAATGCCTTCCCAACAGACCGTACGGAGCATGAAGCATAAAAATCCTTTACTTCACTGACATTCGAGGCATTTTCCCTTCGTCTGTCTACAGCTCTTCGGATTTGGCTCCGTTACTTTCAGGCTTTTGTCTCCTTATTGCTCAAATAACGTTCAGAACTGCGCTGATCTAAGATCTCATACGTCATATGGTTTCAGGAAGCAGGGCTGGTGCAGTGGACACCAGTGTGGCCCGGATTCGATTCCAAGACTCTGCGTCATTTGTGGGTTGAGTTTCTTAATTTTGTAATCTGCTCCGAGAGGTTTTTCTCCAGGTGCTCCGGTTTTCCCGTCTTCTCCGAAAAAACAATGTTTGATTTATAAGTGCCCGATGGCTAGAGGACTTGGCACTTAAAATTCATCATTCCATTTCACTTTTACCCATTTTAAGAAAATTATAACCTTACATGATGTCCTCACTGATGACGCCTTTACTTTCCTGTAACTATGACTTTAGTCAGTTAGGCCGAAATGAGCGCTGTGGCGGTGAACATAAGCATGCAAGTAAACACAAAAATGACTATACAATATAATATACACAAATGCGTATTACAATATTATATCATTCTACTTACCTGTTTACTTTCCAAATGTTTCATGCCATTAGCAACGTCTGAAGCAATGTTTAACAGTTCTCTCTCGTTCAGTCTCGACCATATGTTATTGTAAACTGTATTTGGATTTGGGTTTTTAACATGGCTTGCTTTGAGTAGTTTGTCAAGACTTCCACCGGAGACAAACTCGATGACAACACAAATAGGTTCTTGGTGAAAAAAAATTGTAGTCAATAAATCAATCAATCAGTCAATGGGATAATGTTCTGCAGGCAAAATAGTTGGAACCGAAGCAATTCCAAACAGATATTTTGGGAGTTAAAGACTTATAATAAAGCACATAGACACTGAAACTTTATTGTCTGAACTTGACACCTATCGCGAATCTCTTGCCTTAGCCACTAGACGCTGACTCTCGTCTTTCGGGCCATGTGGATAGCGGGTACGAACTGATCAAAAGTGTTCTATGATGGCAACGTTTGCGGAAATAGAAAGAGGGGACCTCTGAGAACAGTTTACGCAGACATATGGTGCAATCGGCCTAATGCAGAGTGTCTTCAATCGATTCAGAACATCCTCGAGTGGACGAAACTAATCTCTGCACAATGCACTTATGCCCAGTAATGCACTCACTTAGATGCACGGCCAATTTAGCATCCAACACGAAGTGGCCCTTTAAGTCTAGTCCTTTGCTACCTATTTCAAAGATTTATGTAAGAGTAAAAGTTAGTGTTATTATTCTGTTTGTCCTTGTCTGTATTCCGAGACAAGAGTGATGTTGAAGTTGGGGAGAAGAGCAAGGAGAGACTACTTACGTAACACTTACTGAAATCCGCATGCGTCTAATTAGAGGCATTTTTGGACATCACGATTCAAGTGCAAGGCTTAATATAGGAGATTTGCTAATTATCATGAAGATAGTGATAATTAAGAGGTTTTTCTCTCACCTTCAAATGTACAAGCTCCAACCAAACTCACAATGTTTGGATGGCGCCCCACGTGAATTAGCGTTTCTAACTCACGAATGAGTGACATTCGTTCCCGTTGGTCTGAGTTATCTGTGGAAAAAGTTCATGTGCTTACAGGTAAGGGGGAAGATTTGCGTTACAGAGTTAAATAAAACCGATACAATGATCAATCAAAAGAGAGATAATACGAGTAGACTACGATGTAAACTACGAAATAATTAAAATATGTATGTTGATGGGGACTCCGAGTCGGTGATGATCGGGAAAAATTCGAACCTACGACCTTCCGATGCTCTACCACCGAGCTCAAGGAGACGCGTGGGAGCAAGCCCGTGCCTTATACGCAAAGGGTTCTGGGATCACCAGGGGCAAACATTGCAAGTTGCTGTAAGAAAATGTATGGCGGAAAGTTATTCGACATCCAAAAAACTATTTTGGAAAGAGATCAACGCTTTTTTCGACACAGTTTTATCAGAAATCAATTTGGGCAACGTTGACACAAGGCAAGTGTAAGTTTTTGTGTGAATAACCGTGAACTATGAGACAAAATTTGCTGATTTACTTCCTTACTTGCGTAAAATTTATTGTGAAATGGTCTAAAAATATTACAAAATTAGAAATAAATCTGGAGGAAATAACTCAATAAAGCCTTTTCAGTTGTATTTACGTGTGTGTGAGTTGACACGTGCCAAGTGTAAGTTTTTGTTTGAATAACCGTGAACTATGAGACAAAATTTGCTGATTTACTTCCTTGCTTGCGTAAAATTTATTGTGAAATGGTCTAAAAATATTACAAAATTAGAAATAAATCTGGAGGAAATAACTCCATAAAGCCTTTTCAGTTGTATTTACGTGTGTATGAGCTGGCTTTTGGCCTATTTCTAAACTCCGCAATTCAAATAATATTGGAACAAGAGAAAATGAGGGGACAGAGAGGGAGGCTCAGGGCGTTGGCCGGGATATGTCATGCCCACGAAAGTTATCTTTAGAGGAGAGGAAGTCTTTGTTCTAGCGGATGTCTGTCTTCCGAGACGTCCGCATGCAGTCTTGACGCGCTCACAGGTTCTTAGTGAAAAGAGAAAATGGCAGCACACGTGGAAGGCTGATGAGTATTTATTTTCTTTCAAACATCAGACCGAGGTTGGCCTGCATGCGGACATCTCGGAAGATAGACTTCCGCTAGAAAAAAGACTTCCGTCTAAAAATAACTTGCGTGGACATGACATATCCCAAGGGCTGGACCGGGAGCCTCCCTCTCTGTCCCCTCATTTTCACTTGCTAAAATCTCAGACCTTCTCCAAAGATCAGATCTACAGAGAACTAATATATGAAGATGACGCTATTGTATAGCTCTTTTTCAAAATCACGTGATATTTTTTTTCTGCCGCGGACTAAAATTAGCGTGGGCTCGTATTGGAAGGACAAATTTCAAAATTGCGGCTTCGGGGTAAGAAAAATACTTCTGCATTTGTCACGCCTTCTCATTACAACTGCTGCGTTCCATTGTGTACTAATCACTCCAAAAAAAAAAAAAAAAAAAATATATATATATATATATATATATATATATATATATATATATATATATATATATATATATATATATATACCGTATAGAATGAAGAAATGAAAACCATCCAGTTAATCAACTGATTAATTGTAGTGAATGAAAAACATGAAGAATTGCCCTGAGCGGGATTTGAACCCACGTCCCCCTGAACACCGGTAGGGTGTGAGGACCACTACACCATCAGGACAACCACGCTGGCAACGCCTTAAACCTAAGGATCGACTAACGATTCACAGGCAAACACCAACTTAGGCATCAGCTAATCAGAGGGATCAAGTTAATGATGCAGGCTTATTTATATAGACCGTAGAATGAAGAAATGAAACCCATCCCGTTAATCAACTGATTAATTGTAGTGAATGAAAAACATGAAGAATTGCCCTGAGCGGGATTTGAACCCACGTCCCCCTGAACACCGGTAGGGTGTGATGACCACTACACCATCAGGACAACCACGCTGGCAACGCCTTAAACCTAAGGATCGACCAACGATTCACAGGCAAACACCAACTTAGGCATCAGCTAATCAGAGGGATCAAGTTAATGATGCAGGCTTATTTATATAGACCGTAGAATGAAGAAATGAAACCCATCCCGTTAATCAACT
>OX421452.1:34076480-34091480 GCA_949126865.1 Montipora capitata | reverse complement strand
AACAAAAACTTACGTTCGCCACGTATCAACATTACCCAAATCTATTTCTGATAAATCTGTGTCGAAAAAAGCGTTGATCTCTGTCCAAAATCATTTATTGGACGTCGAAATACGTTTCCGCCATAGATTTTCTTACAGCGACTTGTAACGTTTGCCCCATGGTGATTCCAGGACTCTTTGCGTATAAACGGGGTTCCGATACTGGCAACTCATTCATTAAACGCGGGTCATGTGACAATAGGCCAGTTTCGCATTCTCACGGTTAGACTGGATCTAGCATGAAATGGAGGCTAAGGCGGGAGAAATGATTTTTATGTAAAAAGATTCCCCTGCATTACACTCCATTTCATGCTCGATCCAACCCTGCCGTTAGAATACAAAACTGGCCTATCGTCTTGGGTTATGACTAAAATCAGGTTCGACACTTTATGACAAATCATAACAAAACTTCCGACTTCAGGGCCAAACAAGGAGGATAAAACCGGTCATTCCATGCAACCCTAGTGGTATCGTTTGTAGTGTTTGTAGTGTTAAGTACTAATCTGCGCTATTTAAAGGCCCATCTTTAACCGGCAGTCTTTTCGACGGTTTTTTTTTTTTTTTTTGTTGCTATGGAAATTCGCATTGCTTATCGTAGCGATCTGTTGGATGAATTTCAGCTTTGGAGGAATTTTCACATATGAAAATTGTTCCTACGGCACGCAATGCCTGTAAGGTGAACGTGGGTCTTTGATCTTCGGCACTCGTTCGAGAACGGTTAGTTATTAATGACCGTCGAGGATGGCATTTTAGATAAACTCATCCTCTACCTCTGAAATGACCATTATAAACAAGTCCTAATTTGCTCTAAATTGACTATTATCGTCACTTTAGGACGCTTAGCGCTTAATAGGGATTATGGGAAATTAATATCTATTTTTAAAATCCGAACCCCAATACCTGAATTCGCAGAACTCGAACCTGGTAATTCTCAATTAACAACATCATACTACCAGTACATTATTATTTTTTTAATATATCAATATTCTTTTCTTCCGAATGCCGCTGTAAACGAGTATTATCCCCCCCTAAGAATCAAGTTTAAACAGGTGAAAATGTCGGTTACCAAACCTCAAGGGAAAGCTATCCATTTTAAAATCAAGCACTAGAATTAAAAGAATACAAAAAAAAACTTATGTAAAGTTAAACAATCACTTAGTTTTCATGTCTCTGGGGTGTCACGTCAGCCCATTTAAATCCATTGTTATTGAAACAATCGAAAGCACTCAAGCAGGAAACGGAAACAATGCCATAGAAGTTGAATTAGAATTACTTTTGCAATCTTTTCAAATTCCTTTGTGTTATGAACCTACTTAAGGGGAATAGACAAGTCGTGCGTAGAATAAAATGAAAGTTTACGTTTATACAAACGTTGGCCGTGTAGCACTTATATTTTAAACAGAGTTAACTGAATAGAGTGTAATGTGAAGTGCTAGATTTCAATCCCATATGAACCATGTGAGCGTTAGCCCTACTGATGGAAATGGGCCCACCCTGGTAAGAGTTTTTCTCTGTCCTTATGTGGGCCCATTTCCATCAGTAGGGCTAACGCTCACATGGTTCATATGGGATTGAAATCTAGCACTTCACATTACACTCTAACCCTAACCCTAACTGAATAGAGTGCAATGTGAAGTGCTAGATTTCAATCCCATATGAACCATGTGAGCGTTAGCCCTACTGACGGAAATGGGCCCACCCTGGTAAGAGTTTTTATCTGTCCTTGTGTGGGCCCATTTCCATCAGTAGGGCTAACGCTCACATGGTTCATATGGAATTGAAATCTAGCACTTCACATTACACTCTATTCAGTTAACTCTGCATAGAATAAAATGTTCGGCCCGTACAATAAATAAATTCGATGGCCAAACCTAAATTTAATATTTTCTATGCAAACTCGCAATGTCTTCTGTGATTAATGAACATCATCTGGTTCAGTAAGAAAAGTACCGTAAAGTCTACTGCTAGAGCCAAAGCTTGGTCATGCGCAAAACCGTTAAACTGTCCCTTTAAGGGTTTGCAGTCATATATAGAATCATCAATTTTGCTGAGCGTGGAAAAAAACTTGTCAAATGGCTGCTCGGACAATTTTAGAGCAATACAGCACTTACCCTTGAGTCGTTTGACAGCTACTGCCAGCTGCTGTCCGTCAATTCGTAAGTAGTGTCCTTTATTTACGAGCCCAAACTCTCCTCCTCCGAGCTTTTCGTGTGTTATGGTGATCCTATCGCGAGGAATTTCCCAGTTTCGATTGCATGTAGCCATTGTTTGTAAGTACAGCTCATTATCAAGGGGTTCTTGTCCGTCAGTAGTAGTTATTGTACCATCTAGACTGGAGCTTATGCTGACGATAGTTGCTTGACTATTAAGGCGCAGCTTGTTTATGATATCCACGTCATTTTTAATGTGAAGCTGGATAAGTTCTTGTTGCCTAATTAGCTGTTTTTTTTATGAAATAAGAAAAAAAAGGAAATAGTGAGAGTTAGCTCCATTAAACGAATTAAGTGGCGTTTTCAGTCAATGGTGACTTTGGAAATTATACCTGATCTTCCGAATGCTATGGTGCGCCTTTCCAGTCAATATTCAACAGCTTTATTATGTAAGGAATCTATTTCATTTCCGTGCCGTAATTTTTCTTTCCTTTCTATATATATATTTTTTTTTATTTTGCTTTGATATATTTACGTCCCTTCCCATTAATTTGAATATAAGTTATATAAGCACATTATTATTATTTTTTTAATACTCGACGTGTAGCCAGACATGTCAAAAATTTGGTAAAAGAGGAATTAAAAAGTTTACACTGGCTAAAAATTCTTATCGTCTCGGACGTTTCGCCTACAACTGTTGCTTCTTCAGCAAATGATAAAACGGCGTCCTGTATAGCAATATTAAATATCTCGAAAGAATTCCTTAAGGTAACAAGTCGCTAGTCCCAAGAGTAATTATTAATGACGCTAGAAGTTGTTACGCTAGGCAGCGCTACGTGCTCGTTTATAGAGTTCTCATCTCGCACGGAGTGCCACGCTTCAAGAATTAGTCTTTGTCGCCACGTCGGTAACCTGTCAACAGTTTCCACATTCTCCAAATCTATTTCATGACTTTGGAGCATATGGTGTTTAGCCAACAGAGAATTTTCATCCAATGTTGCTATGGCCATTTGCGTGTTCTGATGTCTGGCCAACATAAACACAATCACAATCTTTATATTTGATCTTGTACACGATTCCTCTGGAAGCCTCTTTTCCGATTTTGTCTTTTGGTTTTTTAAGTATGTTGGAGATGGTACGAATAGGCTTGTGGGCGACCTTGATGCTAAAACGTCGAAGAACTTTTACGACTTTCTCTCAAAAACCTTTGTCATAGGGAAGAATATCTAAACCACGCTGGTCGGTATTATTCAATTCTTGTCGTCTATTCAGTTGGCGGTCACTGTGAATGAAATTAGCGGGGAAGTTATTCGCGGCGAGGGCTTTCGCTACTCGCTTAGTTTCCCTAGATACTTCCTCTCTGGTGGAAGGAATGTTCTTTGCGCGGTCCATGAGAGTGAGTACGACCGAGCGTTTACGCTGGGGATGGGGGTGTGATTTAAAATCAAAATACCAATACCGACCGTTACCTTGATTTTAAATCACACCTGCATCCCCAGCATAAACGCTCGGTCGTACGCACTCTCATGGACCGCAAAAAAGAAGATTCCTTCCACCAAGGAGGAAGCATCTAGGGAAACTAAGCGAGTGGCAAAAGCCCTCGCCGCGAATAACTAACCCCGCTCATTTCATTCACAGTGACCGCACCAAGTTCAAAGATGGACAAAGTGCCCACTCATACAACTCGAGTTCATTAGAAGAAAGAGAGCTGGTCTGCCACGAAGTTCCGTTGTAGCTGGGATGCAACTGCCCTAAAAGCTGCGATTTTAAATCGATTTCCAAAGCTTTTGGTATTTCAATATGCCAAGGTGGGTAGCGTAGCTTGTCATCTCATTTTATTAATTAATATCGCTCTGCGTTAAAAATTGTTGCTGTTTGTCTCGTCCATTTGTTGTAGCTGCACGTAACGTATTTATAGTATTCTTTCAGCCAACCACTTACCCATACAAGAAGATACCTGCAGGGGTCCAAGCAATGGACTGCATAAATGTATTATAACCTTGCAATATAATACCGACCAATATCAGTACTTTCAGCAATAAGTAAAATAAGGGAGATAGGCATTCTTATTCAATTAGCCTTTCATTTTACTACTGAAAATAATCTTGTTTTCTAACCAATATGGCTTTAGATCTGGAAAGTCTACAGGTGACAGCTTAGTTGATTTAATAGTTGAAATAAGCAAAACCCTTGATGAAGACTGTTACGCTGTATCTCTCTTTCTCAAGTTTTTCAAGCTCAAGGTTTCCTTATTTACAGCAAATTGTTTAAGTTATTACTAGGCTGGCTTGCAAATAGCAAAAAGCTAATCGCGGCAAGCTAGACTGTACACAGAATTATGCAGACAATTGATTTTTTTTTTAAAGGAATACTGAAATGATCATTACATACAACAACAACATGTAGACATTAGAAGGATTTTGGAGAAAAGGAGGAGAAAACAGTCTAGGTTAAAGGTGTTCCAGGGAAAAACTCAATATGTTTCCTGTCAAGATCTTGTTTAGGATTACAAGATTCAGGCATGCCCAGATTGGTCTCCTTTAGGGGTTTAATTCATTTCCTACGAACATCTCTATCTGTTTCATATGGGAGTGTAACTTTAGTCAGACATGACTATCAAAGGGAAGAATGGGTTGCTGTCGGTAGAATTTTGGTTAAAGTTTAATCAACATTTCAGCTGATGAAAGGTGTTTGATTGAGAAGTGAGCATGCTTTTCTGGGGATATGAAGTGGGCTGATGAAGATGAAGTTCCCCAACTCTTAGAACGGCTGAGTAGCTATGACTGTCGAAGTGATGATAATTCTGGGAATATCATTCACATTATTGAAGAAATAGCACATAAGGAGCTGCTCCAAAAGCCACAATATATTGCAGACCGCTGGAAGGATATAATTTGTACCTTCCTTCCTATTTTTCCTCATTTTACAGCACTTTCCAAAAGGTATGGATTGTTAATTCCGTCCACTAACAAAATCCTAAGTTGCCTAGAGGCAAACCTTCGGAGTGATGGGGAAAGGGATAGCCTTAAGTTTCTCAAAAAAAAAAACATTAAAGGTCTTGACACTCGTCAGAAATTATCAACGTTCACGAGGTTATCAGTGGGTCTGAATTAATGCTTTTGATGCAATCCAAGTTCATTTTAGCAACTTGGTTGGTTTGGGCCGCAGACCAATCACCTACACTTGTAATACAGTGTTAGAATAACCGTCGACTTACCAGTCATTCCCCGAACTTAGAGAGGAGTTTAGTGCAATACTCGCATCAGATTACTGGGAAATGGATATTGTGTCATCTAATGGAAAATGCCCATCTGGATCAAGTCCGTACAATGGAATTTCATTTGCATTAAGAATACTCTCAACGCCAGAGTATCCAGAGTGCATGTTTTCCAAAATACCAGAAGTGAACATTTGTAGTGGAGAGAACTGGTGTTCTCTAGAAACAGGGTGATTGCTTCACTGACCAGTAAAGTGTTGCAATGCCCTATTTATCCGTGGCAAGTAAACATAGTGCAACGCAAAGAAGTGCACTTCGTTTAAAGTGTCAAGAAGACCCATGTCTTCCATTCCATTGAAGATATTGGCAAAATGACAAAGGACACCAGCGTAAATACCTCTATAAGCTCGCTCGCCTCGGGAGTTGTGGACAGACCTTCCAGTTATGATACTTCCGCGGTCCATTCCACGACTTTTTACCTTGCCACTCCAACATTTTCCAATCCATGAAAACTTCTTACTCTTGAGGGTAAACCGAATTCTTGCACTCCTTTGATGAACAGTTCCAACACTGTGTCCGCTCGATTATTATCCGTTAGTGTGGCATACACAATGACCCTTGAATACCCATCGACACAGCAATGCACAACAAACCTGTAACTGGTCAACTTGTGATTGCCATCTATGTGACATAAAGCGTTTGGTGGTGGTACTGAGTACTTCCTACGGTAAACTGGAGTGGGCTAGCGAAGTGCAGTCCCATGTAGGTCTAGTCTACGGAGGCAGTCGCGAACCCTCCATCGCTGGATTCGAAATCCTCCTGCTCTGAGAGCTCCAAGCAATCTTCGTTGTCCAATGTTTGGAGTAATACTTCGAATTTCTTTTACCGCGTCTTCAAGCTGGGAAGCTGAAGAAATGTGTGTGCTTTAACTAAACTTATTGTACACTGCCCCTAGGCGTACTGAGACCTTCTTCTATACAAGAAGGCTCCTTCCCTAGGACCAAACCCTTACCCATAGAAAATAGCACAGTCCACATATCGACAGAAGGGGTACAGCATCTTTCACAACTTTTCACTTAAATAAACACTTAAAATAAGTCATATCACCTGTTTGGTGGATCTGTTCAAGTTATTTTGACGAGCCCTATTAAATATCTACCCATACATAAATGATGCAAAGGCGTCCCTACCGGTTCGTATACTTCAATTACATACCCGATGCCTGAGAAGGGTACCCCTTGTCGGGCCTGAGCTTCTAACTTTTGTGAATCAATAGAGAGAGCTCCTTCTGGTGAGTTTATACCATACGGGAATTTGGGGGTCCATAAAATATGTTGACCGTGGGTATGACATCGAAGAGTTTTTTTCAGTGACACCAGCCAAAACTGGAATCCTTAATATATAACTGAAGCTTCTATAAACAAGGAAGCCACTTTCTAGGTATAACCTCTCTACAGTGTTACACACCTGACAATGCTGTTCAATTCTCGGTGACATCATTCAAATTTAATTCCCGTCTTCTTCGACGTAAAGTACTTTCACTGATAGCTAGCAAATTGGCAATCTTTACCCAGGAGAAGATTCAATCTGCCCTCTTTCGACAACGATTACTGGTCTTCCACCTCCTGTAACTTTGGTTGTAGGACAAGAGAATGCATTTGATTCCCTTTCTTCAAGGGAGCTTGAACTTCTCTCCCCATACTCTTTTCTCATTACACGAAAAATGAAGCGTACTTTTGTCAAAACAGCTTCTATTATTATCTTGAAATCTTGAAGGACAGAGTCGTCACTGTGCAAGACACTGTGTAGTAGGAACTGTAAAGTTCCAGGCGCGAATTAGCGTCTTCGAGGTAATCTATGGACACCTCTTGTGCGTTCATATTCTGGATGCCAATTAAAAGCGTACGAAGAGACTTTACGAAGTTGTAGAGACCTCTCACGTTGGCATCTCTTAAGGTTTCACCTGCCATTTTGTTTTGGATTTGGCAGGCACGTGAATCACGGGTAATGCGATCACGTGTTTCATACTTAATTAGAATGGAATAAAAAATCGTAGTTCCAACGAAAAAAAAAAAGGCGCAAATATATAAATATACATAAAGAACGCATATAAAATAATGAGAACAAACAAAAATAATGTGCTAATATAACCTATATTTAAATTAATGGAAGGGACGCAAAATATACCGTAGCAAAATAAAAAATATATAGAAAGGAAATAAAAATTACGGCACAGAAATGGAATAGATGCATTACATAATAAAGCTGTTTGAATATTGACTGGAAAGGCGCGCCATAGAATGCTGGGCACGTAGCACTGAAGAGTCTTGTTTACAGTAAGGATGTATACCTTTTAGTTTGTTGGCCAATTTTTGTTCATAGAGGCCTGAAACATACTTTTTCTCTCTTGATTTTCTGTACAAACATTTTTTTTTTCTGTACAAACATTTTATCATCCGAAAATGTTTCATGACGTATATTAAAGCAAAAGGTGAAATTTATTCCAATTGAAAGCACTTCACGACCACGAGGGCAGGCCTTTTTTCGATGCTCGAACCCAACGTTACAGCCCCGCGAAAAATTCCCGCCAATTTTAACAAAATGCTAACCGTCCCCGTCCCCCATGAGAAATGCAGTTGCAAAAGCTTAATTCCACGGCCTTGATGTCCCCGTTCTCTTCCCGCTAAAAACTGCGTGGGTCGGGGGATCGTGATTTAATTGACGTCAGGAAATATTCCCTTATACCACAACTGAGTAAAGTAAAAGCTGTCCTTACTTCATTATTGAACTGATAATTAGCTCTTCTCCACTGCTTCTGTTTGAAGAAAACTAGGATTGTAACTAGCAGAAGAAGAATTACTCCTACAGCAATGCTGACAGCAGACCAGAGAAATGTGGACGTGTTGTCCGTCCTGGCATCCGGTTTACCTATTGAAAGTTTATTGCATTTGGTAAATGTAAACAATGATGTCAGTTGAAGAAAAAAAAAATCAACTGATTTTGAGGTGCCTTTCAGGGCCAAAGCAAAAAAGAGTACAACTCAAGGCAATTTGATCTCTTGTTTAGCTAACAGTGTGTCCAGGGAATGCCCCAAAGCAACGCCCCAGAATGTGTCCAGGATCAGGCTTGAGGATTTCAAGTTCATCGCCCTCGAATTCCTCCGTTAGTTAATTGCTAAAGGGATTTTTTTTTTAATCCTTAAGATCTGACTTCAAAGTACATTGAAATCATGGTGGGTAATTTACTTACATGTGTAAATGTATTCAAATATAAAACCGATGAAATTTCAGGTCAGATTTTGCGCGAAAGCTCGATATGATTATCTTCATACGTGGAAATCGCGTCGTTGTTCTACGTTAGCCTGGGACCACACAAACATAAAGTGAAATGACTTGTTATTTCATCGGTGTTTACATGATAAACAGAACATTACATGACCGCTTGGAGATACGAAATTCCTCTTCTCGTGTTGAAAAATATCAGCACTCACAGAGAAATCTCATATCTCCGCGCGGCCATATCATATCCGCTATGAAGGTCAGGGGACTAGTCAGGGTGGTTTAGCTGTTATCAACCGCGCCTTCCACCTCTGTGACCCGGGTTCAACCTTGGCTTCGGGTCGTATATGGGTTGATTTTCAGTCGATCTCTATCTGACTCCGAAGGTATTTCTCTGGGTTCTCCGGTTTTCCTCCCTCATCAAAATCGACTCTCAGTCAATAGCCCTTATTCACGATAGCCGCCATGTTGGTTTTCAAATTGTCTTGCAAATTAGCCATGCGTTATGCTAGGGGGCAAACATTGGAATAAAGGTAAATTGCGGAAAAAGGGCTCGTCGAAATATTGAATTAACATTGCTAAAAGTACATTTTAGAATTTAGAATTAAGTACGTACCTTTTATAATAAATTTATATCTTTTGATTGCCTCGGACATTTTGACTTTCTACTTTGTTATCTGCTCATTTTTCACTAAAAAAAACATCGAAGTAACTTGCGTAAGCATTCTATTTTACTAATTAGGTGATAAACAATTAATGAACGTGAAACAAATCATCTGTGTGGCTAAGATGTTCGTGATAATCTCTCGAACTTGTGTTTTTTGCCCCCTCAGAAATGTGTAGCTAATTTGCATGATAAAGGCAAGTCCAACATGGCGGCTATCGTGAATAAGGTCTATTACATCCTGCTGCGAGCGGATACCCTCGATAAGGATAACCTCTGGTATCCTTCCTTTTCATTGAATTAAATGAATAAAGTTGGTATTATTATTAAGTTCGTAGGTTCGAGTCCTGCAAAGGAGTCGTCGTTTTTTCCGACTTTCCCTGAGTCAATATCGAAAAATAAATCTCTTCATTTCATTCATCGGGGTTGACATTCAACATTTCTTTCGGTACAATCGCGAATATGCTACTTTTAGACAATTTAGATCCTTGCATTATGGCATGACATTTGTCACATAAACCTATCGGTAGTTTAATGGCCTTGTTCTCGAACTTGAATTCGTGGGATCGACCCCTGCAAAGGAACCTACGGACTTTTTCCGAGAATCTCCTTGTCAACACCGAAATATAAATCTCTTCATCGGACGTACCGCGAAAACCGTAACAAAATTATTGAATGTTTCCTTTCACCATATAGACCCTATGCAAAAATGGCTGACTTGAAATTTTCTTTTGTTCACATTCAAAATAGCCCAACTAACCTCGTTCGTCTCAAAAACGAGGTTAGTTAGGCTATTTTGAATATGAATAAAAGAATAATTTAAAGGCAGCCATTTTTGCATATGGTCTATATGGTAGTAGATTCCTACAAGTGTCCCACAAATTCCTACGGGTTCCTGAAATGATGTCATATTTTTCCTGCAAGGATAAACACGTGGTTACCGAAGCAGTTTTTCGAATAATGGCGGAAAGGGAGAAAAGTTTGTCTTTGGTTGACAAATGTTTACGAAGTGCGATTTAGGGGTGAATTGGAGAAATGATCGCATTAACTAGACTTTCACGGGATTCGAACCCGCGACCTCTGTGATGCTGATGCGGTTCTTACCTACTGAGCTATGAAGCCACCCAAATGAGAGCAGGCCAATAATCGTTTTCACGGTTAGTTTTTCTCATTTGCATTACAATGTAATCAAACGCGAATGCGAGGCAATTTCGGGTTAAAACTACAAAATAGCCCGAAATTGCCTCACATACATGCTAGATTATATCGTAATGCAAATGAGAAAAGGGCTATTTGTTGGCCTGAATAGTTGTGAAGGCGGTCGGAAACTTGTGCTTCTGTTGTCGTCAATAGTGAGAACCTGGCAAGATATTTTGGATTGACCTGACTGTTTGCATGGATATTCATCCTCATCCTGGACCGATCACTACTCGATTCCAACAATTTTAAACTATTGCTCAATCATTTGCAATAGCGCGTAATTTAAATTCAAGACCAACTACATCAAACAGAATTCTTGGATTTCACATGACGTCACGGCCGCCATGTTGGTGTCCCCAAACAATGAAATGGCGGCCATGTTGGTGTCCCGATCCAATCCTCCGGGAATTGAAAGCTATTATTATGCTAACGTCTTCTTTTGTTTTCGTTGAAAAACATGGCTGTTGATCACGTGAATGAAACCCAAGAATAAATTACTCCAGGAATCAACTATTTCGTCTAAATCGAAATACGCCGTTTCGTCTGATGTTTTACGCATTTAAAACAACTTGAAATTCTCAAGACTCGTCATTGCAGAGGTGGTCGTCGAGTTTTTTTTTTTTTTTTTTTCAGATTTTAACAGTATACCTACCAGGATTACTCGTACAAGACGAAATTTCTCTTTTACTCGTAATCATCGATCCGTAAATAATAACAACCTTGTACCACTCCATCGTACCTCGACGATTTCTAACGACCTGTCTACTGTGCATGCTAGTTCTTACAACTTTACCTGCTCTGTGATTAACGCTAGATCTCTTCGTAATAAATCACTTAAAATTAAAGACATGGTTGTTGATAATTTGGTTGATATCTTGGCTATTACGGCGACTTGGCTTCGTCGCCATGGCGATGACGCTACATATGGTGAAATATATCCGTCTGGTTACCGGTTTGTACACAATCCTTGACTTGAATGAAACGGTGGTGGAGTTGGACTTTCATTTAAATTTACTCTCAATGTGAAAACTAGACTGTCTAACGAATCGTTTCGAAGCTTTGACTATCTTGATGCTTCCTTCATGAACCTCAGATCCGTAAGGGTTATCGCCGTTTATGGCCCACCTGTTTCAGCTATAGTAATGGTTTGAATGTTGACCTATTTATGGATTAATTTACAACTCTGCTTGAAGCAGTAGTTCCGTGCAGCGCTGAACTTATTATTTTGGGCGATTTCGATTTTCATGTTGATGTCGCTGATGACAATAATGTTTTCAAGTTCACATCTTTACTAAACACAACACGTCAACGTATCTATGTGCGGTTTGGGACATACTCTGGACTTAATCATCGCAAGATCTAGCATAGTTGGTGATTTTCTTAACAACCTTCGCATTTTTGAGCAGCCTATCTCTCTCTGATCACAAGGTTAATGCGTTTCATCTTAAGCTGCAAAAGCCACTTAAGGACGTTCGCGCGAAAATCTTCCCACATTGAAATTTGTTTCATTTATCGCCTGAAGTTAGGTCATAACTTACTTAATCCAAAAATGAAAAGAACAAAAAAAAAAAAAAGGGGGGGGGGGGGGGGTCACCGACTTTGTTTCGGAGAAAAAAGGCAAGGAAAAATGCCCTAATTTCGATTGATAGGTCATCATAACGAGATGTAGCCTCATCTACTCATTCGTTGAAAATGTTCAAAATAATACGTTAGAGTGGATGTTTCTGTGCTTAGAAATATAAGAGTGGGTTTTTTAGATAATTGCATGCCGCTGGGGATGTCTTTAACAGTAGAGTTAATCCTCAACGAGCGTTTTAGCAAGCGCTAACTGTTGTAACCACTTCTGGAACTCAGGACACAAGGAAAGAAAACAATTGAGAAAAGATAACTTCTTACATTGTGGTTTTCTTTTTCATTTAATCACATTTTGTGGATTGTAAGAAGAGCAAGTGATTCATGCCTTAAAAAATAGGGGTCACCGATGATCTAAACGAGTAATATCGATGTGATGTTGCGAAGCTCTTGGAAAATTTAGTTTGTCACGATTTTGCGTGACCTGCCGGGGAAGGACTGGAGGAAAGGTTTTTGCAAAAAAAAAAAAATTACTCGAGCATAGCAACGAAGTTTCAAGCAGGCGTTATCTTCATTTGATTAGTGTTTTGTATCATATCTCTCCATTGCCGTCTTTCTCATCTTCTGGAGTGTGGTTTTTGTGATATATAATCTCTGGCTGTTTCCTCTTAGGTCCGCACTATTCAAGTGCATAAGAAGGAGAAGATAATTCTGCTCTACTTTTATGAAAGTAAAGGGAAAGAACTTCAAAAACATTCGTTTATTTTGAACTAAAAAGTTGGTAACGTAACCCCACTTTTTTTTTTATGCAACGTCGGTGACTAAAACTAACTTTCCTCGAGTTTTTAAAACTTTTAACCACTACTCGATTAGTGACCTTCTTCCAGCCTCCCGGACCTTTCTCTTTAACGTTTCATGATGAATTTGAAATAAATGTGCCATTCTTTAGCCGACCTTTTGTCGGCATAAGACCTTAACTAATGCTTGAAGTAATGCGTGACATATTAAAATGCGTGTTACCTGCACAGTAAAAGTTGCGCACAAACAATTAGCGCGAACGTCCTTAAAACACGTAAAACTATTGTTTCTCCTTGATTAAAGAACTTTGACTTTGACAAGTTTGATGACATAATACCTCAATCAGAACGTTACACTACAAACTTGGATTTAAACTCCCTCACAGCTTGGTATGAGACTGTCACCGTATATGCTCTTGCCGAACTGGCTCCATTAAAGACAAGGACTATTACACTCAAATCACGTGCACCCTGGTACACTGACGAAATAGCCGATGCTAAGAGACTACGACGAAGACTTGAGAGGAAGTGGCGATCAACTAAACTTGATGATGACAAACATAAATATCTGCTACAGTGTAATGTTGTTAACCAGCTTCTACGTAAAGCTAAAGAATTGTATTATTCCACATTAATCGAGAAAAAATCAAGTGACACTAGAGCGCTATTCAGAGTTGTCAATAAACTTCTCAACAGCAATGCTGATCAACTTTACCCACATCTACAGATAATGAAGACCTTACTAATACGTTTGCATACTTTTTTTCAGTTAAAGATTCAGCGTATTTGCTCGCAAATTGTAGATCAACATCAGGGAACGATTTCACCAACATCTCTAGCTTATGAGGAAAGTATACATTGCTCGACAAGATTGTCTTCATTTGAGCCACTAGATGATAATGGTATCTTGGATTTGATCAAGAAAAGCACTATAAAGTCCCGCTCTCTAGATCCTCTACCTGCCACAATTATGCGAAAATGCTACCCTATACTAGTTCCCATTTTAAAGAATATTGTCAATTTGTCACTCACGTCTGGTAAGATGCCTAAAGAGCTCAAGTCTGCTATGATCATACCTCTCATCACGAAACCTAATGCTGATACTGAAACCTTTAGTAACTTTCGTCCAGTCTCAAATCTACGATTTGTCTCTAAACTTATTGAGAAAGCAGCGTTCTTACAACTCAGAGATTACTTGATGCGCAATGGCTTACACGAGCACTTACAATCTGCTTACAAAGCCTTGCACAGTACAGAGACGGCATGAATTAGAGTTGTCATGCTGGTGCTGTTGGATATGTCTGCGGCTTTCGACACCGTCATTCACAAAATTTTTCGCAAGATTGCACCAGTATTTCGGCATTAGTGATACCGCCTTGGATTGGTTTAAAGATTACCTACAAGATCGCACGCAATTTGTCAACATCGAGCATTCGCAGTCAAACCATCGTGATCTGTTAATAGGAGTGCCTCAGGGCTCCGTTTTGATAACTGTCCTGTATATGATGTATAACATACTCATTCCGAAGTCATCAAAAAGCACAAACTAAACTGCCATCTTTACGATGACGACACCCAACTTTATGTGGCCTTCAAAAGTAATGACATTGACTCGATTACTGACCGGATTGCTAACTGTGTATCTGACATTTGCTTGTGGAAGGAGCGAAACGAGCTAAAGCTTAACAAAGAGAAAACTGACATAATATTATCTCACTCTACATTTTGGAATAGCCCTTCACTGGACGAGATTATTCTTGGTTATGGCCAGAACAGTTACTAATCTTGGAATCATCTATGACCAGGAAATATCGTTCAATGATCAGAGAATTGAGCTTGTTATCGCTTGTCACCCGTCATTTCGTTTATCCAATCAAATAAAGGACATTTGAATGGTTTCGTCTGAGTGGTTTTTCGTCACTCACACGCGCCTTATTATGTATGTAATCGATAGGATTCTCCGTCAGTGCAGGAAGAAGCCAAAATACAAGAAAATGGCGTAAAAGTGGAATAATAATTAACAATTATTGGAGGAGTGTGAGCATGATAGCGATAATTATCAAGGCCAAAGTTGATGTTATCT
>OX421452.1:34046480-34071480 GCA_949126865.1 Montipora capitata | reverse complement strand
CAATGAAGAGAAATGGGTTTGATACTGAGTTGCCGTCACAAATTACTTTGCATCGGTGCTGTTTTCAAAGAACCATCACAATGCAAAGCAATCTGTTACGTCAACCTGGCATTAAACCCATTGCTCATCCTTGCGCGGTCGTAGATCAAATTGCAACTAGTTTTTCCCCTTTTTAGGAGCCTCTAAAATAGTGACTTTGAAGGAGAGAGAGTTTAGCGAACCAAAGCATTGTTTTAGAGAAACAAATAACCTTATTATTTAGCAGAACGTGTTAATTTTATCACCTAGGTGTCGTCCCTACTGCGAAAATCGGACAAACAATTCAGTATTCAAGTCAGTCATTTTCTCATCGTTTGGTCGGTTTAGTTTTCGTCCGTATTCTATCTATTTTTTTATAAGTTTAAGTTTTGGATTATAGTTTCGTTTCGTTTCGTTTCGTTTCGTTTGTAAATACAGCTTTGTTATAGTTCTTTAAGGTCTTCGAAATAATTTAATGTATAGAAATCGTCAGAACATTTTGGGAGCAGAGCAAGGTTCGTTGTTTGGTATTCTAGCAACATGATGGAGGACCAAGTGAACGAGCCTGCAGACGATTCTGAGGACCGCTTGGACACGTTCAAAGAAGAAAAAAGATAAGGAGAAAACAAACTTTACTCGAGCCAGACGAACGCTGTTATCATTATCCTATGATAATCATCCGCCAAGGCTTAACGAAATGCAGAGTGGATGTGAAAAGTGTTGATCTGGTGTTAGAGGCCGTTTTGCGAATTATGGAGAACATTTCAGAGGAATATTCGCGTAGAGGAGATCGATATAATACGAAGAAAGTCGGCAGAGAAATGGAACAGCTAGAAAGTGAATTCACTGAAGCTCAGAACAGAGCGCAAGAATATTTGGATAAAACAAAAACAGAGAGTGCTCGGTGTAAAGAAATTGAATTCCAGCCACGCCCAGTTTCTCGAGACGTTCATGATCAAGACCCACGCGAGCGAAAACGCGACTTGCACAAGCCACACCCACATTCAACAGAGCTTCGAGACTATTACGAATGGCCACACACTGAATTACTTCAGGAGGATCTAATACCCAGTCAATTTACTCCAGTACCAATGCACTTCTCTGGTAAAGGTTCAGCTGAAACTCCCTCGGTCACCATTGGTCGTGACATGTCGACTCAGCTTAAACGCGTCGCTATACTAGTATTTTCGGGAAATAGAAGACTTGAGAGAGTTGGAAAGCAGCATTCATTGCCTTCATTGACAAAGCACCCGCGAGGCCAGAATATAAACTCCTTCAGTTACGGTAATGCTTGTCGGGACAGGCCCTGAAGACTAACGAGAACTTAGGACATTCAGGATATGCTTACAAAGCTGCAAAAGAGAGACTAGAAGGAAAGTTTGGGGGCCAACGGCGTCAAAATGGAATTACACTGGAGCATTTGGAAAATTTCAAACCCCTTCGACCCAACAACTCAAAGGATTTGGAAGACTTTGCGGATCTGTTGAACATTGAAGTTATTAACCTTAAGGAGGCAGGAAGATCTGCAGAGCTTGGAGATGGGTCCCTATACTTAAAACCGCAAAAGAAAATGACGGAGCCAATGCTTGCACGTTATCATCGCTGGGTCTACGAGAATTTGAAGATCAATTCCGTGGAAACTCTGCGAGAGTGGGCCATACAGGAATCACAGTTTCATACCATTGCGCATGAAACGGTCAGAGATCTTCATCATCATCATCATCATCATCATCATCATCATCGGGCGAGAGGTTAGGAGTTATCCACATTAGAAGAGGGATTTTTCAAGGGGATAACTTGTCACCACTACTATTTGTGTTAAGTATGATTCCATTAACATTGATTTTGAGAAAATCAACAGCAGGTTATGGTCTTGCCAAGGAATTTAAGGTGAACCATCTTCTTTTCATGGATGACTTGAAATTGTTTGGGAAAAGTGAGGACCAAATAGATTCATTAGTACAAACTGTGCAGTTGTTTAGTGAGGACATTGGAATGGAATTTGAGTTGAACAAGTATGGTGTGTTGTTAATGAAAAGAGGAAAGAAGGTGAGATTTGATGGTATTACCCTTTTTGATGGGCAAATAATGAGAGAAATTGAGGAAGAAGGGTATAAATATTGAGGGATTCTTGAGGTGGATATGATGAGGGAAAAGGAGATGAAAAAACGAATTGGTGAAAAGGAGAATGAGAAAGTTGAAAAGTATCAGGACCTTAAAAGAGAAATAGCAAGAATGTGGAACATGAGAACTGTGCAGGTGGTACCAATTGTTGTAGGATCATTGGGAAGTGTAACAAAAAACTTGGACAAGTGGCTGGGAAAGTTGAATGTCAAAATTAGTATTTCATTACTACAGAAAACTACGTTACTGGGAACGGCGAGGATTTTGAGTAGGGTGTTGGAGCTCTAGAGTAGGAAGAAAACTCTAAGGGACCTTTGGTCATAGGCTATGACCCGCTCCCTTAGGAAGCAAACCGGAAAAAAGATCATCCAGTTCACAAAGATGATGATGATAATAATAATAATAATTTTATTAACAGCATTTTCTCGAGGTGGCACTTCATCCGTTAATTCCAATTAAAGTTAATTCCAATTAAAACAAAGTTAGGACAAGCTATGTTAAAAACGCTAAATAATAAATATTTACAATGATAAATGAAAGAAAATGATTTTTTTTTTTTTGTAATCTGGACCTGGCTTTATCTTGCAGCGATTTCTTGGTCTCTTTACTAAAAGAGACTGCCTCCCTGCAGATCAAGGCAAGATAAACACTTTTTTTTTGCAGACCTTTCGATTTCCGACCGTAAGCAGTGACAATGTCTGGTTTATAGCAAAGAAAATGGCGTTTGGAACTGCGAGTTGTACCAAACGATGACGGTCCTAGTCGCTGGGAAACGGCAAAACAACTCAAGTTATGCAATCGATGCTTGAATTCAGGTCACCAAGGAAGCTTATGTCGTCGAAGCAGAGCGTGTGCAGTAAATGGTTATCGCGGGAAACCACCATAGGCTGTTGCACCGAGTTCAAAGTGTGAACATAAGAAATCCAGACCAGCCATCAGCAGTGGATTTGGATACAACAGGAGGAAGGGTGGAGACCTTACTAAGCCCGTCGGTTGTTCCTTCCAACAATTTTGCTGAGTTACCTGGGGCTGAGACTATGATACCAACTGATAACGAAAGGAAAGCAGCGAAATATCACTAAAAGATCGGTGACCACAGTAGCCCATAACAAATCAGAGGCACCTGCTTTTGTTGCGCTCCGAACCTTTCCGGTAATCCCGAAAAATGGTAATCGCCGAATAGAAGTGAACGCCCTGCTGGACGATGCCAGTACAAGGACTGACCTTAATTTCAATGTTGCCACCCAATTAGACCTACAGGGAGAGTACCAAAGAGTGACAGTGAACATACCCAATGGAAGAGTTGAGGCTTTCGAAACAATGCCTGTAGAACTTGAAGTGGAGAGTATAGATGGGCAGTTTACCAGTATAAACAGTGCTCTAACAACAGACCGTGTTACCGGAAACTTGCTTATTATCGACTGGAGAAAAGAATCGAACAAGTGGAAACACCTCCACGGAATTGACTGTTCAAAACAGAGTACTTCGCGTCCGATTGTTGATATTCTGATTAATACCGATTTTCTCTACTAATATCACTCCTACGAAGACGTCCAAGGATTTCCAGGAGACTCAATTGTACACCCTTGCGTTGGACTTGTATCGGAAATCCGGACGGCAAGATCGGGAACTGTGTACAGACAAACTTTATCATGCCTATTTGGTTCATGGGGAAGCAAATTTGAAAGAAATTGATTCAACTTTACACCGATTCTACGAAATAGAAGCTGTCCACAAAGGCGAACCTGTTCTGGGAGTCGAGGACAGAACTGTCATGGAAAAAACCCAAAAGTCATTAAAGTTCGTGGAAGGTCGGTATCAAGTAGCCATCCCATGGAAAAAGAACACAACCTTACCTCAAGACAACTATGAAATGGCACTTCGAAGACTTGAAGGAACAGAACACAGGCTTTTGAAGAAACTGGAGATTGCTAGAGTCTATACAGACTGTATTTAAAGGGTACACGAGAGGATCAACCCTCGGCCAGGTGATTTCTTCCTCACTTTCCAATTGTGAGGCCAGACAGACGCGTATGGTTTTTTATGACTCCGCGAGGTGTCAAGGAGTTTCTTTGAACGATGTGATCTGTCAGGGACCAAAGTTACAATGTAACCTTTTTCACGTTTTGCTCCGTTGTCCAAAACACCCTGTTTCTCTGGTCTGTGACATCGTAGAAATGTATCTGAGGATTGCGATCGCACCTGAAAAGCGTTCTTTTTATCGGTTTCTCTGGAGAGACTTAGACCAACAGAAAGCTCCAGAAGAGTACAAATTTAGCCGTGTTGTATTTGGTGTGAATTCGTCGCCATTTCTTGTTCAGTTCGTCACTTAACATCACAAGGAAACACACAGAATTGAGTACTCACTCGCGGCCGAAACCGCCCTCAAATCGACCTAAATGGATGACAGTACGGACTCGGTGACTTATGACCAGCAAGGAATCGAACTGCACAAGCAACTGTCGCAACTTTGGAAACGTGCAGGAATGTAAGCTCGAAAGTGGTTGTCCAACTCTACAGTTGTGTTGAGAGAAATCCTACCAGAAGAAAAAGCTTCGGAAATTGATTTAAAGGAAGGATCCCTACGTATACCGTCCATCAAAACCCTTGGAGTATTATGGCAGGTAGCAAAGGATGCCTTCACTTTCAAGGTTTCAAACGCCTGATAACTACTTTTCCTTTAAGAAGCGCAATTTTCTATCCAAAGTGGCAACTTTTATCGATCTATTCGGGTTGCCCGTGCCTTTTATCATCAGAGCCAAAGTATGGGCTGCAGGGCTACACTGGGACGACCCTCTCGGAGAAACCCTGGCGTGTGCAAGTCAAAATTGGTTTGAAGAATTGCCCGAACTACCTCAGACAACGTCCCACGATGCTTGCAACCACTGAAAGATGAAATTGCAATTTCCTCATCCCTTCAAACCATCTTGGATGCTTCTGAAGACGCTTATAGTCCCATTATGTATTAAAGAAATGTCTATCCAAGTGGCCTAATATCCAGCGTTATTGCGGCTGCAATGACAAGCGTCTCTCCCCTTAGAGTAATCAGTGTTCCACGCCTGGAATTGATGGTTGCTTTGCTTGGGTTAAGGCTAACTAAAGAGATTTCCAAGGCGTTCAATGTACCGGATGCAGTTTTCTGGTCAGACAGTGTGGATGTACTCTGGTGGTTGCGTAACGCGAGTCGAAGTTTCAAACCATTAGTTGCTAACAGAGCTGCTGAAATTCAAAGTTTAACCACTTCTGATCAGTGGAGGTATGTTTCCCGCAGATCTTGCAGCAAGAGGTGTAACGGCATCTAGTCTAACTTGTTCTGGAATATGGTGGCAAGGTCCAAAATTCTTGAGAGAACCGGAATCTGAATGGCCAGCGAATCTGATTCAACCGCCATCATTACTGCAAAAAGCTCAAGAGCTCAAGAGGCCGTTGCAGCAAAGCAGAAACCAATGAACGTCAAGAAAGCACACTAATTGCAGCTACGATCCGCAACGATTTTCAAATTGGACCCGACGGTTCACGAGTGGGTACTCCGTTTCCTTGACAACTGTTGTCTATCGAAAGAACAACGAATGAATTATCGCACAAACCCAGCAATAAGCATTTCCTGATAAATATGGCATGTTGGCACAAGGAAAGAATCTGCCACACTCAAGCAAACTTCTTCATCTTCGACCAGTGCTCGACGAGGACGAACTTGTACGCTGTGATGGACGACTTAGATAAGCCGAATTTGTTCCGTACGACACGCCTTTTCCAATTAATCTCCCACGAGCACACTGGGTTACTACTTTGATATCGAGGAGAGGGAGAATGTTTAAGAGAAACAAATAACCTTACTATTTAGCAGGACTTGTTAATTTTAACACATAGGTGTCGTCCCTTCTGGGAAAATCATTATAAAAGCGGACAAATAATTTTTCAAGTCAGTTTTTTTTTCTTTTGTTTTTCTCATCGTTTCGTCAGTTTTGTTTTCGTCCGTATTCTATCGAGTTTTTTTTTTTTTTTTTCTAAGTTTAAGTTTCGTTTGTAAATACAGCTTTGTTATATAGTTCTTTAAATGCTTCGAAATAAATAAATGTAAAAGCGTAATAAGTTAAGAAATCATCAGAATAAGCATCTGTATTACACAAGTGCAGAGAATTGTTAACCGAAAAGGTTTTTTTAAGGGGATATCACGACGACGACGGCAACGAGAACGAGGTCTCAAAACATCATTTTCTGTTATTATGTACTAACTTCGCGATTTCTCCAAGTCGTTAGGCGTGAAAAATGTGTATCAACATTCCAGGAATAGAATTGGCATGAAGGCTGTTGATGCTTTAAAAAAAAATACACACTTAATTGATCACTCCCCATAGGGGCTTTTCAGGGCCGATGAAACACAATCACGACAGAACAGAACATTTAGCAACAACTGTTAAGAACCATACCAGCAAACCAGTCGGCTATTTACAAGTGCAGCTGAGAAGGTGAACCAGGGACTACCAGGACCAAATACAACCAATGGCCAGAACGTGTCTTGTACCCGGGATCCCCGGATCTCAAGGCAAGCGCCCTAACCACTGGGGAGAAAATTAGAGATTTATCGCCTCCACCAGGAGCTCATCAAAAGGGAGCCTCTATCTCCTCTGATTCCTTGAGTCAACCCGTTCCCGAGTAAATATATGTTTCGAAACAGGTTTGTTCAGGCGAAAGTATCATATTCCCTTGATGCTGAGATAGCTGTGTTTTGATTGGCTTTTGTAACAGTGGGCGTGCTGAATCTCCCAAGGGAGGCGTTCTATAAAGAAATCTGCTCCGGAAAGGGTTGACTCCTATGCCAAGTCTGGGAGATAGACGCTTCCCTTGATGAGCTCCTTCCTCCACTTCATAACCTCAAATTTGGCCATTTTACCTCATTGTCACGGCAAGATCGGCGAAAAAAGGGACCACAACAGAGCTTTTGTTTTTGTTCATTAGTCTTAGCTATTGTTTTGTGATGTTCTCGTAGCAGTCGTCGTCATCGTCGTTCTTGCTTAAGCCCCCTATGAAGAACAATCATGACCGCAACCGTGACAATATAGCGGCTTGTATACGTAGATGGTTTAATCTATGCCAATGCCATGATGAAGCACACATAGAAGTCCCCACCACTCCCCCCTCCAATCCCACCGCTCGCGATATTACATCAAAATCGCAAAAGGATAGACGTCCCCGTCCAGAACTAGGCCATATTACACACCATAGGCAGTTTTAGCAACGACGACGGCTACGACAACGACAACTCCACGAAGGAAGAATATCATTTGTTAATGAAGTAAAAACAATCGTGCTGCATGTATTCCACAAAACAACAACGTGAAATCATCAAATTTCAGGTTTTGTAGACAACTTGAGCATAAAACATGAAATCGTCCAATTTTATCTTCACTTTAGAACCGTTCCTTTAACTCCAGTTTGATGATAGCTCGCCCCTGTTGTTCAAGGTGAACAGGATGGAATAATCGCGAAATACTTAAG
Organism: Montipora capitata; assembly: GCA_949126865.1. Taxonomy (NCBI): domain Eukaryota; kingdom Metazoa; phylum Cnidaria; class Anthozoa; order Scleractinia; family Acroporidae; genus Montipora; species Montipora capitata. The sequence continues at coordinate 34,063,839 of OX421452.1, read as the reverse complement.
ATAGCGTTAGGTTTTGTTATGAAGTGACGTTAGCTGACGATGCCGTTGTCCCTGCTAATACTCCCTACGTGCCCTTGTATTTCAAAAGAGTGCTAATGTTCTTTCAAGTATCACACAGTTTTTTCTACGAGCAAGGGTTTTAAGGCGGGGCGTACGTTTAAGAGGAATTAAAAATTTGTACATTTGCTGCAATTACTTCTTTCTTCAATTATTTGGTGTGTTGGTCAGGTGAGGGCGTGAATGCGCGATATCCCGCATGGCAGACCGATGCTCAACCAACCTGCTTCCCTTGTGTGGTTATTCTCACATTAAACACGATTTGAGCTAATTAATTTTTAACTTTCTGGGTTTCCGCTACGGGTAACTCGTTTGATTTAATCAAATATTATCTAGTTACCTGCATAGTCATTTTTGGCTATGCTACAGCTTGTACTTGACTTGAGAAAGACACAAATTAAAGTAATAAACAACAGCATGACAGGGCAAGTTTCGCTTCGTTTCTCACTTTAGCGTCAACCTAAAATGAAAATTGACACAATAATCAACACATAAGGAAGAAGACGTGTCGTCCAGATTTATAAATTGAATGGATATTTAAAAAAGAACCAGGTTTTCTTGAAGATTTAAGGAAGGATATTTTTTTTCTAAAAGATTAATGTTTGCGTTATAAATGTTCAAATGGCTCAAAACATAATAAGACTTTTTTTTCAATTCGCATAGAATAGCAGCCACCTGACGTCCTACTTTAGCCTTCTTGTGACAAATACTTTTAAGTAAAAAACATAGCATTTTCAAGTCGTTTTATCAGAATCGACGTGTATGTAAATGTCGCAGGAACTCAAGATACCTTATTACATGAAATTTTCGCGACATTTAAATTTCGCGATTTTGCGAAATTCTTGTACCATGAATCACTTTAATTTAGCGGTCTTAAATAAGACGCTATTTAAAGGTATTTTATCTTATCCTAGTCTGTGTACAGAAGCCCACTCTCTGGAAAAAAAAAACTGAGTAGGGCGGCTGTACAGGCTAACTTATCCTTGAAGCAAATAGAACAACCGGGGAGACTAAACCCCTGGACCTAGAAAAATGACTGTTTTTCTTGAAACCCCATGATAAAAACGACCAGATTTCGATGGATATTTGTTAAATATCGACTGTACCCGCCGATTGTCGCGTTCCAGGTACCATTTCTAGCTGTTATCTGCATATTTGCACCATATGATTAAAGTTTGTCGATTTACTGGTAGATTGCGTGACAAGTCACAATAAAACATAAAGGGCAAATTAGGCAATTACTGGCCAAAGCCAATCTTACCAGTAAATTCGTAAATAACCTAAAAGTGTATATAACAGATTTTTTTATTTATTTTTATTTTTTTATTAGCTTGATTGAATGTACCCATTGTCCTGATAACAATTTCGATTTCGATTTTTCTTCCCCTAGATTTAGCCATTAAAAGGCGCAGCATTTCACTTCCGGCGGGATACAAAGAATGGAGTCCGGAGAAGATTGTGACGACATGTCGGGAACACTTCAGTTTATATCTCTTGGCCATTTCATGTGAAGGCTTAATTAATACGGTCGGTAGATGCATTGTATCCGGCTGCAACAACACGAAAGACAAAGAAAATGATTTTTTCTGTCCACGGTTTCACGGTGATTCCACGCCAAAAGCTATCAAAAGAACACGAAAGTGGGTCTCTTTCGTAAAATTGACGAGGAAGAATCTGATTGCCAGTAATGAGGGTACAAAAGATTATCAGTCAAACGGAAAATGTTTTGAAAGAGATTACTGCGCATGTAATTCAGTTTTAGTTGTTGATTTAAATTGTTGGTTATTGTTTGCAAGGCTTGTTTGTTTATTGCTATCAGCTTAGAGGTGTAGGATCAATGTAAACTGTATACATCAATGACGATTATCGAATTGTGTACTTTATGCAGAAGCATAATTATTTCCATATAGACTATATTGCTTTCTGGGGTTAGAAACGGAAGCTCCGCTTTTAGGCTTGGCTAAATCTATATATTATCATCATTTTTAGCATTCTGTGTTGCTAGTATAAGGAATTTGTATAGTACATGTAGTAATTTTATAGAACCTGTAATTTTGCATTGTATCTTAACAATTTAAATTGTAGGTAGGTGTTCCCCATTTGGTTTACTAGCTTATGTAAACTAGATACGCATGACACATTGATAATAATAATAATAATAATAATAATAATAATAATAATAATAATAATAATAATAATAATAATAATAACAATAATAATAATAATATCGCTTTGATGATCCATACGATGTTTTTGAAATTCATATTTAATCAATACATGTTTCGGATGAAACATCATCCATCGTCAGTTGACAAATGAGAAATAAACTAAAGTTGAGCAATAAATAGTGTAACAAAGTGAGATATAACATGAATAATTAAGGATGAAGGCGAGAACAGAATAAAAACACCCAACCACGAAACAAAACAGAAAAAACCAAACTGTTTAAGCTAAGAAAAGAAACTAATTAGTATGAAAGGGATAAATTAAGATGTTTGACTTGGGAATTTAAAGATGGCTGCTCCCAAAGGATATGCATGGCTTCTTTGATTTTCAATTGGAAACGTGTGGAAGCAGAGTCGAGGATTTTAAAACAGTCTTCTGAACACCGGGAGCGACAATTTTCAGAACCTCTCAAGTGCTTAAATATGTGGGAATGTTTGTCGGAGGCGAGATGTTCACGGATAATAATAATAATAATAATAATAATAATAATAATAATAATAATAATAATAATAATAATAATAATAATAATTATGGTAAAATTTATTGGTAAAATCATTCAAGGTATATATCAACATCATTGCGGGCACAGCCTAGGCAATGTGGACTAGAATATAAAAGATATATATGTGCATGTTGCATATGTTAGTAAAAATCTAAGATATAAAAAGTAGCGTTAAATGCACTATTGAATAAGATAAATATTCTAAAAATAAATAAATAACAATATTAATAAAATAAAATAAAAAATAAAAAAAAACATTGTACCCGTATTTAAAAATCTCAGCATGATAAAGCTAAAATCTGCTCTTTCAACTATTATGTTGCTATGTTTGTGCATTTGCATAATTACATGCACGAAAATCTCTTAACAATCTCACAATTCTGAGAAATAACCCATTTCTGGGACCGTTCAATTGTCAACCTTGCTACTTTCGGCCCAAATAACATATTCAGTTCTTTGTCTAGGTCTTTGTAGTATGCACCAAGATAGTCAAATACTATGGTGATAAGCTTCACTTTGTAGCCTGGATACAAGTTCTTTATTCTCAAACTAAGGTCTAAGTACTTGTTCTGTTTGTACTTGGTTCTTTCGGCAATTGTTCCTGGAGTGCATATCGTACCTTCCACTAGAGACCATTCTTTGTTCTTCTTGTCTAGTATACTGATATCTGGCTTGTTTGCACCGTCCTTTGGACATTTTTCAAGTTGCCATGGCATGTCCCATAATATCTTTGCTTCTTTGTTTTCTTTTCTTAGCTGGGGGTGGGATTGCACATGCCATGGAGAAGAATAATCAGATTCATCAAAACCATATTTTTCAAGGAGAGCATGATAGACAGGGCGAAGCATTTCGTCATGTCGAGTTTTGTAAAGTGACTGAGCTATATGTGAGCAGCCACGAAGTACGTGTGATACAGTCTCCTGTTTCTCAGAACAGAGTCGGCAGGACAGTTCTTCTACTTGTTGGTGCAACTTCTGGGATCTGTAGGTCTTGGTATTCAGGAGTTGTTGTCTGATACTTGTGTCGATTGACATTACAATGTCTGGAATTTTCTTCCACTGTTTAAAGATGTCATATGAATTATTTGATATTTGGGGATCATTCCAGTGTTGAGTCACAAATTTCCCAACCCAGGGCTGTTTCTGTGTATCTCTCATGTGCCTGTCGGAGTTCGCCTTGTCTATAATGCTCTTTACTTTGTATGGTTCCTTACCGCTTACGCGCATTTCTTTGTCGCCGTTTCTCAAGATTGTTTCTCCATCGTCAAAATCACACTGTATGTTCAGTTCCTCTGCGTACTTCTTGGCATCTTTAAATATAGATCTTAGATGGCTTTGTTCTTTTTTCAGCTGGGATGACTTTACGAGTTTGACATGCTGGTCTTTTGAGTTGTTAATGTAGTTAGCTATTTTTAACTTGGTGTTCTTGTACAATGTTTCTAATTCGACTAATCCTTTCTCTCCTTGTTCTGGCTGTAAGTAAAGCAATGGTGTTGATTCATGCTTATGCTTTCCACTACAGTCATTGATAACTTTCCTTGTTAGCCTGTCGAGTTCTTTGAGGTGATTAAGACACCAATCGGTGGTCCACATATAGTACTGTAAGACAGGTACGGCATAAACATTGGTGGCACGAACTTTTCGTGGTATTGACAATGGAGAAGTCCAAACTGCCCAAAGACGATTCTCGTACTGATTGGAAGCCTCTTCAATAACTTTATCCTCTAGATGCTGAGTATTCTGGTACTTTCCTAAGAATTTGTAGTGCTCTTCGCTGCCTATCACTGGGATGGAGCAGTCGCTACTTACAGGCATTCTAAGCCAATGTCCGCAAACATCTTCAGCTTGCTTGTCACAGTTACTGCCTTTTTTTCAGATCGATGATAAGTTTTCAAATCATCAACAAAAAGGGCGTGGATGATTTTTCTATCTGGGGCATGTGATACTTTATATCCTTCCGTGCTCCTAAGGTACCATGCAATTGGGTTAAGTGATAGAGTAAAAAGCCGGACACAAAAAGAGTCTCCTTGTAGAATTCCCCTGTTGACTTTGATGGGGCCAATGGTTTCTTTGACCTTGTTAGTGGTTACTTCCAGATTGATGTTCCATGTTTTCATAATTGATTTAATAAGACGTATGAGGTCTGCATTTATGCCATGCATTTCAAGGGTTTTGATAATCCACTGGTGTGAGGCGGAATCGAATGCCTTTTTTACGTCTACCCAAGTGCAAAATAGGTTCTTCTTGTGGAAATGGGCGTCTTCTAATATCATCTTATCAATCAGCAGATTATCTATGGTGCCCATTCATTTTGCTTTGCCTCCTCTTTGATCGATTTGCATCAGATTGTTCTTGTCCTCGTGTACCTGTAGTTGACGATCAATCACTGACGTGATGAGCTTGCATTAAGGTGTTTAAACAGGTTATTGGACGGTGGTCAGGAGAGGATGGGTTATCCTTCTTCGGAATCATAACACTTCTTCCTACGGTAAGCCAAGCTGGTATCCCTAGTCTCTCTGTAAGTATGGTGTTCAGTGCTGCTGCGATGTCTCCATGAAAGGTATCCATTTTTTTTATCCAATAGTTGGTGATTTTATCTTTACCTGGCGAAGACGTTATAGGTCCGCTTGGGTGGATAATGTGCTGTTTAAGGGCTGTTTCTGTATCCTTTATCCAATCTGCTTCAATAGGTACTTCGCTTGCACTCTCCCATATTGGTCTCCAGAATCCTTCGAATTCTTCTCTTGTTGTTATTGTTGTGGGGGTGGCATCTTGATTAGTTGAAGGTGGCCTTTCTTTACCAGTATATTGTGGGTGATGGTTTGCTTCTGTTGATTTGATAATGTTGTTTAAATGGCTGTAGAACGAACCTTCATCTACATCGAACCACTGGTTGGTCTTGAATCTTTCATAAGCTGTCTTCTTTCTTTCTTTCTGTCTTTTCAGGGCTCGAATGGCGTTAATCTTCCTTTCCTTTAAAGATGTCAAGCTTGCGATGGTTATTCTTCCTTTAATTTCTTTGATCATCCAGAATCGATTTTTCTTCATTTTTGGCGTAAGTTCACATTTGTCACGTATCCTCTTCAGTTCTTCGCATATCTGAGAGATATGTTTTCGCAGATTGTTCATTTTTCTTTCCATGTTAATCATCCATCGCTGTTTCCCACTAGTTTTTCTTTCTTTATTCTCGTCCCTTTCTTTGGTATGAATTGATTTCCATGCTTTTACAACAGAGTAAATTGAAAAGTTGTATTTTCAGAGGTACTGGAGTGGGTCAATTAACGGGCTTGTTTTGATGAGCGATTTTGCAGCGTATTGTAGTCGATCTATGTCTATTTTCTTGATGTAGCTTTTCTTTTTAACAAAGGTGTTTACATCTCGCTTATTCATAATCCCTATGTCTTTCACAATGTCATCATAGATACACTTGGCTGCTTGCGTTATTTGTGCAATCCAACTAAGATCTTCAAATGTCCAGTCAATGCTTTGTTGTTGTTCGCTTGTTTGATCTTCGGTTTCTGTCTCTCTATTGTTTGGTCTTTGTTCACTGGTTTCTCTTTCTTCTTGTAGTTCATTTGTTATGCGTACTGCGCTCACCTTACAAGTTTTTTCTAGATGTGCTAATTTATCCCTTAAATTTTGTGCTGTTTTTCCCAGACTTTCGTATCCTTTCTCGTTCCAAAACTTTAACGTTAGCTGCATGACTCCAATCTTTCTTCCTTTTTCATTAGTAGGGCATTCTTCCGATGCAAATAGTTGTTTAGCTTCATCTTTACAAGTTAATAAGTCAATGCACATTTGCTCCGTCCATCTTGTCCTACCATGTTGGATTCCTTCCGCACTCATATTGCAGAGAATTGTATTTCTTGAGTCACTTCGAGCGAGCGGTAGATTGTAGTTGATGTTAACTACAATTAAGATGGAATAGATTTGCAAAAAACGCATTACAAGAGCGTTTAAAAGCGAATTATTATTATTATTATTATTATTATTATTATTATTATTATTATTGTTATTATTATTATTATTGACACTTATTGTTCGGGTTACTTTCATTTCGCGATTTAAAAGAAAAAGCGAAATTCGAGAAATTAAAGGGACCTTTCTTTATATAAGAACGTCTAATTTTGAGGCTGAGCATTGACGTTCCTTGTTTTTTTTTTCTTTTGCAATGTGAGCCTGACTACGAACTGAGTTGCATTTCAGTGTGTATCATGCAATAAGAAAACCACGTTAGTATAATGTTTAAAAAACACGTACTTTTTAAACTTTACTTATACTGCTCACAAAAACAAAAACAAAAATTGCAAAATATTTCCCTATTTCCCTACCACTGTCGTTCTTAACTGACTCCCAACCTGAGTATGTGCAGTTCGTAGTATGTTCTTAAAATTCGTTGCTAATCTTAGCCTGAAAGGTCTTGTTAAAAGGTTCTTATACAAAATAAATAAATAAATAAATAAATAAATAAATGAGTGCTATGGGAATGAGTTTTCAAAAAGCACCACCAAACTCGAACTCTAAGAAGATACCGCACTCATCTGTTTCCATCTCGCAGGAGCCTAAACTTTCTTTGTGTAGCCTTCGCATCTGAAAAAAATGCTTTAGCAGGTAGAGGATGCAGGTCAAACAGAAGATTACTACTTTGATTATACTTTTTTCTTCAACGGAGAGATTACATTTTTTTCAAAGGTGATTCGGGGAAACTCTAGTTCGGATGCTACATCGCTGAGCTACAGGAGACTCGTGGAAACCAGTGTAGGTTCATGTCACAAGTGTTGAATAAAAATGTCGAAACGGTGCATTCCTAGTCTATCTCTGTGCTATTCAATTGAATGAATGACTGAGACGGAAATTCAGTCAATAATTATGAAAAAGTAAATAATCCTTATTTTAGTTTCCTATCATAATGGCATGCACTTATCAAATACATTTTATGAGAAAGAAATTGAAATTGCATGGAACATAAAATGCCAAAGGGACTAGATGACGCTGTTGGAAAATCGCTGAACATCTTTTTATTTCCAATGATGGGCAACTTATCTCTTCTGAAAACTAGACGCTTTATGAAGCGTGCACTGGCTTGCCTGTGGTACGTGTTACACAAAAACAGAAGGCACTGAATTGGGTGGTATTGAACTGCAGGGTTCCAGTTAAGTTTTTCAAGTGGGGGGGAGGGGGGGGAAGGGGGATCATTAAGACCATTTGAGGCTCACCCACACGTCGCGCCAGCAGAGACCCTTTAGCTCGCAGGTTTACGCCATTAATTATTTTGTAATGACCTGTCCCATTTTGAGGTCTTTTAGTTCTTTAAGCTTTGGTAATAAATTCAGTTTAAACATAACAAAACACGCTCTTGAGTAAAATTCACTCGTTTCTTCTTTAAATAAATAGTCTGCAAAAAACTAACTGCAAATTGCTCTGACGGACTTGTTCCAGCATGTCATGCATGTCTTGCAGTTGCACTAAACAAAAGTTTATTGCACACACTAAGAAAGGACTGAAGGTGTTGTTTCCGCTTCATAATTCCTTTTATTGTTATTCTAATCTGATGCCAGGTCAAAACACTGTTTGGCTTTACGTTTGCACCAAAAAGTACCGATGAAGGAAAAAAATGACACATTTTTTTTATATTTAGCTCTGAAACGAATTCTCATCGAAACATTAATGACAATCGATCGTAAAAAAACAAGACGATTTCTGCAGTATCTGACTTTTATGATATTTTGTCAAAAGGAGAAATTGATCACGTCCTAGGCAACCATAAAGGTGCACGTGATCACCTTGTGTCAACTGAATGGACTACGGGGAAGAATCTTAATCGTTCGTCGTTTTCAGAGTAAAACAACGTCTTTGGTTCTTTAAATTTGTTGTAATATTTAACTGAACATTTACATTTCATCTGTCGGGTTCCTGAGAACGTATCAATTTTGACTTCAGGGTGAACTATTTACACAAACGCGAGGTTGAGCGGCCATGTAATTGAAAATCTGAACATCCATGTGATACAAAAACAGACTTGCGAATTATCGCAAATCACAAAGCTGACTAGCACAAAAGCAGAAGAAATGGTTAATTAATATGCATGAAGCCATTGTTGTGTGTCTCGTTCTACAAAAGCTTTTAACTAATTTGCATGTGCTGGCCCTGTGTGGCCCTGTTTTGCGTAGTTGCTCCGTCGTCAGAGAAATAAAATTCCTGTCTCCTCTCGTGTCACATTTCAACGCACGTATGCAAATTTGTTAACTCATTTTCACCGCGTCCCGATTCCCGCGAAATTTTTCTTCTTTCAAATATTAACAAAAAAAATTATTTCTCGTCAAGCGTTACATTTTTTATGTTCAAATAACCGCTAAAAATAAAGATGTATCCATAGATAGTTTTTCGTAATTCAATATTCTCTGTCAAAATTTGCACAGCAATCAAGTCACAAAAATAGCAACGCACGCGTCAACAAATTTAGTCGCATTTACCGCTTCGTCGAATTCTCATGCCTAACACAGGAATTTTTAGTTATTGTAAAAATCTTTCTATATTCGTTGGCAATCATCTTTTCAAATTTCAGAGAAATCGACTGGCCCCCGAATATTTTACGAGCTTTTTTTTAAATGGGATGTCAAAAGGCCAAGTGGATATATTGCATAATAGGGCAAGTTTGGGCGATCAAGTTGCGCGTGTGACCCGTTATAAATATTTTTTTCCCAAAATGTTCCCGAATCGTCAAGTATCAACACAGAAGACAAGAACATCATTCTAAAAGCTTATTCTACGCAAAAAGTAGGTTCTGTAGGTAATTTTGAGAGTAGAAATCAAGTTTACGGCAGACGGAAGTAACAAACTCGCGAGGCCGCATGGTATATTTGTATATTTGTATATGTTTATTAATTAAGTTAACGCAACAGAAAGACGCTTACCTCATTTTGACACGAAAATGCTTTACTATTGCCATAAAAACTATCCAGTTAAGCTCGCATATTACAGAACATGGTGAATTTATAAAGGCCACCTTTCCAGCGAAATATTTTTTTAAAATAAACAACATATTTGCTATTACAGGCAAAAACCCCTTCCTATTTCATTACGTGCGTGAAGACAAGAAACTCAATCGCGTCACATTACCATACGCAATTGCAACAAAATACATTTCAGGATCAAACCCTTTCCATGAAGACCCTTTTTCTTGAATAATGAAGCAAAAAATAGACGACAAGATTTCTTTCAAATAATTCTTGGCTGTCACATTGCAATTTTTTTTTTTCACCTGAAGACTGTGCAGAGTTGAGTACAAATAATACAAATAACCAGACAAAAGAGATCACAGATCCACTTAAGGTGTTTGATTCCTTCTCTGTCTTTGTTGAACCCATAAGTTACCAGAGAATTTTCCATTTGGTTTCAGTGTTCTACATAACAACAGCACACTTGCTAAAATATTAGAAATACAGCTCACTTTCATTTCGACTTGACGGGCGATAGACTGTTGTCGAAGTTCATAACTCGTCGCTTTTAAGATTCCAGATATTTATTTTTCACCGCATGTCTTGTTTATCCAATTGAAGTACGGGAACATTTTGTGAAAAAAATATTTAAAACGGGCCACACGCGCAACTTTATCGCCCGAACTTGCCCGATTATGGATAACATCCACTTGACCTTTTGACATCCCATTGAAAAAAACTCATAAAATATTCGCGGACCGGTCGATTTCTCTGAAAATTGAAATGGTGACTGCTAACGAATAGAGAAAAAAAAATTCACAATAACTGTGTTAAGCATGAGAATTCGACGAAGAGGTAAATGCCACTAAATTTGTTGCGTGCGTTGCCATTTTACATGAAACTCACGCTTTTTGCGAATTTTGAGTATCATGAAATTACATCATTTACGTGACAATATATCCCTTTACTCTAACACAAAAACAATCAGATAGTAACAAACTTCATGTTTATTAACCATTTTTTCTCCTTTTGTGCTGTTTTTTGTATCCCATAGATGTTCAGATTTTGAATTACATGGCCGCTCAACCTCGCGATTGTGTGAATAGTTCACCCTGAAGTCAAAATAGATACGTTTCTCGAGCTCAGGAACCCAACAAAGAACGCTTCCTGACCCGACAGATGAAATGTAAATATTCAGTTAAATATTACAACAAATTTTAAAAAACAAAAGACGTTTTACTGTGAAAACGACGAACGATTAAAATTCTTTCCCGTAGTTCATTCAGTTGACACAAGGTGATCACGTGCACCTATATGGTTGCCTAGCACGTGATCAATTTCTTCCTTTTGACAAAATATGACCTTTTCATTCGTTCATAAAAGTTAGAGACTGCAGAAATTTTCGTGTTTTACGATCGATTGTCATTAATCTTTCGATGAGAATTTGATTCAGAGTTATATATAAAGCTATGTTACTTTTTTCTTGTCTTTTTCTCTTAACTCCTGGCTTTTACGGTATTTTTTGGTGCAAACGTAAAGCCAAACAATGTTTTGACCTGGCATCAGATTAGAATAACAATAAAAGGAATTATGAAGCGGAAACAACACCTTCAGTCCTTTCTTAGTGTGTGCAATAAACGTTTGTTTAGTGCAACTGCAATAAATGCATGACATGCTGGAACAAGTCCATCAGAGCAATTTGCAGTTAGTTTTTTGCGGACTATTTATTTAAAGAAGAAACGAGTGAATTTTACTCAAGAGCGTGTTTTGTTATGTTTAAACTGAATTTATTACCAAAGCTAAAAGGTAAAAGACCTCAAAATGGGACAGGACATTTCAAAATAATTAAAGATGTGAACGTGAGAGGCAAAGGGCCTCTGCTGGCGCGACATGTGGGTGACCTTCAAATGGTCTTAATGACCCCCCACTTGAAAAACTTAACTGGAACCCTGCAGTTCAATACCACCCAATTCAGTGCCTTCTGTTTTTGCGCAACACGTACCACAGGCAGCCCAGTGTACGCTTTATGGAGAGTCTAGTTTGTTAAAAGATGCACTAAAACGCCGTGCGCGTTGCAATGACTTTCGACTCCATTGCAGGTTAATTAAATGTTCTCCTGTGTGCACCAGATAAATATACGCATTACCCCCAGCCCCCTCAAACCTAACAAAATACGCACAGAAGACTCTATGCACAAAGACACCACTTAGCAGGGGAATGACAGGCAAGACTTTACCGACACGGAAAAAAAAAAGAAAAGAAGAAAAAAATACGGAGAAATATTACACATTTTCCGACTGGGATTGCCATACTGGCAACCCAGTAATAATTAATTAATCAAACAAACAATTACAGCCCGGCTTAATGGCACCTGCTACCGGCAATGGTAAAACGAATTTTCCCTATAGTCATCATGAATATAGTAGAAACTCATGATTACTGTTATACTTAAATGCAAGCCTTTTCAAAGCGCCGGGAATTCAGTTTTTTTAGCAATAAACTGGTGATGAACTTTTTTACAAATTTTATAATCATGTTTCAACCGTCCGATTTGAATTCTCATCTCTTGTTTGCTGGATAGTGACAAGAATGACTCTCGGCGATAAGTTAAAATTTTTAAATATCATTGGTCTTTCAGATATGTTAAGACGGTATATACTCGCATTGCTTTAGTCACTTTATCAATATTTTTTTTATATATGGCTTGATTAATTTAACTGAAAGCAGAAAAGAGTGCTTGGTGGCACCAATAGTCCTCTAATGTATCGTGACTTCCTGAACATGTTAGAGAGCAAAATATAACTAACCACGCTAGAAAATTCAGACAAGAAATGCGATTATTATGAGTTAAGTGTATCAAAGGCACCTCTTACTTTCACCATTCATCTGTGTTGAATTAAAATCCAAATTGCATAAACGTCAATGGGACCACTGGACCATCCCAGCTCGTCTTTTTGGGGATATTCTGCTGTCTCTTTTTCCAAGCGTGTGCGTTAGGCTGGTGTCATGATATTTCGACCGACAAATAGCTATCGGATAACATATCTGTTTTGTGCTAGAAAATCACCTGCCATTGAGAGCCATGACAACGAAGAAAGTGAGTAGGAATCATGTTAAGAAGTCGCAACGGGCTAATTGAAAGTTAATTGCATCGCGCAGAATGCCGAGACATCAGAAGAAGGCCGACTTTAACCGACCAGGCTGCAAAAAGGTCACTTCCTTGGTTCCCTAAAGTGCTAATCTTAACTTCCACGGGCGTCTTTTCAAGATCAATGATATATCTATCATTTGCGCTTAATATGAATGATTAAGGACAAGTATAGGAACTATCCCTTTCCACTTGAATATGCACTAAGTTCGGTCACTCATTCAAAACATTGATAACTCGAGCGAATACGGGAGTGAGTATCAGTTGTGAGACCAACTTGCCGATCTCATGCCGTGGTTATCAATTAAACCTCTAAGGATTTACTACAGGCCAAGGATGTAAGTTGTCGCAGCGTTTTAAAACATGTTTTTAAATGGTACGTGACGACATTATTTCTGACGTACGCGACAGTGGTAAACAAGTTGTGAAACTGAGGCTTGTCGGCTGCGACAAAAATCGTACCGTGAAAGACGGGGAGCTCTTTTCAGAGCCCGTTGAATCCCCGGTTGACCAGAAAATTGTGGGTGATCCGGAGCTTTACGAAACCCCAGTTAACGTTCATTCCATGTTGATGAATATTGTGCCGCCATACGCCAGCGTAGACAATCCGACGTTCAATATACAAATAAATGGAGAAGGCGTGTAAAAATAAGGGATACTTGCCACGAGCGGGAGACATTGGTTGAGGTCACACTAAGCAGTTTACTAAGGTAAAAACCCTTAACTATGGTATAAAAAAGGTAAACAAAGTTTACTATGGTAAAACGCATAAGCTGACTTTTACATTTCCCAGACGTTTCCTTGTCAGTGATATATACATGGTAAACTTTCGTTTACTATGGTAAAAAAAGCTCAAGTGTGACCTCAACCATTGTTAGATTATTTGCAAGCAAGAGTTTAGTATCTATCCTCTTGGATACGGATTGGCGGAATCTGGACGTGAGCGCTGCGTCAAGCATTGTCCGATAGCGTGAAGAGATGTCAGTGGTTGACTTAAAGGAACAACAAACAAGTAATAGGCCATTTCCGAGTTCATATCCGCCTCCTCTTCAACGCGAGTCTAAGTGCAAAGTTTTTGTGATGGTAATTAGTTCTACTTTACATATGAATGAAAACTAATTTTCATAAAAAAAACTTCGCACTTAGACTCGCTTTGAAGAGGAGGCAGACATGAACTCGGAAATGGCCTATTGTCTGGTTTTAAGAAAGAAATAATTGTCTTACTTTGAGTACACCAGATGTTTTGACGGATACACCAAAGATGTTTTCAATACGAAGTAAACGTTTTTAAGTTACCCGAACGATTGTTTAGTTGTGAGTATTCATCATGATATGTGGGAAAGGTAAAAGTACGGCTAGCGTGTTAGGAGCCTCGTTTGACTTGCCCCCAGACTGCGATTCTGTAGAGGTCCGCTAGATATGCGTCGCGAGGAATCACGTGTTTTGGCTCGAACAATATCCATATGCCACAGGCTTTCCATTCCTGACTTTCTTAGCAACGATCCGCTTGGCTTCGAATGACTCCAAGGACTTCAGACTTTCGGTTGAATCTTCGAGATCGAGATGTTCTCGTAGTTCAAATACTTTTATTGCAGCCTAGGGGAGGACGAACACGTTTCTCCATCTCTTAGCTTAGGTAGCGACTAAATTAGAATGTTTCTAAATGAGCGTAATCGATTATTTCTAAAAAGTGTAAGGATCGAAATGCACCAATGACCATCAATACGTCCGATGAATTATTGAAATTCATTCAACACAAAGCGAAATCTTTTGAAAGTATTAAACACCTACAGTGTAGCTGCCTTTGCAATTACCGTTCTCCGAAGCACAAACACGCTGAAAGTTACATTCACTTTACATTCACGCACGAACAACGTAAGAAACTACCAAGCTCGATGATGCTCGAATCCTGCAAGATCGCGCATTTTGCTTGCGCTTCTTTTTTAAAGATACACCCACCACAAATGCGTGTATGTGCGCAACTTCAGACCAATAATTAGCAATTATTGGACGAGGTTGAGCAAAATGTCTTGATTTGTCAGTGGCGAGCAAATCAATTATTTGCCGAAGCCGATGGCTGAGGCAAATAATTGATCTGCGAGACACCATATTTTGCGATAACCAAGGTCAATAATTGTTTTATCATTCGATCACCGAGTTTGTTTTTTGTTTTTGTTTCCCAGAAGCCGTAAGCGCGCGCTGCCTTGCAGAGTTGAGTAATGGCACCAATCAATTGGTTTCTTTCTCAGCATAATTCTATTTGTAAACTTCAAATTGTACTTACAGTCAAACGTTCAATAACACTAGGCATCAACAAAGCTGAGTAATTTCACAGTTTTCAAAGCGTATCCCGACAAGTGAAGCTTTCACAGTGGTGTAAAGCTCACCATGCTTTTTTCTGGCTTCAGCATAAAATCTCTTCAGTACATATGCATTCGCCAAATTGTCCTTCGCGTCGATGACACGAGTGACTCTTCGTCTGCCTTTCTTTCCTTGAGATACTCTCGAAATACGTTGAGTGCAAGTTTTGTTCCTTTCTTAGTATTCTCACTGTTCTTTCTATCAACTAAAGATGTCGAATCATTCTCTGACAGCTCGGGGAACCGATCTGCCAATTTCTCACAAGAGCGTGATGTCAGCTACGCATGAGCAGAATATTATTTGCAGCAAAACACTTATTTGTAGGCAGTTATTTGCAGGTCACGTGGTGGGCTCTCGGCCAATTAAAAGGAAGGACAAAATACATCGAATGATAATGAATGTTATTTTAATCTCGCTTGTTTCTCTCTGTAAAGTAAAGAATTGAGTTGTGGCTGACCCTTTGCAAAGAACAAATTTCAGTCTGCTTTTAATTTGCTCGTAAGAAGACATGATCCGACAAAAGCAGATTTTTTTTGGTTTTTCTTGTGTTTCGAAGGAACTAGCGACAGAGTGTTTCTTTGAATCACTTATTTCCGGTAAATTAATAAGCGAATCTTTCTGGAAATCCTATAACTGGCATTTTGCGACATTGGAAGTAGTCAATGTTATCACGCTCAAAGCGTCATTCGAGAACAATAGCGAAAACAGTAAGTTGGAAGGTCTTTTGTTCTTAGCTCCGCCCCGACAAGTTAACGAGCAAAGCAGTTATTCCCTGTGGCATATTGTAAAATATAGACTGGATTGGATTTGTAAAACATGGACTGGATTTGTAAAACATGGATTTGTAAACGGAAGATTTGCAGGATTTGTAAAACATGGATTGTTGCTACCAATTCATACACTGAAATTTAATCGTGTTTATGTTCTTTTTTGCGACGTTCTGCACGCTTTTTCGCATGTTTACTGGGTGCACAGTGTTCACTTTTTTACGTATTTGAGTTAACGGAAAAAGCTTGGTCCAGATATGGGCAGTTACTATCCTGCTATGAAGAATTTAAACATTTCAAGCGCCTAGATAGAATCCACTGTTTTATTCATCTTTAAAGTAAACTTTGAACATAATGTCAACAAAGCAGAACCTTTCCTTTTGCGAACATGATCCAAAAACGAAACTATCTTGTCATTTCCTAACCTGTCTCGACAAAAGTTTACAGCTGTATAAGTAATGAAGCTTAATGCTCTATTTTTCAACAACACATGCTAAATTAAACTTTACGTCTACTTAAGGAATTTCTGCCGCTGGGACCCTGGAACCCTTAGCCTACACCAGAGTTAGTTTCAGCTGGATTTCGCTACCCTATACTAGAGTAAACTCCCCAAATCACTCCTATCCTTGAGTAGAGTCCAGAAACTGAGGTCACTAGCACAGTCTAAAGCAAAGCCAAAAAAAAAACCTTACACCACAATCACTTCTTTCTTAAAAAGGATTTATTTATACTTGTCCAGCAATGCCAATCACGTACGTACGCATTATCAAGACAATAAATTGTTTAATTTTAACCAGCATTAACCCTTTGATTACTATCTGGCAAAATACGTCCAGCTTTATCCTCAGTCCCATCTACCCCTTGTGACGTCATCACTTTTAACGGTCAGGAACAGCTTTGTCCACTAACTTGTGCAGGGAGAAGAGATCTTTCAAACTAGACCAGAATGAGCACAATTCAGTCAAGGAAACTGGAGAAACGGCCAAAAAAACCATGTAACACTGACCTGAAAATCTCCACGAAAAGCTTGCTCCATTACCCACCTACCTTTCTGACCACCTAATTCTTAGATGATGAAAGGTTTCTCAGAACCTCTTCCCACCAAAATAAAGCCTACCAAATGCCCAGCAAGTTGAAAAAAAAAAAAAAATGAGGCAAGGAAAGCGAAAAGAGAGGGAAGGAGAGAAAGCGAAAAGTGAAAGTCGAAAGTGTTGTGCTACTTTTAAACCCAAAAAATTTTGGGTCGAAATTTTGCTTTCTGCGCATGCCCGAACTTTGCAAGCGCTTATTTTGCACCTGGCTGAAAAGGCCGCGGAGTGTACAACCTGGAAACGGGTTTGTAGGGAGATTTAGCTCTTAAA
>OX421452.1:34036480-34041480 GCA_949126865.1 Montipora capitata | reverse complement strand
AAGTTCTCGAAAATCGGACAAAACGGAAGAAGTCTATGAGAGGGTTTGAAGAAGCTGGCGCAGTAATTACTTCCCTTGAACAATGAAAAAAAGATTTGTTTCTTGATCACTTCAAGGTTCTTTTTCATATAATTTACTGCAAGAAGGCTCACGAGTGTCGTTCATTATTTTTAGTCGACGAGCGGATTCGACAATTTTCAATGTATTTTCATGATGTCTTGTCGTTTGGCAGTTCGTAAAGTTGAGGTCGCGTCATGTAAAACTCACGATGACATTTTCACTCATTCATAAATTCAGTCAGCGTTTCATTTCAAAACCTTTGGCGACGAAAGTTATGTCAAACATCTGTGTAGAAAATAAACTTACTGCATATAGGTGGCATCATGAAAAAAGGCATAATAATATTATAAATATGAAGCTACAACACTGTAAACAGAAGACAAATATTTGAAAAATCAATAACTCGTTATACCTTATCGGTTGTCTTCACTGCCCAATATCAGTAAATGTAGATCGTTGATTTCGTCTGCAGGCATTTTCGTGGCTTTTTGCTACATTCAATTCACTATATCAGGATTATTACAGATTATTATGATGTCGTATTTTCCAGTTTCAGCCGTTATAAGGCTTGCGTTGTGTGACTAAGTTCGAGCACTGATTTCATTAGCTTTCACTGTTTTACCGAGCTCTTAATTAATACCTATGGTTGCAATGAGTGTAATTGGTAAGGACCATAAAAAAACCACCTAAAAACTGATGAATGTTTGGCCATAAAAATTGTGTTTGCCGTTTCCGTCATCATGCGTCAGTGGAGACCGTGACGTCATGTTGCCAGTTCAGCTAGGCAATAGACCAGTACAACTGCTGATACGATTTCATCTCGTTGTTGAATTAAATGGTAGTCTATGACCGCTCACATCAACCTTCCTTCCAGTTTTCAAAGTTTTTTCCATCACAGATATAATTTTAACGGGAGAAATTCACGTAAGCTACAATGGACATTTTCATGCTCTGAACCACATTGAAGTCGATACATTTAATTTTGACAGTTTCAGCTCGGATACCTCTGCATGCCTGCATGTTTTCGTCGTGTTATTTTTATTATTAACCTCAATACGTTCCTGTTTATATCACGCCCCGTTACTTGACAATGAGGTTTTCACATCCGGTGTCTGGAAGCAATGTAAATTGATGTTCACTTGTCATTGGCACAGCTGACAAGAGAAAGGTGCCCTTCAATTTACGCGCGCTTAAAGGGTGGTTTCCAACGCAATGAAAGATAGCAGGTTTCAAAAAGAAAGCCGTTCTGAGTTCCGTTCATTGAATCATTTGGTAGAGGGTCCAAATGGGATTATTCTTTTGATTAACAATAAGGAATTATTCGACGATTGACGTCATTATTGAACGAATCAAACCAGGAACCCATGACCCGGAACCTACAACTCTACTGTGTTCGTGTCACGGCGTTTTCACAGACCGATTTATTTTTAGATTGAATTTCCCGCTAATGAGATTCCCACAGGTGCCCGATGACCAATTACAAGAAATTAAGCTGACGTCATAGGGTCACCGAACCGGAAATGCCTTTGTTTTTATTTTCCGGAAAAGATAGTCTAAAAATAGATCGATCTGCAAAAATGCCGTTACCTATATAGGCCCAGTATGGGAGCTGTAGGCTCCGGGTCATGGGTTCCTGATCAAACATAATTTTTTTAATCGATCACTGGTTTTTTTTTATTTTATTATTATTATTTTTTAATTCTTCTTTTATCGGGGAGACTGCAAATCAAATAACTCCAAAGAAAAGAAGAGCTTGGAAAAAATGAGGTTCCCGGAGAAGAAAACTCTTTCTGGAATTGTACCAACAGAACGCAAGTCACATTCAAAGTTGAGTCCATGAATCGATCACTAGACACATTTTGATAAAATCTAAACACAGCGGGGCCAACCATGTTTCGAGCAAGCTAAATTAAGTGACGAGCCAGCCAAATGCAATCAAAACCGGGGAAGTAATTAAAATAAGTCATAAATAGATCGACTATCACGGCATACTTCCGTGTACTTCGACTTCCAAGTGATCGGGTTGGGAAAATAAAGCGTTACTATTGAAAGAGCCGGACTGCGGCGAGCTTCTTCATTCAGAACATGGTGCTGAGTTGTCTTAGCAAGCGTTTTCGTGCGAAAAACTAAGATTCCGTGCTTTGGTCGGGCAAAAATTAGGGCGAAGGGCTTACCATAATTTTCGTGCGGCTGGAATGAGGAAAAAAGGCACGAGAACGCTTGTCTACAAAAATTAGAGAGGACCAAAGGCTCAGAGGTGGATATGGAAGTGAACAATAGATTTGGCAGCTCAAGTTCCACAGGCACTTTTGATCCAGCCATTGAATGTGCACTATCAGAACACGCACGGTCCAAAAATTGATACCCCGCATTCAAATCGCTTACTTATATATTAGACAGGGCCATCAACGTCGACCATTGAGATTTACGACATATGAAGACTATTTTCCAAGAAGCATAGATAAGCACTAAAGCGAAAGAAACGAAGTAATAATGCTAGTCTTTCCACCTGCACATTTGTTTTACCCCTTGGACAATCCATTTAAATTACATTATGTTCTCTCGAATTCAAATATCTGAATAAACAACATTCATCGCGCTTTGCAGAGCTAAATTTGAAAGTTGTAAAAAAAATAATAAGAAAGTCGGCCAAAAGCCGGGAGAACCCCTTGAGAATTCTTCTCTTACGGGTTAACTATTCAGTTTACAATCAAGTATTCATATATTGATCGGGAGCTCTTTTCAGAGCTCGTAGAATCCCCGAAAATGTGATCGAAAGAACAAGAATTAGTTGAATTTAAATAATTTCACAACCAATAGACCTTATTCACGATAGCCGCCGTGTTGGATTTGCCTTTATCATGCAAATTAGCTGCACACCTCTGAGGGGGCAAACAACAAAAGTTCGAGAGGTTATAACGAACATCTTAGCCACACAGATGATTTGTTTCCCGTTCATTGAATGTTTATCACCTAAGTAGTAAACTAGAATGATTACACAGGTTATTTCGATGTGTTTTTTAGTGAAAAATGAGCAGATAACGAAGTAGAAAGTCAAAATGTCGGAGGCAATCCAAATATATAAAATTATTAATAAAAGGTACTTAATTCTAAATTATAAAATGTACTTTTAGCAATGTTAATTCAATATTTTGACGAGCCGATTTTCCGCAATTTGCGTTTATTCTAATGTATAACACATGGCTAATTTGCATGACAATTTGAAAACCAACATGGCGGCTATCGTGAATAAGGGCTATTGCAAGCGAATGCTCCCAAAGGAACTTCAGCTCACGGCTGAGGCATGAGTCGTCAGTGTTCACTTCTTGCGATTTCCGCTTTGTAAAGTAAAATAGGTTCACTGGGCAAAGCGCATGTAATGAAAATTGTGAACATTTAACTGCTTTTCGTTGACTTCAACATGTAAATCGAAAAACGCAACTTACTCAGTTGTCAGCACCGCTTAAAATCCGTGTTTTCGGAGTTGTTGAAGGTATTAGAGCTTGTGAAGGTTTCGAGAACCCGATTTTTCGGTGCGAAAACGCGGCTGTAAATAATGATGACATTGTTAATTTTTTGGACATGACTTCGCACATCTACAATTTTGAATGGGGATTGACACCGACTTGAGATCAACTTCACACATATAATATATAGATTTAGCCAAGCATAAAAGCGGAGCTCCCTGGTTATTTATTCTTATTGCCTGTAGGAAAAAGATTTCGAATTGTCCGCGTTTTGATGTTTCCGGTTGCTGCTTTAATAATTTAAAAATCATTTTCTTTGCTTTCTTCTATAGAAATATTCATTGCCTAACTAAAGAATTCCACGGTATGCGCTTATCCACGGTATGCGCTTATCAAACACCTTCTTTATGAGAAAGAAATTGCAATCCATTGCATGGACATTTTAAAATGATGTGAAAGGGACTGGATGACGCTATTGGTAAAAACGCCGAACATGTCTTATTTCCTCTGATGGCCAAATGACAAATTTTCTCTTAGGCTTTTGTGTAAAGAAATAATTTAACAGCCCGGCGTAATGGCACCTGCTGCTACTAAACCACATCTTACGTAGATCACTTAATGGTAAAACTATTTGGGGATCAATTTTCCCAATGGTCATCATGAATATAGTAGAAACTCAGATTACTGTTATTGCGGAGCTCAGGCGCGCGAAGCGCGCCAGCGGTGCACCAAGGGTAAAGTAATTTTGGGGAATCTTTCCATACGAGAAATGTTTGGTTATGATGTCAGCGTACGCCCGTACAGACTGTCGGGATGGAGGTGTGGAGGAAAGACAGCCTTTGGGGAAGGAGGTATTCGGGCAAGTTTCCTTGGTGGGAAATCGCATGGCCAGCGTTGCATTTGCCAAGCCGCGTTTTTCTGGCCGGAAATATCGGTTTTTATGCCCAATCAAAGCCAGTTTAGCTGAACGATTTGCGTTAGGTTGAAAAGGTCTGAGATCTTCATCCAAAGACTGCGAACAACAGTCGCTTAATTAAAGTTGATTACTTCCTGTTTATTTTTATTTATTTGTTTTCTGATCCGATAAGAATCAGCGTTTGGGTGTTACGAGCAGCGAAATGGATCGGGCTTCCTCTGCTAAATTACGGATTAAGGTGTACGGGTATGCGAGAGGAAAGATCGATCGTGTTGTTTGCCAAGGTTGTAATAGCGCTGTCTTCGAACGTTGCGACAACGAAAGGATGTTTTACCATAAAGAATCCTCACTTGAAGAAGCAGTTCCTCGGTGAACATGGAAAGAGACTGTAAATAAACTATCAAGGCACCTTAGGATTTGCATCTGCTTAGGAAAGCAACGATTTTGTGTGAAATGATTTATCGTTGACTTAACTAACTGTCACCAGGCTCGTACTCCTTTCTTTGCCTTTTATGCGGACATTTATGTCAAATTGCCTAGAGGTTTGTCTATCGTAC
>OX421452.1:34011480-34031480 GCA_949126865.1 Montipora capitata | reverse complement strand
CTTGAGGCCATTCTCTTCACGTTCCCCGTTTGATTACTGACTGAGGCTTACAAGACCAGGAAGAATGAGATAAAGGGTTGTACCGTCAAGATCACCCTCGATAGATGATTAACGTAATGGGAGTTTCTATCCGGCATCGGCTCAAGAATTACCGATGGAGTTATCGTGTGATCGAGCTTTGGATCAGATTTGGACCAAAGAGTTGAAATGAACTCAAATGCGTATCGATTGGGTGCTCTACTACTAGATATGAAGAACAGACAAATAGCAAATGGAAAGGGCTTTAAACCTCTCTAGTTAGATTCAATTTTAGGCAACAGCATAACCTGAGCATACAGATTTTGGTTAGTGTTATCAATATGCCTAATTAATTAAGGACGCAATTGTGTTACCATAATCCATTCCAAAGGAATGAGGTTGCCGTCATTACGCATGTTTATTGTTTTATTTCCTACTCTTTCTTTAGTTGCCTTTATTACTCAATTAGTGTGTAACATACAATGAAATAAAAAGTTCAAACGCAAATTTGCATCCGGCACTCTAAATAACACCACAAAATCCTGGTGAAAGTGTTTAAAGAGAATTTTAATAAAGTATTTCTTAATGACTTTAGATGAAACACTACGTTAAGTAGATCTGACCGAGTGAAGAAGCAATGTGAGACTTTTTTTGGAAATTTTAAAATACGTATAGATTATTTCATGGTTGGTGAGTGAGTACGCCGATTTTTATTCACGAGTTGTGAAGAATCGCTTAAACGAACGAGTGAGCGAAGGAGTAAGTTGTTGACAGACCTTCTTGTGTTTTCTTCGTAGCTCCTCTGACGACTGCGGATAAAATTATTTGTAGAGATCAGCCAAATGTGTCCTACATGAGATCCTTCTACCCCTCAATAAAAGAACGAGCGTCACAACGAGTGAGTAATAAAAATCGTACAAACGAGCCAACCACGAAGTAATTTGTTTAATCACAGTAATCGTAGTTAACCAACTAGGGTTTAGATACATATAAATTAAAAGAGGCGAGTATTTATTGTGAGGCTATTAAACCACTCAACAAAAGCTTCAAACAAATAGCAAAATATTTTGGAATTCAAATAAAAAAAATCTTTACTGTCCATACCTCCCTTGAATGCTTTCAAATCTTAAAAGCTTTTTTGAAGTATTTTCTGGAGAAATCCAAGCAATAAACTTGGCCCTGGACGCCAAAAATCAACAAACTACTAGCCAGTCAAAACGCAGGGATGATAATTTTTCAGTAGTGAACTTGAAAAATCGACCGACCAATTAAAAGGCTGAGACGACAAGTTCTTCGCTAGTGAAAACATCGTTTGTCATGACTATACGATTTTTTACTTTATCCTGGAAATGTAAGGAAATCTCTATACTTAAAAAAGAAAATGCTAGCTACATTACTCTTTGTCTACTGACAAATGCAACACTTACGACTAGTCAAAGTACATTGCTCACACAACTGACAACACGGTACAATTTGGGGAAATTAATACTACTTACAATACGGTACACTAACTATTTTAAACAGAAGGCCAGAAACTAAGGGATTACTATCGGCGAGTCACGAACAGTACGCAGCCTAAAAGAGAGAAAAGAAATCCACTTTTTTACAAACTTATTTTCTTTGCTTTTAGCCGTAGCGAGGTACTTTTCGAGACTAACTTTTTCGTTTCTCAAATAAACAAAGTCCTGAAAGTGGTATCTACTACTGTCTAAAGCGCTGATGTACAGGAAATGTTTGCCTAAGATAATCATATGGTCGAGGGCTACACAGGATCCGTGGTGAAGGTTCCAGACATAATGCCCAATTTTGAAAGTGGGGCAATGCGAGACTCTTAAATATGAAACATGGTTAAATGTGTATCCCAAAGAGAGGACAAAGTACTCAGCCCTAGCTACTGTGCTCTTGTCACGCAGTAAGAATCAAAACATTTGCTTCCAGTGCTTAAAACACGTTTTCCATGTACACGTTTTCCATTCCCTTATTCGTCCTCCAAAACTGAGTGGCTGCGAAGGTCCCTATGTTGGCCAACTGTTGACCATTCTGGGTGGTGCTGTTCCCTTGGATCTGGCGGTGAGAAACAAAATTTGTATTTCATTTATTTACCTGAAAGAAAAAGTGGGAGGAGGGGACAAAAACAGGAATAGTTATATTTAGGTCACAGTCCTGTCGATGAACCCGGC
This sequence comes from Montipora capitata, assembly GCA_949126865.1. NCBI lineage: Eukaryota > Metazoa > Cnidaria > Anthozoa > Scleractinia > Acroporidae > Montipora > Montipora capitata. The sequence continues at coordinate 34,029,282 of OX421452.1, read as the reverse complement.
CAGAATAGTAGTTTATCAAGTGAACATTTATAATGATTATCCAATAATCGCAGTTTGATATCTCTTGATTCACAAGATTAATTTTCCGAGTGATAACACATAACTGTAAACATTTGGATTAGGTCCTTTGTCGTTGCATCAGTATTACCTACAGTATCATTTCTCGACTATGGCGTTATCCGTATAATATTTGTTTAGATAGGAAGAACACGAATGTGACTGGAGCGCCGCTAATGTCGTCCCTTAAATGCATTCAGGTCAAGAGGCAGCTCTAACAACAGATTCTCGTGAATGGTTCAGAAAACCATAGGCGCAAAAAAATATAGGACAGCAATAATGAAGTCTGATCCAAAACAAAATAACGTTTATTACACTAGCTGAGAACAGAAGTTCACCAAGGGGACCCTCTCTCTCCTATACTTGGCCTGGGAGAGTCAACCCTTTCCAGAGTAGATTTATTTATAGAACGCATAGCGTAGGAGATTCAGCACGCCCACTGTTGTATAAGCCAATCAAAACAGAGCTATCTCAGCGTCAAGGGAAATATGATACTTTTCGCGGGAAAAACCTCAGCGTTCCTAAAAATAACTTTAGTTGGGAAAGGGTTGACTCAAGGAATTAGTGGAGATAGAGGCTTCCCCCCCTTGATGAACTCCTGTTGAGAATGATGATCATGATGATAATAATGTGAAAGATTTTGCTGGCACAATGTTTATTTTGTCATAATTTGCACTTTTGGTTCATTCTGCAGCGCAAAATAGATAACTTATTGAACACGCGAACCATTTTTTATGCACAAACTCAGTGCAACAGTATTTAGACGAGAAAAACAATTTTGCTCCTTGTCTACATTTTTGCCTCATAAGAATGCTCGGGTTGGGTGGTGGGAGAGCCTGGCTCTCAAATGACGTGACCCATGACTCCGATCCATGCACGTTGCGCTTGCTGACATTGTCTTTGAAAGTAGCTATAGAAATACGCACAATTAAATCTTAAGTTAAACGATTTGGTTTGACGACAAGCGTTTGCCTTTAATTTGTGTTGGAGTATTTGACCAAAATATTAAATAGAACTGATGGTATTTTAAGAAAATTTCAAGAAATAACTAGCGAGCATTTGCATAGTTTTAAAACAGCATCATTACTTTTTTTGGGCATAATTTCAAGCAAATACGAGTATTGCTAGAGTTATAGTATGTTACTTTTACGACCACAATCTATGCTATCCCAGACAATGGCTATGATAAATTTGTTAGCTATTATATACAATGATCTGTTACATTTCTTCATACCTCGTTACTGACATAAAATGCAGCCTTTCTGCGCTTGTTGTACATCACGATGATCAAGATTGCCACTGCAATGAGCAGAACAACTACTCCAATGACAACCGAGATCCACACCAAGAAAACGCTGGACAAGTTAGAAGCGTCACCTGACAGAAAATAACGAAGGATAAGAAAAAATCAGGCTGGCGTGCGCACAAATACCGGTCATCCTTTGCATCTCCCACAAGTACTACTGCGAACGCAAACGGGATGAGTTTTTCCTCGGGGCACTTCGGGTTTTCCTTCCTCGTGAAAATCGATTCTGAGCAGCTAATTATACCTCCGGTTATAGTCCTGTGCCTCTAGATCATGCATAGATCGCTTAGCAGCTGCCAAAGGAACCTTATGCATACTTTCGGCCCTCTAGCAATTCAGTCCTTAGGACTGAAAGAGGGCCATGTTAGCGTTATGTTTTAGTTTAAGTCATTCATAGACATAACATTTTCGGTCAGGTTTTTCATTTAAGAATACAGATAGCTTATAGGGGAAAGTGAAGAAAGATAGCTTGGCGTGAAAATGGTTCTCTTTACACATTTTTAGAATGGACTGAAACACAGAAAAGCTGGGGCGGCAAGATAAACGCGAGCGGGATTATAAATTGTTTAAAGCGCATATGATTCAAAATTTCACAACCATTTTTATTTTAAAATCTAAAATGTAATGGTCTAAGGAGCATTTCTGTATATGAACAATTTAATTTCTGTTCAAAGAACATATCTAAAATACGAAGAAACCTCGCGTACCTTTTAAGGAAAATATGACACAAAGACCTGGGATCGAATTGCGGATTTTGATGTCATCGTTTGTGTAAACTTGCAACTTGTGCGAAGATTCAGTGCGGTTGTGAGTGTAATTTTGTCCTACGTTTACGATTTAAGCGTTAAAAGCACACACAGAAATATGGAGTATTCCTTGATCTTCTTTTTCGGCAGTTGTAGTTAAGTTATTTAACGAAGAATAACAATTTGGCAAGAAATCCACATCAGGCGAAATCTTGCGGTGTGTTCACATCACTCTTAAGTCCGTCAATTGCATTTTCCCTTCACTTGTATTTTCAGTTCTCGGTATCCAGATTACAACTCTCCTCCCCTGCGGTCTTAAGGATTTCTCTGAGGACCTGAGTTAATTATCCATTTGTGTACATTTCATCATTAAAAGACTCGAGGTGATTTTTATTTGGAAGGGGTTTTGTAGATTTCGAAGGTTCAATGACTAGATGACAAGTAATGTATCACATAATCTGCGTGTCTACGACAAATGAAGTGTAAGTCTCACAGTGATATTTGTCGGTTCCCTCTAATAGTGCAAACGTAGAGAGTGTTTTAACCGGTAAGGAGGTCCCTGTAGAGAACGAGGGCACAACTTTCCCCATACAGACGGGCCATGACTTTTGACAAAAAGGTGGTCCCAAGATAATCTTGTTCGTAGATACCGGCCGCTTCATCCGTTCTTCATTAAATGGTTGCTGGTGTTATGAATAACCGCATACACCTAACTAGCCAAAGATCGTTCTTGTTTGGGAGTTTCCTCTCACCGAATTGAAAAAAAAAGGCGTTGTCTTATTTATGGTAACTCGTCAGAGCGTCAGCTGTGTGAGTTAAAAAAAGGAACGAAATGTAGATTTAATTTCTGTCTCCTCAACAAAATTTTCCTACAATCATGATACCAGGCGGTTTAAGTACTTATGTAATTTTACTCGACTTTTTTTCAATCGATGACTGTTGGTATTGTAGTCTTCATGCATGTAGCTAAGGGGAGTTTGATCTTAGACTTTCAGTTTAAAAATTAATTAAAATTACGAGCAATGTATCGAAATGCATATATATATACCGCCACCGAAAGTCACAGATTGCGAACGTGGAGCAAGAATCATCAACGCTCCTTCTTTGGAGTAAGCCTTCCCGTCTGTATTCTTCGCAAGACAGCTGTACTTGCTAAAATTTTTCTCCTCTCCAAGTAAAACAAGTATGAGTGTCGAGATGCTGCCGGTTTGAATGACTGTTCCGTTCGCTTCAGTGGAGTTGTCTCTTACCCAGCTAATTACGGGTGTAGGATTTCCAGTGGCTTTGCATATAAAGGAAACAATAGTAAAGTTCCCTTCAAGGAAAACTTGAACGTTTTGAGGATGGAAAGTAATGGTGGGACCTGTGAACAAACAAAACAGAGTAAAATACAGTCTCCTCTTTGTGGTTGTGCTTCATAAAGGCTTAACCGTGCAGCCTGAATGTTAAACAAGGAAATCATGTACCAACGGGATTGAGGATGTTACACTGGAATGTAACAAGAGCTATGCGTGGGTGGTTACACGAGAGAGCCCATTTGCATGGATGCAGTAATATCATTACTCATTTTAGTTAAGTCTCAATTAATACCTAGCTAAACTCAACTCCTCTACCAATTGGGAAAAACTGATTAAATCAAATAACTTGATATTAAAGCCGATAGAAATGAAATGTCTGTTTATGGTGGGAGAGAAAGATCGGAGTTCTAAGAGACATGGTGCAGATTAGAGAACGCATAACATTCTCAACACGTAGATTTAGCCAAGCCTAAAAGCGGAACCCCAGGTTATAAGTTAACCTGGATTGAGCCTGCGATCCAATCAAAACCCAGTATCTGGTCAGCGGACAACTTTAAAATAGCTGAACCCTTTTACCTCTAAACTTGAGTCCGTAATACTGGTCAGCGGATGCCTTGTTTGACAGGTGTCAATTGACCATAACATGAATGTTCCAACCCATTCTCTCCCTTGAATTCACGATTATCATGGATTCTTCATTTGCTTTCAATTTACTATTATCGTGAATTTGGAAGACTGAAAGCTCGATATAGATCATGGGAAATGGTGATATACTTTTAAAAAGACATCTTAAGTCTTTTTGACTCGAAGCTGAGAAGGACTCGAACTTGGGAAAGTTAGTTAATCCGTCACCTAAAAATCCATTTTCTAATGTCACCTGTTGAATGCCCAATATCAAAGATGTATGCTGTAAACTAGACAAACTTCTCTACACTTGAGCTCGCGATATGGTCACGTGATACTGGTCACAGAAAACTCTGGCTCCAGTTGGGAGGCGATGAGAATCAACAAAAACATCTGGACTTCATCTTGTCATATAAGCGCCTACTTTTCACTCGCGAGACAGTACACTACAAAATTTCTTCCATACTTTGTGTAGAAGTAATCACAATATTTTGAATGCAATTTGGAGTAAATAAGTGCGAGTGTTTTTTCAAAGGCAAACAAGAAGCAAAGTAAAAGCAACGCACACGGATCACCAAATAACGCCGAAATTGCGTTATCGAGAGCTTGCATTTGATTAGTTATTTCTGACTTTTTTTGATCATTGACTTATCAGAATACTTGGTTTTCTTCCTCTTTTTGCCCTGAATCACCTCTTTTTTCCACTGTCTTACCTGAAAACTGTATTTCTCTTAACCAATTAGAACTGAGTATTTTCTCATTTACATTATTAACTTTAAAAGATTATAAAGCGATAAACATACTTTGCGTTAAACTTAAACTCGTATCAGAAGATATCTTCCAGCCAAAAGGGTTTCTTGCCTCGCACCAATACACTCCTTCGTCAGTGGACGTAATACTTTTAAAAGATATCAGCGAGGCACGTTTTACCACTGAAAGTTTCTCCTCAGATACTGGGACCCCATCTTTGAACCACGTGATCACCGGAAGGGGAATGCCTGATGCCTCACATCTCATATTTACCACACTTCCAGAAGAAACAGGTAGCTCTCGAGGAGGGATTTTGGTAAACGTTGGAGGTGAAGGTGCTAGAATGAATTAAAACACAATAAAATTTATCATATAGAGGATATTACATGGCCGCTCGGGGATACGAATTTTATCTTCGAGTGCTGCACTATCAGCACGAGAAGATAAAATTCGTACCCCAAGCGGCCATGTAATGTTCTGTTTATTATGTAGATATTGATGAAATGTCTAGATTTAAAACAACTTGTTTTATTCAGTTTCGAAATGATGAAAAAGTGATCACCAACCGCCAAAACACGCATGTTGTGTAACATGAAACAAGATATGAAAGTTATGAAAAACAAATCATGATAATGTCAAATTTTGCAATAAAAATGTTAATGTAGTAGAGAAGAATTATATTAAAGCACAAAAGTATCTTATAATGAAGAGAAAGCTCGCGTTTTATTGGCTAATCGTGTTGGTTACCATGACAACACCTATATCCTCACATGTGAAAGATAAAAATGATATGTTCACTGCGCGCGGTGAAGATATGATTTTTTAGTAAAAGGAGAAATCCTGGTATTTCATCAATATCTATATAATAAAATAAGATTAACACTGGCCTCCCGTTCATTCAAAGGCTCGCGCGTAACTTGGCAAAAGTGGCAAAAAGACCAGACTAAAGAAGCTTAAGGTCGCTTCATATAGTTTCCTGACCGCGCGCAACCTGGTTACTAAAAAGTGGCTGATGGCGCGAGTCTTAAAAGTTCGCGCGGGCCACGCGCGGCTCTCCCACGCGAACGTAAACAAACATGGCTTCCCAACTTTGCAATTTTTTTTTTCGTCAAAATTATGTGGACATATCATTTTTTCGAAATGTGTATTTCTCTGTAAGAAGGCTGCAAATTCTTTAGAGTCCAACAGAAGGTTAAAAAAATAATAATAATTTCTCACTGTTCTGAACAACTCAACTGATTCTAACAGCCATCGATCGAGGGATACAGCCGTCGTTGGAGTCGTGAACGCTACGGAGCTCTCGTTCCAAATTCCTTCGCTTTCTTTGCTCACGTATTAAAACATTAGATCTCAAGCAGAGGTACGCGCGCTCCTGAACGGGGTTGGGAATTTCACGCATGCTCAAATAGCGATCTTGGCGAATTCCTATTCTGTGAATATGTTGTGTGATGGAAAATATGCAAAAGCTTCACGTGAAATATCTACAGTTTTCTTCGATGAAATCTCTTCAGGTTTTGCAGAGCGATAATTACTGTTTACGCCTTCTGTCTGCCAATTCATCAAAAAATTTTGCAAGACGATTTCTTTTAAGTGGAGCAAAAAACAACACAAAATTCGCTAAAAGCGACGAAACTACCTTTGTAATCTCTACTTTTTTGGCCTTCAGAAGAGTCCTCTGGACCAAATGTCATGTAAGGTCAAAGTTTAGAAAATTTTCACTGAAGGAAATGCAAGAAAATCGACTTATCTTTAGAGAGTTCTAAGTTCAAGTAAAACCCCGTTAATTTAACAGTGCTGGTTGAAAAGAGTAGTTCTACTTTTTAGAAGCAGTTTAAGAGCAATGCGTCTAATTACGTGGGCGCATTTCTAAACATATTCGAGGGTATGGACATGTATTGTGATACGCGGCCTATGAGTCAGCGTCTTCATCTGAGGAGGTTATTGCTCTAACCATCTGCAGCTGTAATTACAAACTGTGATTCTCATCAGTTTAAAAAAAATGAGGGTCGGTCTTGCGGGAGTTGAACAAACTACCCTCCCTGCAGTGGTGCGATGCTGCTCCTTGACTGGGTTAACCGGTCAGATGAAAAGGTCGCGTGGTTCCTGGGCTTTATATTTTTTTGTTCGACTTTCTCCATCGTTGTCGTTTTGGAATAAGTTACATATATATATATATATATATATATATATATATATATATATATATATATATATATATATATATATATATATATAGCTACGCGAGCTATGATTGGCTAAATTAGCTGGCGGTATTCTAATGTACGGCCCGCCAAATTTGAATGTTTGATTTAAACAATTTCTAGCCAGTTTTTTATAGCGTTTATGTTACATAAACTTGTAAAACTGTTTGAATCTTGCAAGCACTATTTTAAAAAGCCAAAAAAATTCATTCGTTCCTCGGATTTTGACGCGGCAATCTTTGTGGCAGTTGAATCTTCCGCTTGAATTCAACTAGTTACCTTTCCCGAGCGCTTGATTACTTCAGAGATATAATAAATATCTTACTAACTTCGTTTTCTCGCGGTGCCTACTGATTTATAGCCCTCGCATAAATCAAAAGAAAAATCTCGGTCCGTAACTGTTAATAACAGTACAGACGAAGACGACGAGTTTCGTAAGAGGTATGTAATGTAGAGAGATTTCTTTTACCTTGGTAGATTATTCATCCTTTCGCACCCTTTGGTTCTAATGTCCTTACGCTGATACTATTTATAAAAAAAGGACTAAAATAATAAAACCTACCCCTAAACTCCAGCTCTATCTTTCTCCGTGTACATCCTCCTTGTGTGTAAGCCCAACAAGAGTAATTTCCAGAATTTTTTTCTGTGGCATTTTGGATGAGGAAATTGCACACTTTGCTGGCCTCACTATCGACATTACGGCGAGAACCTCCGCAATCGTGTAAAAGTCTCTTGTCGTCATTGAAATAGTATTGTATCCAATATGGCATGTCAAGGTATCCAGGCACCTTCTTTGATGAATTACTGATACAAGCTATAGTTACGTTGTAGCCTGTAGGTAGGATGTTGTCACCAGGAAATTCCATGGTTCGCAGTTCCACGGTGGGGAGGAATGGATCTGTGAAAAGCGTGATTTTGACATTTCAAAGTAGTTGTATATTCTCTGAGGAGTGTAATACTCTGACTCTTAAAAATATGCTTTTGTCCATTATGCCATGTCCTCCAGCACAAAGTCAACAAGAAAAGTCACCAGCATCATACGTAACCAGGGAGGTGTAGGTTACTAGGCAGCTTAAAGTGAATGATCACCTGAACAAACTTTGCCACTTTATTTATTCTCCGAAAGCGTCCCAAATATATCGTGTTCTTTTTAGAACTTTTTTTGTTGAAAATTCACCTTTTTATTCGATTTGAAGGACGGGAATAGTGGTCGTAGTTGGATCCATGACAGAGCAATAAAGAGGAATGGGTTCGATACCGGTTGACGACACAAATTACTTTGCATCGCTGTTTTCAAAGAACTATCACAATGCAAAGCAATCTTTTACGTCATCCCGGTATTAAACCTATTTCTCTTTCTTGCGCGGTACTAAATCAAATTGCAACTAGTTTATCCTCTTATTAGGATCCTGTAAAACAGTGAATTTGAAGGAAAGAATGTTAAGCGAACCAAAGGATTAATGTTGAGAAGTGCTGAGAATTGTTAACCGAACATATTTTTTGAGGTGATATCACTTTAAGCAAGAACGACGACGACGATGGCTAAAAGAACGTTGTCTAAAAATATCACTTTCTGTTATTGTTCTAATTACGCGATTTCTCCAAGTCGTTTGACGTGTGAATCAACATTCCAGGAATGAAATTGGCAAGGAGATTGTGGATGTTTGGAGAGAAAATCAATGTACTTTTTCGCCTCAACTAGGAGCTCATTAAGGGCAGCCCGGCTCTGTCTCCACTAATTCCTTGAGTCAACTCTTTCGCCGAGTAAATTTATTTTTAGGAAAGGGTAATCTTTCACTCAAAGTATCATATTTCCCTTGACGCAGAGATACCTCTGTTTTGATTGGCTTTTACAACAATGGGCGTGCTGAATCTTCCAAGGGAGACGTCATATAAAGAAATCTACTCAGAAAAGGGTTGACTCCTGCGCCAAGTAATTGGAGATAAACGCTCCCCTTGATGAGCTCCGGCTTCCCCACATAAACTCAAATTTGGCCATTTTACGTCGTTGTCACGACAAGGACGGCTAAAATAAGAAGAACCAAAATAAACGTGAAACGCACGCGGCGTGCAGAGCCTTTGTTTTTGTTTTGTTTTGTTTTATTTTGTTTTTTATTAGACCTATTGTTTTGTGGAGTTCTTGTAGCAGTCGTTGTCTTCCTTACTTAAGCCCCCTATGAAGAACAATCATGACCGCAACCTGACTACAGGTACTTGTATCTGGTTTAATTCATACCGATGCCGCGGCACACATAGTAGCCCCCACCCCCCACCCTTTTCCCCCTCTCGGGATATTCGATCGCAATCAAAGATTAGGGAAATGATAGACGTCCGCGTCCAGGTATAGGCCGAATTACACACATTATTGGGGACTACGTTTTCAAGTATTTCCAAAGAGTGCAATTTTTCTGCAAGCAAGGGTTGTGAGACGGGGCGTGAGTTTAAGAGAAATTTTAAAACCTGTCCATTTGCTGCTGCAATTGCTAAGAAAGCACTGTGTTCTTCAGTTATTTTTGGGCCCTGGGTTTTGGTTAGGTGAGGGCTCGAACTCGCGATATCCCGCATGGCAGACCGATGCTCAACCAACCCGCTTTCCCTGTGTGGCTATTACCCTCATTCAACCCGATTTCAGCGATTTTTTAGGCTTCTGGGTTGAGTCAAAGGGTAACTCGTTTGATTTTAAGCAAATACGATCTATAGTTACCTGCAAAGTCATTTTTGGCTGTGCTACAGCTTGTACTTGACTTGAGCAAGACACAAACTAAGAAAATAACCAACAGCATGACAGGACAAGTTTTTATCTGTTCGCCACTTGAACGTCGAAGACCTAAAATTATAGTTGACACAATGGTCAGTACATAAGTGAGAAGACATGTCCACTAAAGATCTATTAAAAATTTGAATGACTTTCTTTACTAATTTCTTTAGACTAAGCACCAGGTTGTCTTGAAGATCTCAGTGAGGAAGGAGCTTAAAGTGAGCTTAATGTTTGTATTATAAATATTCATCGCTCAAAACATAAGATTTTTTCAAGCTACATAGAGGAGTCAGATCACCTAACGTCTTAAGTTATGCCTTCTTGTGAAAAATACTTTTACGTAAAAGACATAGATGTAGGGAAAGGCCGCAGATAGCCATGTGTTTTTTGGAGTGGTTAGGCAGATTAAAATGGCGAGCGACTGGTTTAGATGCATCCTTGTCATTCTTCTCAACATCTCGAAGGTGTTCGCGGAATCGGTCACCTAGTCGTCTACCTGTCTCACCAATGTATAATTTATTGCATAACGTACAGGTTATGCAATAAATGACATTTGCGGAGGTACATGTGAAACGATCGGTGATCTTAACAGATCGCTTAGGTCCCGATATCTTGCTAGTGTTAACAATGAAAAGACAAGTTTTGCGTCGTGAGCGCGCGCATTTGAAAGTGCCGGGTTGCTCATTACTTTTGAGCGCGCTTCTAACTAAAAAGTTGCTTACGTTTTTGTCGCGTTTGAATGAAATAAGTGGAGGTTCCGAAAAGATTCTACCAGCCTCGGGATCATTTTGGAGTAATTTAAAATTACTAAGAATGATGCTTTTGACTGCGGAAAGTGAGGGTAATGGAATTCTGTCATTCTTATCTTTTTGTGACGTTTGTAGTGATGACTGTCGATCAAATTGTTGGGCGCGATGATGGCTGTACGTTATGCAATAAATTATACATTGGTGAGACAGGTAGACGACTAGGTGACCGATTCCGCGAACACCTTCGGCACTTTCAAATGCGCGCGCTCACGACGCAAAACTTGTCTTTTCATTGTTAACACTAGCAAGATATCGGGACCTAAGCGATCTGTTAAGATCACCGATCGTTTCACATGTACCTCCGCAAATGTCATTTATTGCATAACCTGTACGTTATGCAATAAATTATACATTGGTGAGACAGGTAGACGACTAGGTGACCGATTCCGCGAACACCTTCGAGATGTTGAGAAGAATGACATGGATGCATCTAAACCAGTCGCTCGCCATTTTAATCTGCCTAACCACTCCAAAAAACACATGGCTATCTGCGGCTTTTCCGTACATCTAGGTACGACGGAAAGCCGAAAGAATCTGGAACAAAACTTCATCTTTCAAATCGGCACCCTTAATCCTCACGGTATTAACGAACGCTTTTCATTTAACTAATATATTCCTATTTTTCACGTTGCCATGTTACCACCAATAGCGTAGCTCCTACTCTACTATAAAAACTACACGTAACCCATAATCCCTCGATTCGCTCTGACGAAGGGCTAACGCTCGAAACGTCAGCTTTTAGAATCTCTGTATGGTGGCCAATTCACATTATCAACTCCGTTGATAATACCAAATTTTTGTATACTACTTCCCCACCGACGCAGCACCACAGTTTCTTTAGAAACTACCCCTTCATTCCTTAAAAATATAAATGTGTCGTATGTTAATTAATTAAGTTCGACCACAAACTATGTTCTTCAGTGTATCATGCAATAAGAAAACCACAAAAAACACGTGAAACCACATTAGTATAATGTTAAAGAGCCTCTTTTAACTTTAATTATACTGCTTACAAAAACAAAAAATATTAAGCAAAATAAAGACGTTCTTAACTGCCTTAATTGTTTTTAGTTTGTTCTTAAAATTTTGGTTAATCTCAGCTTGAACGTTCTTATTAAAAGGTTCTTAAACAAAAAAAGAGAGTGTAATAATCACAGTAGTATGCACTTATCAAACACCTTTATGAGAAAGAAATTGAAATCCATTGCATGGACACATTAAAATGATGTGAAAGGGACTGGATGACGCTATTGGTAAAAACGCCGAAACATGTATTATTTCCTCTGATGGCCAAATGAAAAATTTGCTTTTTGTCTTTTGTGAAAATAAATAATTTCATTAATTAAGCATGCAATTACAGCCCGGCGTAATGGCACCTGCTGCTCCTAAACGACATCTTAAGTAGATCACTTAATGGTAAAACTATTTGGAGATCAATTTTCCCTATGGGCATCATGAATAAAGTCGAAACTCAGATTACTTTTACTGCGGAGCTCAGGCGCGCGAAGAGCACCAGCGGTGCACCAAGGGTAAGTAATTTTGGGGAATCTATCCATGCGAGAAATTTTGGTTATGGCGTCAGCGTACGCCCGTACAGACTGTCGGGATGGAGGTGAAGAGGAAAGACGGCCTTTGCGTACGGAGGTATTCGGGCAAGTTTCCTTGGTGGGAAATCGCATGACCATCGTTGCATTTGCAAGCCGCGTTTTTCTGGCCGGAAATATCGGTTTTTATGCTCAATCAAAGCCAGTTTAGCTGAAGGATTTGCATTAGTTTGAAAAAGTCTGAGATCGTCATCCAAAGACTGCGAACAACAGTCGCTTTCTAAGTTCATTACTTCTTGGTTTATTTTATTTTATTTTTTTTTTTTGTGTACTTTTTTTTTTTTGATCCGGTAAGAATCAGCGTTTGGGTGTTACGAGCAGCGAAATGGATCGGCTGTCTTTGCTAAATTACAGATTAAGGTGTACGGGTATGCGAGAGGAAAGATCGATCGTGTTGTTTGTCTTCGGACGTTGCGGCAAAGAAAGGATGTTTTACCATAAAGAATCCTCAGTTGAAGAAACCGTTCCTCGGTGAACATCGGAAGAGACTGTAAATAAACTATCAAGGCACCTTAGGATTTGCATCTGCTTAGCAAAGCAACGATTTAAATTTGTGTAAAATGAGTGATCGTTGACTTAACTAACTGTCACCAGGCTCGTACTCCTTTCTTTGGCATTAATGCGGACATTTATGTCAAATCGCTTAGTAGTTTGTCCATCTTACTATGGGATATGTTTGTTTGTTGTCGCATTTCTCCGATTTTTCCAAGAAAAGTTCAAGAAAAATTCGCATCTCTTCTTTGATTTCTTTTGTTGTTTCGACACGCCGTGAATTGGCCTTGCATCTAAAATGAGCTTATATGCCTCGCTGCCTCACATTTTGTAAAACTAGCTAAAAAAGGAAGAAGGCCTGAAAGCGTTTGCAATTATTCCGTTTTCACAGAGATTCTGACGTATTTCAACAATCACATTTACCGGCTTTTGTGTGAAATGGGTGTGAGCTTGTAAACTGCCTTGTTTGAATGTGAAATTGCAGTCGAGTAAGCTAATTTACCACACTTTAGGTTGACGTTTAATTTAATCAATAAATATTTTTTGCGGTTCTTCTGAACCGAAGAGAGAGGGAGTAAAGATTGTCAGCCGTCAAACGGAAAATGGCGCAAGTTGTGAAAGAGATTACTGTGCATGTAATTTCAGCTTTAGTTGTTGATTAAAATTGCTAGTTATTGTTTGCAAGGCTTGTTTGTTTACTGCTGTGAGCTCAGAGGTGTTTGATCTGTTTGATCACTGTAAACTGTACACACTAATGACAATTAATTTAATAATTTATGCAGAGGCACAATCATTTCCTTTAACACTATACCGCTTTCTGGGGTTAAAAACGGGAGCTTCTGATTGGTTAAAAAACGTGGCGCGAGAACTTTGAATCAACCACTGAGTTAAGTAATGCAAAATCAAAGCAATTCGCTAATTACTTTCGACACTCAATTGAAAACCGCTTTATCGTTATCATTGATGTCAAAAGTAATACCATTGACAACTTGCAGTCAAGGTTTGTAGTTTGCAATAATTATAATTGATCGATGCCAAGAATAAAACGATTGAAACCATTCTCAACTTTACGAGATTTGCACTGAGTTGATTCATGTCTTATGCTTTTGCTCTGTCAAGATCACTTTTCTCAATGAAAAGTGAAGTCGATTTCGGCGAATTTTTTCGATGTTATTCATAAAAGGAAATCGACGTTAGTTTCTTTCGTCTTTACTCTTATAGATCACAAAAATGACACCATAAAATGTTCAAAATTAGGTGAACAAAGTTCGTTTCTCTTTTAATAGGCCGTGTTCAGTGAACAGTACGGATCTCTTTGGGATTTTACCGTTTTGTTTTGTTCTGGCTTATTCTAAAATATCGAATTTGGTTTGATAATAATAAAAAAAAGCCACCGATATATGAAAGAAAGTTGAATTTGTTACAGTCACTCAACCAAAGCACATAACCGGTTCTGTTGTTGAGATCTAAAAGTAGGACTGTTAACCTAACCTACATCTACTGATTTATACCATTTACTTTTAAATGTAAACTGTAAAACTGTGATAAGGCAGAGGTTTGTTAATCATTTATGCTCATGATCATGATCATGTGATATTTCTAAAATACATGTTTGCACTTGATTGCATTGTGGCAATGGTTGTGCAGCAAAAAATTGAAAAAATTATAATCACAATAAAGAACACCTTAATGGAGTTCTGCCTAGGTGTGACCCGAAAACACTTACCCCCGGTTAGCCGACCCCCCTACGGACCGGGTCCACGGATTGCCTTACGGACCAGTGCACAGACTACCAATACGGACCCCTCTACGGGCCATCCCAAAACAACATGGAAATAAAAATAAATAAAGTAAAATAAATGACAACTGAATATTTGTCTTACCGGTTGTCTGGATAGACCACTCGTATCGGGGAAATCTCAACCGTTACGCAAATTTAACGGAATAATTCTCAGGCTCGGCCTGGCGCAAGTACCCTGCTAGCAAAGTCTCTTTTTCGATCTTCCTGTATAAGTTGGGAAGACAAAAGAAGTCTCTGCTGGCCGCCTCGACTTTCTTTGATTTGTCGCTCATCCAATGCAAAGAAATGGATGAGTCAGTCCAGTTTCGACTTGTCAAACATGTTTTTTATTTTTTATTTTTGCGCATGATCAATTGCCACGCGTCATCAATATTTGAAGAGAGTCCTTCCCTTTGGCTATGAATAGCTCTAGCCGGCAAACCCTTTTTACTTAAGCCTTTAATACCAAGAGGGAAGGCTTTATCTTAAGACTTCCCCTAAAGAAGATCACTTGTTTAACTAATAAGAGTGGTTGGTGGTTGGCGAGCATTGCCCTTTTGCCTTAGATATAAGACATCACCGTAATGAAAACACTTTTTAGTAAATTTCCTGATTCAGATTGCATATCAATCAGTATGTCACATTCTCCTTAAAAGCTTTACAGGTGTCTGTTTGCAAAGAAAATGAGGTTCAAAATTGATGGATTCTTCCAATTAATGCTTTCTTGAAGACAGTGAAAGAAGAGAAGATGATGAATTAAGGGAGAATGGCAAGGCGATAGAGCATTGGAAAATTCTGCTGTGAGAATTTCACTCTTTATCCTTTGAAGGCGAATTGTGCTTACCTTGATTTTTTTCTTTTGCAAGGAGTTACGGACACCCTGTGTGAAAAATAATGACTGTTTTATAGAAGTGTGCACTCAGTTATACATTTAATTTCAAACCTATCTTTTTTCTCCACTAAATTATTAATACCAGTTTAATAAGAAATATCGGTGAAATATACCGTTCAGGATCCAAATGAGACTAACAATGAGTCCGAGGGAAGGATCTGATTCTTTTTGCCAGCGAATACAACAAATTGGCGAACAAATGGCACTCAATGCACGGAATTTTTGTATTCAATTCGAACTCGTACGCTACGACTTCCTGTCAGGTGGTGTAAAACATCAATGACCGCAAGTTTGCTTTATACCGTGAAATTAAATCCAATGTTTGTTAACCAACTAACTTTCTAATTCTCTTTATCTGAACTTCAAACAAAAGCCTAATAAGAGAACCGGCTGACCTTGAATGACAATTAAATACATAACAAAAAAGGTTTTAAATAGATTGAAAAAAAAGGTTGATGTTCTTGCCCGTGCAATCATTCGCAGACAACTTTTGAAAGGAAGTGCTTGTAAAAAACGCATGGTACAATTAGTTTCATAAATAATCGTAATAATATTCGGCGCTTGTATAAATGTAATTGCGTCAAAGTGCCCATAATGTTTTTTTTCTCTTTTCCCATCTGATTCTCTTCATTACGCACTCAATGAACAAAATTGAAAGTAAGACAGTTGAGGTACTTTCCAAATTCGTTAGGGTTAGCCAGGAAGATGCCTTCCCCCCCCCCCCCCCCCCCCCCTCCCTCCTCTTTAGGGAGTTAGGGTTAGGGTTAGGGTTGACCTTAGGCATTCTAATTGAACTGGTATTCAGAGCTGCATCAACAAGAAAATGGCCTCTGGCGGCTCTCGCAACTGCTTTACCGGTAAGCATATGCCCAACGGCATTTTTTGCAAACACTAATTCTAGGACTTCTTGTAGACCCGAACCTGCCATTATATGACCAATACAACCAAGGAAACTCATTTCGGGGTCAAGACCTCCCAACCTTAGAACAATGGATTTAAGTTCACTATCTCAGGCTTTAGGCTCACTTCTAACAATCATGAGAGCTTTGAACCACAACGGCTGGTCAAATGTTATGACTGGTGTAACGTGATAACGCTTGGCTTGTTCACTAACAAATAGAAGTGTAGAATAAATGCACGTCTTGTTGCTTGGATCCAGGTCTATCATTGGAAGAGACATGATTGAGGCCCGGCCAGGATAATCGCCTTCGCATATCTTTTGCATAGTCCCAGACCATGCAGGTCGCGGAGATCTTAGTAGTGGTTGAGTCAGCTTCCAGAGAAGGTCGAGGTTTGCGGAAGTATCTTGCACCCTTAGGCTTCGTAGTTCTTTATAGTACAGTGGCGAAGCTTCTTCGCGTGGATCATGACAATGGCGAATGTCCTCAACAGTAACGACTTTGTTGGGAACTGGCTTGCTTATTGTTGTGCCAGGCATTATTGTAACAATAATCCCCATTCCATGAAATGTCCCCGCCCCCATCTAAAGTTCTTGTATTATGGTCGACATTGTCTGCATTATATTGAACAAAGTGACCTGGTGTGTATCCTGGGATGTCGGTGCCATGTGATGCAGCAGCACTTCTTTCGAACTTCTGGACTGCTGGATACGAAGAACAGAAACCGTGAGCGTGTAGTGAGTCAATAAAGAACTGACATGCAAAATGGTGATGCATTTGGACACCAAGACCAAGCTGTAGAGGTGCTAAAATCACCCTTTGCCCTTGTTGCTCGGACAATGGCTTGACCAACCGAAGCAATCTGCAGCTCAACGGCCTTGCCAACAAAAAGAATGCGAAGGAAAAGTCGCAACAGATCAGGGATGAACTCCAAATTCTTTTCAGTTGAAGACATTTGGTCGCTAGATGGGAAATTGTACCTTGAAACGTCTAAGTTCTTGATATCACTCTTGCGTAGCTTCGCTGCTGTCTCAACAATTCTTCTTGCCTTCTCTGCTTCACAAAATTCTTTTTTTGGCTGACGATAGAACTCGCTGATAATTGATGACACTATATGGTGGAATGTGACAACATTGGCTTCCTTGTGCAAATTAGTTACCACGATTTTGTCTCCAAAATGTTCCTTTAGCTTTGCTTTCATGCACACAGCTCTATATGCCTGTTCTTCGGAACCCTGTAGATACTCCTGCATTTTGTTGACAAGATCAGTTATTGTAATTTGCTCCTCATCATTTTCCTCTAGGAACTTTGCAACTTTCAGAAATGCCGTAGCCTTAACAGTGTCGACTGGCCTTCCCTGCCGCGGTCGCTTTGTGTCCTTGTCTGAGCCATCATCACTGCAGTGTTGTAGAGGGACCTGCTTACCTGTACGAAAGTTAACGCTTCATGCTTGATGGTAAACAGCGTCTGCTGCATGCAGATCTTGAGCGTACTCTAGTCTGCCTAACTATATTTCAGCCCATTCATCATTTCTTTCTTCGCAGATCTGAGTTATAGATTCTTGGAAGTCTTGCTTTCTTACAGGA
>OX421452.1:33963980-34006480 GCA_949126865.1 Montipora capitata | reverse complement strand
AAATAGATAATTAATTGAACACGCGATCCATTTTTTATGCACAAACTCAGTGCAACAGTGCATGTTTAGACAAGAAAAACAATTTTGGTGCTTGTCTCAGTACTTTTTGCCTCATACGAATGCTCGGGTTGGGTGGTGGGACAGCCTGCCTCTCAAATGACGTGACCCATGACTCCGATCCATGCACGTTGCGCTTGCCGACTTTGTCTTTGAACGTAGCTATAGAAATACGCACAATTAAATCTTAAGTTAAACAATGTTGT
Source organism: Montipora capitata (assembly GCA_949126865.1). Classification (NCBI taxonomy): domain Eukaryota; kingdom Metazoa; phylum Cnidaria; class Anthozoa; order Scleractinia; family Acroporidae; genus Montipora; species Montipora capitata. Next base: position 34,006,217 of record OX421452.1, on the reverse strand, counting down.
TTGACGGCAAGCGTTTGCCTTTAATTTGTGTTGGAGTATTTGACCAAAATATTAAATAGAACTGATGGTATTTTAAGAAAATTTCAACTTTAAGCATAATTTCAAGCAAATACGAACATTGCCAGAGTTATAGTATGTTACTTTTACGACCACAATCTATGCAATCCCAGACAATGGCTATGATAAATTTGTTAGCTATTATATACAATGATCTGTTACATTTCTTCATACCTCGTTACTGACATAAAATGCAGCCTTTCTGCGCTTGTTGTACATCACGATGATCAAGATTGCCACTGCAATGAGCAGAACAACTACTCCAATGACAACCGAGATCCACATCAAGAAAACGCTGGACAAGTTAGAAGCGTCACCTGACAGAAAATAACGAAGGACACTGAGAAAAAATCAGGCTGGCGTACGCACAAATACCGGTCATCCTTTGCATCTCCCACAAGTACTACTGCGAACGCAAACGGGATGAGTTTTTCCTCGGGGAACGTCGGGTTTTCCTTCCTCGTGAAAATCGATTCTGAGCGGCTAATTATACCTCCGGCTATTGTGCTGTGCCCCTAGATGATACATAGATCGCTTAGCAGCTTCCCAAGGAACCTTATGCATACTTTCGGTCCTCTAGCAATTCAGTCCTCAGGACTGAAAGAGAGCCAGGTTAACGTTATGTTTTAGTTTAAGTCATTCATAGACATAACATTTTCGATGAGGTTTTACATTGAAGAATACAGATAGCTTATAGGGGAAAGCTTGGCGTGAAAATGGTGCTCTTTACACATTTTTTTAGAATGGACCGAAACAAAGAAAGCTGGGGCGGCAAGATAAACGCGAGCGGGATTACAAATTGTTTAAAGTGCACATGATTCAAAATTTCACCACCATTTGTTATTTTTAAATCTAAAATGTAATTCTCTGAGAAGCATTTCTGGATAAGAACAATTTAGTTTCTGTTCCGAGAACATATCTAAAATACGAAAAAACCTCGCGTACTTTTTAGGGGAAATATGAGACAAAGGCCTGGGTTCGAATTGCGGATTTTGATGTCATCGTTTGTGTAAACTTGCAACTTGTGCGAAGATTCAGTGCGGTTGTGAGCGTATTTTTTTCCTACGTTTACGATTTAAAGCGTTAAAAGCGCACACAGAAATATGGAGTATTCCTTGATCTTCTTTTTCGGCAGTTGTAGTTAAGTTATTTAACGAAGAATAACAATTTGGTATGAAATTCACATCAGGCGAAATCTTGCGGTGTGTTCACATCACTCTTAAGCCCGTCAATTGCATTTTCCCTTCACTTGTATTTTCAGTTCTCGGTATCCAGATTGCAGCTCTCCTCCTCTGCGGTCTTAAGGACTTCTCTGAGGTCTGGAGTTGAGTTAATTATCCATTTGTGTACATTTCATCATTAAAAGACGCGAGGTGAATTTTATTTGGAAGGCGTTTTATAGAATTCGTACGTTCGATGACTAGATGGTTTTCTGCCGTTGCAATCGCTGGTTCATTTCCCTTTCTTTTTGCTAGGTCTATGGTTAAGAAAGGGTTAAATAGTTAATTCTGTTGAAATATAAGTGCCACATGGCCAACGTTTGCAAAAATGTAACCCTTCCTTGTACTTGTACATATTCATTGGCGTGAAATTGTCATCTTCCCACGACCTGCTCCCGTCTGACCTTGTAGCTCAGTCGGTAGAGCAGCGGTAATTTAATCCGAAGGTCGTGGGTTCAATTCCCACCCTGGTCAGAGTTCTTCTCTGTCCTTGTGTAGGCCCGATGCCATTAGTAGAGCTGACTCTCACATCATTGTTACATGGGTAAAAAATAGCACTTCACATTACCCTCAAAATAGTTAATTCTATCGTTAAGAAAGTTCGTTTCTTAAATCTTCAGACCCCAGACATATCAGCTAGATCGACCCTTCGTGCAAAACACAGCACCGGGTCGACGTATTTCGTCCATTTCTTTCTTCAATCCTCCTTTGTCAGAAGAAGATGCACTGATATACCTGGAGTCAAACTGGGGTTTTTGCAGCTGACTAGCCCAGGGCCGCAATCAACACAATATTTTCCGCAGACTCTCCGATTTGTCGTGTTTTTTTTTATATTTTCTGCTGCAATCTAACACAACTGATGATGTCATGAACACCCTTTTTGCCGCTCGGGAAATGTCGCAACTTTTTGGCCAAAATTTATAAGTTCGCGATGTGAAAAAACTCACGTCGGACATTTGTAGGAAGATTCTGATAACGAGATACTATCAAGCAAAGCCTGAATTTTAAGGATATGAAATAAACACTAGTGATGAAATTTCGAGTCATGTGCACTTTAATTAACACTTAGTAGTTAATAATAAATTAAGTAGTGGAAATACACTCATCGGCCTTTTGACGAAACCTTCGGTCTTTTGGAATATAAAGTTACATATTACCAGAATCAGACTTCCGGCGAGGCAGCCCACACAACACACGCTAAGTGAGGAATGATGTCAACCGGGTGTTGTGTTAGCTGCTATTAGAGCAAGACCTTCAAGAGTTTGATTTATTAAAATGTCTCTTTTGACATTTTGCGACGCTATAGCCTCTTCTAGGTGTGAATTCGAAGGGTTAACAGGTATTATTATCAATACGCACGGCCAAATGACAAACTGCCCCCTGTAAAACGTGCCTTTTTGCTAGCCAAACGGGAAATGCCCCGGCTAAAAATGCATTTGGCGCCCTGATTCTGATTGGCTGCAGGCATGATGTCAAAAAAGCTTCGCTCGGCCAATGAGATCCTGAGGATATCATTTCAATATCAGATTTGGGGGAAATTTTGTGGATGACTTTTTCTGCTCTTTTTTATTTTTTTCTCAATTTCTGCTCTTGTTTTTCTGATCGTATTTTAGCAACAACTTTCCATACCATAGTTTCATGCTACATCTCTGTTAAACATTTCTTTTCTTGATAAACCACTTAACACTAAAGACTGCAATGCCGTGTAACGATCTATGCATCACTGTCTGGGTTCATCCAACGAAATGCATAGATCGTTACACGGCATTGCAGTCTTTAATGTTGAATGTTTATTATTTTTTTCTTATTAAGGACGGTGCCTACTAATTCAAAGGTATTTTTGCCCCAATTTGTGATTATGCAGGAAAGGTAGATCTTAACAAGTGTTACTGAAATCCAAAAAGAAAATTGGGGGATAACCACGCATTTTTCAAAGATAATTCCTGAACAATATTTGTAAAAAGCTCTAAAATACAAAGCAATGTATGGCGTTCTTTCTCAAATTGAAACTCAATTATCTCTAAAGAATGCTTGGTTACCCTCAATTTTCTTTTTGGATTCCAAGAGTACTTAAGAAGATCTACTTTATCTGCATAGTTTTAAACCGCGCAAAAATATCCCTGCATTAATAAGCATCGGCAATAGGAAATCCGAGTATCTGGAGATGCGTAGAACTTATGCGCAATAACATTATTAGACATCGTCCTTAATTGAATTTGTACGATTTTGCCTTGCGCGATCGTTCCGCACGCTCGGGCGCAAATGATGCTACTCTGGCCACAAATAAACTATATGCTCTCCAAACGTCATGTGATTGTCCTATTTATATTCACGTTTACCATTGTAATTGGCACCCGGAGAATAAATCAAGTGCACATAACAAAGGGCCCGCGCAATTCGGTTTCCGTGTTAATACAATAAACTGCACAGCCACCCAAGTAACTAGAACTTGCCTTTTATGGAGAGAATCGCCTTCCTTGAGACAACAGCTTTTCCCACCCCGTTTGTTGCGCGACAGTTGTATGTACCCCCATGTTCCTCTTCAACAGGGTAAATCCTGAGCACAGAAATGGCGCTGTAGTTGCCATGGGAACTTGTAGCACTACCATCAACGCTTGCTTCATCATTTTTCAGCCAAGTTATCTCAGGGACTGGAAAACCCTCTGCCAGGCACGTGAAGACAACCAGGTCACCAGGACTCGTGGACGTACTTGTTGGATGGCCATAAAATGACAAGTAACCATTTGCAGGTCCTGCTGAGAAAAAAAAAAACGAACACTCGTACCAACCAATTGTTGCTTTGCATCTGCGAAATGAGACGACCATATTGAAAATGGCCCTACAAGTTTTGCGTGAATAAATGAATAAATGAACAAACGAAAGAACTTTAAAATAGTAATGTATATCTGCATCTAACAAAGTAAATAATCACCAGGGGTGTTATTGTTTACCGCCAACTCTATAAAGTTTTAATTAAAGGGAGAGGAAGGGGGATCCTAAATACCAGGACTTGTCCAATGACAAGTAATGTATCACATGATCTGTGTGTCTACGACAAATGAAGTGTAAGTCTCACAGTGATGTTTGTTGGTTCCCTGTAATAGTGCAAGGCAAACACAGAGAGGGTTTTCACCGGTAAGGAGGTCCCTGTAGAGAACGAGGGCACAAATTTCCCCATACAGACAGGCCATGACTTTTAACAAGAAGGTGGTCCCACGATAATCTTGATGCTAGATACTGGCCGCTTGATCCGTTCTTCACTAAATGGTTGCTGGTGTTCTGAATAACCGCATGCACCTAACTAACCAAAGATTGTTTTTGTTTGGGAGTTTCCTCTCAGCAAATTTAAAAAAAAAACCGTTGTCTTATTTATGGTAACTTGTCAGAGCGTCAGCTGTGTGAGTTAAAAAAAGGAACGAACTGTATATTTAATTTCTGTCTCCTCACCAAAACGTTCCTACAATCATAACACCAGGCAGTTTAAGTACTTAAGTAATTTTACTCGACGTTTTTCGAATTGATGACTGTTGGTATTGTAGTCTTCATGCATGTAGCTACGGGGAGTTTGATCTTAAAGTTTCAGTAAAAAAAATTAATTAAAATTACGAGCAATGTATCGAAATGCATATATATATACCGCCACCGAAAGTCACAGATTGCGAACGTGAAGCAAGAATCATCAACGCTCCTTCTTTGGAGTAAGCCATCCCGTCTGTATTCTTCGCAAGACAGCTGTACTTGCTAGAAGTTTTCTCCTCTCTAAATAAAACAAGTATGAGTGTCGAGATGCTGCCGGTTTGAATGACTGTTCCGTTCGCTTCAGTGGAGTTGTCTCTTAACCAGCTAATTAGGGGTGTAGGATTTCCAGTGGCTTTGCATATAAAGGAAACAATAGTAAAGTTCCCTTCAAGGAAAACTTGAACGTTTTGAGGATGGAAAGTAATGGTGGGACCTGTGAACAAACAAAACAGAGTAAAATACACTCTCCTCTTTGTGGTTGTGCTTCATAAAGGCTTAACCGAGCAACCTGAATGGTTAACAAGGAAATCATGTACCAACGGGATTGATGATGTTACACTGGAATGTAGGAAGAGCCATGCGTGGGTGGTTACACGAGAGAGCCCATTTGCATGGATGCAGTATTATCAGTACTCATTTTAGTTAAGCCTCAATCAATACCTAGCTAAACTCAACTCCTCTATCAATTGGGAAAAACTGATTAAATCAAATAACTTGATATTAAAGCAGATAGAAATGAAATGTTTGTTTATGGTGGGAGAGAAAGATCGGAGTTCTAAGAGACATGGTGCAGATTAGAGAACGCATAACATTCTCAACACGTAGATTTAGGCAAGCCTAAAAGCGGAACCCCAGGTTATTTATTCTTACAATAAGTTAACCTGGATTGAGCCTGCGATCCAATCAAAACCCAGTATCTGGTCAGCGGACAACTTACAAATAGCTGAACCCTTCTACCTCTAAACTTGAGTCCGTAATACTGGTCAGCGGATGCCTTGTTTGACAGGTGTCAATTGACCATAACATGAATGATCCAACCCTTTCTCTACCTTGAATTCACGATTATCATGAATTCTTCATTTGCTTTCAATTTACTATTATCGTGAATTTCGAAGACTGAAAGCTTGATATAGATCATGGGAAATGGTGATATACTTTTAAAAAGACATCTTAAGTGTTTTTGACTCGAAGCTGAGAAGGACTCGAACGTGGGAATGTTGGTTAACCCGTCACCTAAAAATCCATTTTCTAATGTCACCTGTTGAATGCCCAATATCAAAGATGTATGCTGTAAACTAGACAAACATTCAAGTATTGATTCTCTACACTTGAGCTCGCGATATGGTCACGTGATACTGGTCACATTGGCATACATGAAAGGGTGGACGGTCGTACGGTAGTACAGTCAACGAAACCTATTTTTTTCGCACAGATGGGTTTCCATATTTTTTTTACCAATAGTGCTCCGCGCGCGCCTTTTGAGCACGGAAATCCGCTATAACTTTGACTCCGGGAAAGGAACTCGGAACACATTGGTTGAAGGCAAGTCTTCTCGCCACTGCTCTCTTTAATTGGGAGTGTATCACGGCGGCCACTGCAACCCATTGACTTCACAGCGGAAGTTCACATTGCAGAGAAAATGTGTCGAAACGCGCAAGTGCGGAGAACGAGACAAGGAGTAGCAAAATCTGGTCCCCAGCACCTCCGTTACCCTGGTCTACCGGAACGGGCGCGGGAGGCTCTGGAATAATCCAAAACTGAAAGCAGAAAACTCTAGCTCCAGTTGAATAACTGCGCGTGTATTAAGGGAGGCGATCAGAATCAACAAAAACATCTGGACTTCATCTTGTCATATAAGCGCCTACTTTTCACTCGCGAGACAGTACACTACAAAATTCCTTTCATACCTTGTGTAGAGGTAATCACAATATTTTGAATGCAATTTGGAGTAAATAAGTGCGAGTGTTTTTTCAAAGGCAAACAAGAAGAAAAGTAGAAGCAGCGCACACGTATCACCAAATAACGCGAAAATTGCGTTATCGAGCGTTTGCATTCGATTAGTTATCTCTGACTTTCTTTGATCATTGACTTATCAGAATACTTGGTTTTCTTCCTCTTTTTGCCCTGAATCACCTCTTTTCTGCACTGCCTTACCTGAAAACTGCATTTCTCTTAACCAATTAGAACTAAGTATTTTCTCATATACATTATTAACTTAAAAATATTATAAAGCGATAAACATACTTTGCGTTAAACTTAAACTCGTATCAGGAGATATCTTCCAGCCAAAAGGGTTTCTTGCCTCGCACCAATACACTCCTTCGTCAGTGGACGTAACACTTTTAAAAGATATCAGCGAGGCACGTTTTACCACTGAAAGGTTCTCCTCAGATACTGGGACCCCATCTTTGAACCACGTGATCACCGGAAGGGGAACGCCTGATGCCTCACATATCATATTTACCACACTTCCAGAAGAAACAGGTAGCTCTCGAGGAGGGATTTTGGTAAACGTTGGAGGTGAAGGTGCTAGAATGAATTAAAACACAATAAAATTTATCATAATAAGATTAACACCGGCCTCCCGTTCATTCAAAGGCTTGGTTACCTAGCTCGCGCGTAAAAAAGGCAAAAGTGGCAAAAGAACCAGACTAAAGAAGCTTAAGGTGGCTTTATATAGTTTCCTGACCGCGCGCAACCTGGTTACTAGAAAGTGGCTGATGGCGCGAGCTTTAAAAGTTCGCGCGGGCCACGCGCAGCTCTGCCACGCGGAAAGTAAACAAACATGGCTTCCCAACTTTGCAATTTTTTTTTTCGTCAAAATTTTGTGGACGTATCATCTTTTCGAAATGTTTACCTATCTGTAAGAAGGCTGCCAATTCTTTAGAGTCCGACAGAAGGTTAAAAAACATATTAATAATTTCCCACTGTTCTGAACATCTCAACTGATTCTAACAACCATCGATCGAGGGATACAGCCGTCGTTGGGGTCGTGAACGCTATGGAGCTCTCGTTCTAAATTCCTTCGTTTTCTTTGCTCACGTATTAAAACATTAGATCTTAAGAAGAGGTACGCGCGCGCCTGAACGGGGTTGGGAATTTCACGCATGCTCAAATGGCGATACTGGCAAATATATTTTCTGTGGATATGTTGTGCGATGGAAAATATGCTAAAGCTTCACGTGAAATTACTCCAGTTTTCTTTGGTGAGATCTCTTTAGATTTTGCAGAGCGATAATTACTGTTTACGCCTTCTGTCTGCCAATTCATCAAAAAATTTTGCAAGACGATATATTTTTTAAGTGGAGCAAAAAAAACAAAACACAAAATTCGCTAAAAGCGACGAAACTACCTTTGTAACCTCTACTTTTTTGGCCTTCAGAAGATTCCTCTGGACCAAATGTCATGTAAGGTCAAAGTTTAGAAACTTTTCACTGAAGGAAATGCAAGAAAATCGACTTATCTTTAGAGAGTTCTAAGTTCAAGTAAAATCCCGTTAATTTAACAACGCTGGTTGAAAGGAGTAGCTCTGGTTTTTAGAAGCAGTTTAAGAGCAATGCGAAAATTCCCGTGGATAGTGGATATTAGCGCGCGCCAAATGAAAAGGGAATAACCACATGGAGCCCCGTTAAATGAGCAAACAAAGACGCCCGGGAGTCATGGGCTGATGATCTATTACCAAGGGCGCTAACATCGGGTAGAATAGTCCGCGCCGCTGATTTCGTTAATTTTTTTGCAGCGAAAATAGCAAACCATCCTCACTGCCTTAGCGGAATTAAGATATGGGAGGCCAAATTTAGCCAACAAGCTCTGGACAACAAACAATAGACGAAAAAACCGAAATTGAAAACAAGAAACTTTAATAAACGACCCTCTCAGGAACCCATGATCCGGAGCCTACAACTCTACTGTGTTCGTGTGACGGCGTTTTCGCAGACCGATTTATTTTTAGATTGAATTTCCCGCGAATGAGACTCCCACAGGAGCCCGATGACAAAATTACAAGAAATTAAGCTGACGTCATAGGGTCACCGAACCGGAACTGCCTTTGTTTTTTTCCCGAAAAGATAGTCTAAAAATAGATCGGTCTGTAAAAATGCCGATACATAGGCCCAGTATGGGAGCTGTAGGCTCCGGGTCGTGGGTTCCTGCCCTCCCCAAATCTCAGAAAGCCCAACCGAAAACACAGGGAAGCGAAAGTACACCCACACACTAAAGGAAAGCAGGGGGAAGCCCTGGAGATCGTTTTTGAAACGAAACAATTCATCCGCGGAAACCGCTACAGGAAGAGAACCTCCAGCCAACTCTGAAAAAGAGCGAAAATTAAAAGCGCTCATCACCAGCAGAGCCACGACGAGCAGAGGGGAGACAAAGCAGCCGACACACACGCATAACTGATTAGAGTTTTCTACCACATATGAACCATGTGAGCGTTAGCCCTACTAATGGAAATGGGCCCACACAACGACAGAAGGTCGTGGGTTCAATTCCCACCCTGGTCAGAGTTTTTCTCTGTCCTTGTGTGGGACCATTTCCATTAGTAGGGCTAACGCTCACATGGCTTATATGGGGTAGAAAACTACAGTAGCACTTCACATTACACTATAATCAGTTACGCCTGTTGAAATATAAGTGCTACATGGCCAACGTTTGCAAAAAAATAACCCTTCCTTGTGTCGACACACACGCAGCTCGATACACGAGCAACCAAATACTCGAAACGCGAGTAATCTTACCGCTCGAGACACGAGTAACCAAAAAAGAAATGACTGAAACAAGCTAGACGCAAGGGTGTCCTAGCCGTTAGATATAGAAGGAAACAAAACGCCTGACACGCAAAAAACGAAAACGCTAGAAACACGAGCAATAAAAAAAACGTAAAAGGCTGCAAAGAACGAGGCGCAAAGACAAGAGCCACCTAAACGTATGCAAACCAAACAACCGAAACTAGAAACGCGAGAACAAAACACCTTTGGTAACCGACACCCTAGAAGGACGTGCAAATAAACAACTGGACACAAAAGCGGTAAGCAATGCAAAAATGGCAAAAGTGGGCAACGAAACACCACAAAACGCGAAACACAAGTAAAAAAACAAGCCTAAGACTACGAGCGGTACAAAAAAAAAAACGAACTAGAGACGCACGTAAAAGAAGGAGCGGCGTGAGACGAAAACCAAAGCTAACCGAGCTGATTGAAAAAGAGAAAACGCCTGACGCGCAAAAAGAAGAAACAAACTCGTGCGAACAAGAAATGGAGAAACGAAGCTACAAATTAAACCTTATGGACTTGAACAGCAGCTTAGGGGTTTGCTCCGGAGAAATTTGACCCGGAGGATTCTGAACAGCAACCAGAGCAGCCGGATCGATATCCGGCTCAACAGTGGTAGCCATAGCCTTAAAACAGGACAGCAAAAAGAAAAGGCTTCGGCGAGGTGAGCCAAATAACTAGAAATAAAATTCTGCTACTGGAGGCCGAGCGCGTAACTTGGCAAAAGTGGCAAAAAGACCACAATCTTAAGTAAGCAACCAAACCCCCGGAGAGTCATGGGCTAATAATATATTCCCAAAAGCGCTAACATCGGGGAGGAAATTCTGCGCGGCTGTTTTCGTGAAAATTTAGGTGGCGAGAATAGGGAGTGCATCTAATTACCTGGGCGCATTTCTAAACATATTCGGGAGTATGGACATGTATTGTGATACGCGGCCTATGAGTCAGCGTCTTCATCCCAGGAAATTATTGCTCTAACCATCTGCAGCTGTAATTACAAACTGTGATTCTCATCAGTTTAACAAAAATGAGGGTCGGTCTTGCCGGAGTTGAACATACTACCCTCCCTGCAGTGGTGCGATGCTGCTCCTTGACTGGGTTAACCGGTCAGATGAAAAGGTCAGGGGCCGGTTGTTCAAAAGCCGATTAACGCTAATCCCAGATTAAAAATTAACCAAGGAGTTTATTTCTCTACTCCCAAGTGCTGTTCAACGCTGATATTCGGCAAAACTTCACATTAGAAGGAATCAATCTCAAAAAAACAAAAATAAGCAAAATAAATTTTCACCAAAAAGCTGAAAACAAGAAACAAAAATTTACGCTAATCCTGGATTAAGTTAATCGGCTTTCGAACAACCGGGCCCAGGTAGTTAAAGTTAATTTTTTTTTATATTCCTCAAATGCTACGCGAGCTATGATTGGCTAAATTAGCTGGCGGTATTCTAATGTACGGCCCGCCAAATTTGATTTTTTTATTTAAAAATTTCTAGCAAGCTTTTCATAGCGTTTATGTTAAATAAACTTGTAAAACTGTTTGAATCTTGTAAGCAACTATTTAAAAAAGCCAAAAAAATTCATTCGTTCCTCGGATTTGGATGCGGCAATCTTTGGGGCAGTTGAATCTTCCGCTTGAATTCAACTAGTTAACTTTCCCGAGCGCCTGATTACTTCAGAGATATAATAAACATCTTACTAACTTCGTTTTCTCGGTGCGTACTGATTTATAGCCCCGGCATAAATCAACGGAAAAATTTCGGTCCGTAACTGTTAATAACAGTACAGACGAAGAAAACGAGGTTCGTAAGAGGTATGTAATATAGATAGATTTCATTTACCCTGGTAGATTATTCATACTTTTGCACCCTTTGGTTCTAATGTCCCTACGCTGATACTATTTATAAAAATAAGACTAAAATAATAAAACCTACCCCTAAACTCCAGCTCTATCGTTCTCCTTGTACATTGGATTTGATTCAAAGACCAACAAGTGTAATTTCCAGAATTTTTTTCTGTGGCATTTTGGATGAGGAAATTGCACACTTTGCTGGCCTCACTATCGACATTACGGTGAGAACCTCCGCAATCGTGTAAAAGTCTCTTGTCGTCATTGAAATAGTATTGTATCCAATATGGCATGTCAAGGTATCCAGGCACCTTCTTTGATGAATTACTGATACAAGCTATAGTTACGTTGTAGCCTGTAGGTAGGATGTTGTCACCAGGAAATTCGATTGTTCGTAGTTCCACGGTGGGGAGTAATGGATCTGTGAAAAGCGTGATTTTGACATTTCAAAGTAGTTCTATATTCTCTAAGGAGGGTAATACTCTGACTCGTAAAAATATACTTTTCTCCATTATGCCATGTCCTCCAGTACAAACTCAACAAGAAATGTCACTAGCATCATATATAGCCAAGGAGGTGTAGGTTACTAGGCAGCTTAATGTGAATGATCATCTGAAAAAACTTTGCCACTTTATTTATTCTCCGAAATCGTCCCAAATATATCGTGTTCTTTTTAGAACCTTTTTGTTGAAAATTCACGTTTTTATTCGATTTGAAGGACGGGAATAGTGGTCGTAGTTGGATCCATGACAGAGCAATAAAGAGGAATGGGTTCGATACCGGGTTGACGTCACAAATTACTTTGCATCGCTGTTTTCAAAGAACTATCACAATGCAAAGCAATCTTTTACGTCATCCCGGTATTAAACCTATTTCTCTTTCTTGCGCGGTAGTAGATAAAGTTTCAACTAGGTTTTTTTTCGTTTTATGAGCCTGTAAAACAGTGAATTTGAAGGAGAGAAAGTTAAGCAAACCAAAGCATTAGTGTCAGAGAAGTGCTGAAAATTCCTAACCGAAAAGGCTTTTTTTTTTCTTTTTCTTTTAGGTGATATCACTTTAAGCAAGAACGACGACGACGACGGCTAAAAGAACGTTGTCTAAAAATACCACTTTCTGTTATTGTTCTAATTACGCGATTTCTCCAAATCATTTGACGTAAAAAGAGTGTATCAACATTCTGGCAATAAAATTGGCATGAAAGTTGTGGATACTTGGGGAGCAAATAAATACTTTTTCGCCTCCACTAGGAGCTCATAAAGGGCACCCTGTATCTCCACTAATTCCTTGAATCAACCCTTTCCCGGGTAAATTTATTTTTTAGGAACGGGTAATTTTCCACCCAAAGTATCATATTTCCCTTGGCGCTGAGATAGCTCTACTTTGATTGGCTTTTACAACAGTGGGCGTGCTGAATCTCCCAAGGGAGGCGTCATATAAATAAATCTACTCGGAAACGGGTTGACTCCTGTGCCAAGTAATTGGAGATAGACGCTCCCCTTGATGAGCTCCTGCCTCCCCACATAAACTCAAGTTTGGCCATTTTACGTCGTTGTCACGACAAGGACAGCTGAAATAGGGACCAAAACGTGAAACGCACGCGGCGTGCAGAGCCTTTTGTGGCGTTCTTGTAGCAGTCGTTCACGGTCTTCCTTACTAAACCCCCTATGAAGAACAATCATGACCGCAACCTGACTACAGCTACTTGTATCTGGTTTTATTCATACCGATGCCGCGGCACACATAGTAGCCGCCACCCCCCCCCCCCCCCCCCCCGCACCCCTTTCCCCCTCTCGGGATATTCCATCGCAATCAAAGATTAGGGAAATGATAGACGTCCGCGTCCACGTTTAGGCCGAATTACACACATTATTGGGGACTACGTTTTCAAGTATTTCCAAAGAGTGCAATTTTTCTGCAAGCAAGGGTTGTGAGACGGGGCGTGAGTTTAAGAGAAATTTTAAAACCTGTCCATTTGCTGCTGCAACTGCTAAGAAAGCACTGTGTTCTTCAGTTATTTTTGGGCCCTGGGTTTTGGTCAGGTGAGGGTTCGAACTCGCGATATCCCGCATGGCAGACCGATGCTCAACCAACCCGCTTCCCCTGTGTGGCTATTACCCTCATTCAAGCCGATTTCACTGAGTGATTTTTTAGGCTTCTGGGTTGAGTCTACGGGTAACTCCTTTGATTTTAAGCAAATACGATCTATAGTTACCTGCAAAGTCATTTTTGGCTATGCTACAGCTTGTAGTTGACTTGAGCAAGACACAAACTAAGAAAATAACCAACAGCATGACAGGACAAGTTTTTATCCTTTCGCCACTTGAACGTCGAAGACCTAAAATTATAGTTGACACAATGGTCAGTACATAAGTGAGAAGACGTGTCCACTAAAGATCTATTAAAAATTTGAATGACTTTCTTTACTAATTTTTGTAGACTAAGCACCAGGTTGTCTTGAAGATCTCAGTGAGGAAGGAGCTTAAAGTGAGCTTAATGTTTGTATTATAAATATTCATCACTCAAAACATAAGATTCTTTCAAGCTACATAGACGAGTGAGATCACCCAACGTCTTAAGTTATGCATTTCTTGTGAAGAGTACTTTTAAGTAAAAGACATGGTTCTTTTTTTTTTTTTTGGTTTTATTAGAATCCACGTGTACGTAAACGTTACCACAACTCAAGATACACTTTCTTTTCTTTTTTTTAATAAGAATGTCTAATTTTGGGGCTGAGCCTGAACGTTCTTATCTTTTTTGCAATATGAGCTAGCCTGAAAACTGACGTTGACTTCTTAATATAATGTATCGTATATTATAACTAATTAAGTTCGACCACGAACTGAGTTGTTCTTCAGTGTATCTTGCAATAAGAAACCACAAAATACATGAAGTCGCATTAGCATGATGTCAAAAAAACGTGACTCTTTTAACTTTACTTATACTGCTCACAGAAACAAAAACAACAAATATTGAGCAAAATAAAGACGTTCTTAACTGCCTTAACTGTTTTTAGTTTGTTCTTAAAATGTTGGTTAATCTCAGCCTGAAAGTTCTTATTAAAAGGTTCTTAAACAAAAAAACAGAGAGTTTAATGGGAATGAACCACGGTTTTCAAAAGCACCACCACCCTCTAAGAAGACATCGCATTTTATCTGTTTCCATCTCGCAGGATCCTAAAATTTCTTTGGGTTGCCTTTGCATCTGAAGAAAATGCCTTAGCAGGTACAGGGTACAGGGCAAACAGAAGATTACTAAATTGATTTTTTTTTTTCAACCCAGAGATTTTTTTTTTTTTTCAAAGGTGTCTCGGGGAAACTCGGAGCGTTCCTTTGCAGGAGTCGAAACCTACGAAATTCCGATAACTAGTTCGGATGCTCTGTCACTGAGCTTCAGCAGGAGACTCGTGAAAGCCAGCGTCAAGGTTCATGTGACAATTTTCCCGCTACACTACTAGCATTGAATAAAAATGTCGAAACGGTTCCTTTTCGCCGCTATTGAATTAAATGACTGGCACGGAAATTCAGTCTTTCGTTTAATATTTTTCAATCATTGTGAAAAGGTAAGTGGCTTCTTTTTTTAGTTCCTATCATAGTAGTATGCACTTATCAAACACCTTCTTTATGAGAAAGAAATTGAAATCCATTGCATGGACACATTGAAATGATGTGAAAGGGACTGGATAACGCTATTGGTAAAAACGCCGAAACATGTCTTATTTCCTCCGATGGCCAAATGACAAATTTTCTTTTAGGCTTTTGTGAAAATAAAAATAATAAATTAATTAAGCATGCAATTACAGCCGGCGTAAATGGCACCTGCTGCTCCTAAACCACATCTTACGTAGGTCACTTAATGGTAAAACTATTTGGGGATGAATTTTCCCTATGGTCATCATGAATATAGTAAAAACTCAGATTACTGTTATTGCGGAGCTCAGGCGCGCGAAGGGTAAGTAATTTTGGGGAATCTATCCATGCGAGAAATTTAGGTTACGACGCCAGCGTACGCCCGTACAGACTGTCGGGATGGAGGTGAGGAGGAAAGACGGCCTTTGGGGACGTGGGTATTCAGGCAGGTTTCCTTGGCGGGAAATCGCATGGCCAGGGTTGCATTTGGCATTTGTCGGGGAATATCGGTCTTCATGCTCATTAATCAAAGCCAGTTTAGCTGAACGATTTGCGTTAGTTTGTAACAGTGCGACATAGATTGCGTAGAAAGACTTTTTGCAAACAAGTTTGCCATATTCATTTTCAGAAAAAAAAAAAAAGCCGAAAAAATAAATACGTTATTAGAGCTATTGTTATTTCTACCCCGCTAAGAATGCAAAATTTAAATAAGAAAAGAAAAACAAACTGAATTGTGGTAGTTGTAGTTGCCTATTGGTGATGTTTTTCTATTATAAATCTTATAATCATGTTTTGAACCGTCCGATTTGAATTCTAACCTCAAGATTTGCAGGATCGTGACAAGAATGATATAGGCAATAAGTTAAAATGAAAAATCGCTGGTCTTTCAGTTATATTAAGACGGTATATACGCAGAGCGCCTTAGTCACTTTATTAAGGCTTTTTGGGAATATGGCTTAATATATTGATAAATTATGATTAATTTAACTGAAAGCAGATAAGAATGGTTGGTGGCACAATAGTCCTCTAATGTATCGTGACCTTCTGAACATGTTAGAGGGCAGAATTTTACTACTTGACACGCTAGAAATTTCAGACAGCAAATGCGGTTATTATGTGTTAAGAGTATCAAAGGAACCTATTACATTCACCGTTCAATCTGTGTTGAATTAAAATCCTAATTGGATAAAAGTCAATGGGGTCAATGGACTATCCCAGCTCGTCCTTTTGGGGATATTTTGCCTTCCTCTCACTAAAATGAAGGACCTTCAGCTTCACGCAACTGGCTGCAGAATCGCGGAACACAAGCATGAAAGCAACTCTACATGAACTCTAAGCAGTCCAATACACACAGCTCCTTCGATTCATGTACCATTTTCCTGAAAGACAACCTTTAGATTATAAGACCGTGCCGCGAAGTACAATATACAAGGTCATAAATTAAAACAACTTTTAACGATAAAAGTCTGTTTTAAAAATGGCCCGTCAGGGCATGAAACGTTTGTGATAGGAATCCATATCAGTTGAGTTCCTTAGAGTGAGTTAGAAGCATTTCAGTAAGCTTTTCGGCCGAGAACCAAGTTCGACTGGAAATACAGGGAGTGCAGAGAGGGTACAGAAAAGACCTTGAGCCATATCTGGCAAGTTTGGTTCCCGAATATCTCACTTCTAAATTTGTAACGTGAAATGAATCAAATTATGCTCTAAGGGACTCGGTTAACAAACTTGTTGTTCCCTTTCCGAGAACTAACTAATATTAGAGTCTCAACTCTAGGACAATCTGAGACATGCTAATTGTCAGTTTGAAATAACAAACACAACGAATGCCTTTGCAGGCAAAGGCTCATCAGAAAATTTACTTCAACACTGAATAATCAGGAATGTGGCACTTCAAACAAAATACTAGTACACAAGTGTGTGCCCACTAGCTTTTCATAGGTTGCTTCCTTGATTCTGTTGCGTCGTCTTCGGCAATTGATTAGTTCAAATTATGATTTTGCTTTTAAATACATGATTTATACAAAAGCAAAACTATTGTCAAATACTTGTGAAATCTTCATAGCTAGTCTGACGCGGTGTTTCGTCTCGGCCAAAATACTCTTCAGAGACCAAAGTTTTGCATTTGTATAAATTTAACTAGTGAACGCACGGTTGGGAATCCTTCTGCGATAGAGGGCCAGACCATCAACATCCAGAATTTGTGAACGGGACTTTAAGCGCGATGCTCCACGAGTTTGCCTTTGAATTCTAAAGGTCTCTGAAGAGTCTCTTGGCCGAGACGAAACGCCGCGCCAAATAAATGATTACCTCTAAATTCTCTGTCTTTGCACAATTAGACTTGCTTCTCACCTGATACACTGATAAATGGATGACCAAAAATCCGCCTTCAAAAAGCAGCTGCCTTCGTTAATGATTTATTAAACCAGCTCATTAGTAACGCGAAACGATTTCAGGAAGGAGAATGACTCAGCTAATACTGAATCCATTGGGTAAAGGGATTGATATTTGTGGTATCCTTCATCTAGAGTAAACCTTTTCGTCATAAACGTTGTTGTCGATAAATTACAGCATTCTTTTCCAGCTTACCAGTCATTCATTGTTTCAACTTCAAATCACGTGCATAACAACTACTTCATGAAACTTCAAAAGCTCTAATTATCGATAATTAGGCTTTTATTATTAATGATTCACCAACTGAAATATTAATCCAGTGAGATGCATTTGGTGAAGCTAAGAAGGAAAAAATATATATTAATTTTAATATATCCAGTGTTCCGTGTTATGAAGAACTTCAGTCATCAGTTCAAGGTATGCATCGCATTTGAAATTTTAAATGGGGACCAGTGTGACACATATAAAGAAAAACATAATATCTTTGTCATTAGAACCTTGAAAATAAACTTGAAACTATTGAGAAAATGGTGCTTCCTGAAAACTGATTATCATGGCTGTAAAACTGAAAGACTTCCTGTCTTCGCAGAAATATATTACCCGGATGTTATTTGTTTTTCCGCGTCTTTGCTCAACGTTTACGAATGTCAAAAGGAATAGAGCAACGTGAATTGGTTCATTGGCGCAGTGCAGAAGGGGCTAAATGAGTTATACACGATGCAGCCTAAATACAAGTAGTCTTGTTGCCTTTTGTCAAATGGTTCACCCAAACAATAGATAGGAAATTGACTGGTCATTACTGTTAAAACGGAAAGACTGACTGAAACCGTTTTATGGAAAGGAAAATCGGTTCATCTTCCAAACACGAACTAGTATAGTGTGTAATTGATGTTAATAAATGGCTTACCTTAACCTAACGTAGTTCAGTCCATCGATGTTCAATGTAATATGAAACGCTTTAACGAAAGGTCGAGCGATTTAGTGTATTTACAAATGCGTCATCAAAACAACAAATAACTCATATGATATAGATATGAATCGACCTAATATGAAATGGTTTATGCAAAGGACAAATGGTTTACCTTGATGTGAAATGAATTAAAGAGAAAAACGCAAGTGGTTCAATGTAAATTCGGCTGAAACGGTTTAACAAATAAACAACGAATGGTCTGAAAGGAACTCAAATGCTACAGTCCACTAAGAAATGAATCGACCTAAAATGAAATGGTTTATGTCATTTCATTAGAACCTTGAAAATAAACTTGAAACTATTGAGAAAATGGTGCTTCCTGAAAACTGATTATCATGGCTGTAAAACTGAAAGACTTCTTCGCAGAAATAGCTAGAAATATATTACCCGGATGTTATTTGTTTTTCCGCGTCTTTGCTCAACGTTTACGAAGCCTGTCAAAAGGAATAGAGCAACGTGAATTGGTTCATTGGCGCAGTGCAAAAGGGACTAAATGAGTTATACATGATGCAGCCTAAATACAAGTAGTCTTGTTGCCTTTTGTCAAATGGTTCACTCAAACAATAGATAGGAAATTGTCTGGTCATTACTGTGACGGAAAGACTAACTGAAACCGTTTTATGGAAAGGAAAATCGGTTCATCTTCCAAACACAAACTGGTATAGTGTGTCAACAAACGGTTCGGTTTGATGTTAATAAATCGGTCACGCCTAAACGCAAACTGCAGACTGTGCAGACCAGGGGTAATAGAATATGGCGTTGCCCTCACTATTATTGAGAGTTAACCGTAAACAGGCTAACCTGAATGTTATTTAAGACTAATTAGACAAACCGAATGTTATTTAGGCCTAATTCAGGCTAACCGAATTTTCATTTTACAGACGGTCTGCACAGTCTGCAGTCTGCGTTTTTCAGTGTCCCTTAATAAATGGCTTACCTTAACCTAACGTGGTTCAGTCCATCGATGTTCAATGTAATAGGGAGTTTAAGCAAACCACTACGGCTGGTGCTACTACGGATGCCGTGACTGAAAAGGTCTGGGGAGAGTACGTCTCGGTGGTCTAAATTTTAAGTTACAAGGAAACATGGGCTAAGGAGTTTTAAATCTCTTTCATTTAGTTTCTTACAGTCAAATGGCTTCGCTGAAAGGACGATGGCCGTTGTTCGCCTTCCTAGGACGAACAGATTATTTCTGAGCAAAAGCGAATGCTATACTATACACCTTGTACAATAACAACAATTTGATGGATGAAATATATAATTTCAGAGACAAATATCTCAAAGAATATCGAGTGAAGAACACAAATATATCAATACTCAAAGAAGCAAAATAGCATCGCATAGTATCCATACATAAAACATCTTCACTAAATCCTCAAAGTAAACTTACAACCTCGTGCTGAACACATATATTTCACTTGAGTTACTTCGGATCACCTTGGCCAAAACTTATCGTAAATTCATGATACGGATTTACGAGCTTACTATAGGCAACCTTGACACAATCTTTGACTTAAATTGACTTTAAAGGATATAGTATCCAATGGAATTCTTAAAATGCCGAGATGTCCTTTGAAAAGGGCCAGAGAAGCGAAATAAACCCGACGTAGTAGACACTACGCCAAAACATCCCGACTTACGTAATCAAATTTCATGCTACGGCTGGATGCAACCGACGTACATGCGCAGTGTCTCATTTTGGGGAAAATTTACTTCCGGCAGTCGTATTAGCGCCAGCCGTAGCGGTTTGCTTAAAGTAATTATCGAAAGGTCGAGCGATTTAGTGTGTTTACAAATGCGTCATCAAAACAACAATTGAGTCATATGATATAGATATGAATCGACCTAATGCAAAGGAAAAATGGTTTTCCCTAATGCGAAATGAAGTAGAGACAAAAATAACAAATAATTTGGGGCGACAACAAATGATTTAACTCTTCGCGTTACATCGAACACCTCGCCGAACCGCCAAAAATACAAATGTGAAATGGAAAAGCCAAGTCTGAAATGGAACAGTCCATGTGGGGTATGCCGTCAAGATCTGACGTTTGGCACGAAAGCAGCTTGTTTACAACCGGGTATCCACCTGCCCTTTGTACATTTCAGTAGCTTTGCTTTTGCTGATTTCCTGTTACTAATATTTACTACCGTAATTAAAGAGTTTCGTCTTAATGCCAAAGGAGCATTGGTAAATTAATATTAACAGGAGCCAAGAGATAATGAAGGTAAGAGAAGTAATCCCTCATATTGCGCCCATTCCCATCGTAATCCCTCTTAGGTTATTTTTAGATGATGTCAATTTTCCAACGGATAATGTTACCGCGCGCGTTACGTGGAAGTTTCGTGTTGGAGACAAAGTGCAGCAAATTCTGTACGATGTCATTCTCCGTTTCATGGCCTGATAAAATTCATTGTCTGCAAGATAGATACAGGTTTCAAACATATATCCTTGGAATTGCTTAATTGTCTTACACTTGTTTACAATGACACTAATTTGAGGAATTTCCAATCTATCAAACCGTGTTAAATAATTTTGACAGATGCAGATATATTTAACTTGGTTGCATTGCGTTACTTGTCCATTTTAGTGCGCACTGTCTCATCGTCTACAAAATTCTGTCGCTTATGCAAAACTCGTTCCTGTCAAGATACAGTTTGCAATCACATATCATGGAAATCGGTTAACTGTTTAATTCACACTGATACCAATTTCACGATTGTCAAATGTAGGAAACCGTGTTAAATAATTTTGAAAGAGGGAGCTATATTAACACGCGTGCATTGCAAATTGACTTCAATCAGATCTTACGGTTTCAAAAATTTTTATCGTGCGGTCAATGAAATTTTCCTTTCATGTGTGGTACGTCCGCTACGAAAATCGAGAACGTGTTGACCAAGTCAGGAATATGTTACTTAGGGGCCACCATTTAACTCTTGAGGGGAGGGGGGAAGGGGGGGGGGGGGGGGGTGCATGCAGCACAAATGAAATAGAAAAAAAATTCTTGCACTCCTTCAAGCAAGGAAAAAAAATGTTACAAAGCTATTTCATCATTCCTGGGGGGGTTTACAAAATCCCAGCAAAACTGCAACCATTCCGGATAATCTGCAAGACAGCGAGCCACTCTGGTTAGCCTATTAAAAGAACACATTGATTGGCCTAAAAAACACTCTGGTTAGCCTAAACGTCACACCTGTTGGCCTACAGTTAGCTTAGGTAGCTTGCGGTTTGCCCTTATAATGGGATAAGGGATTACTTGCTTGCTTGGTTCACATGGCTCCAAGTCATAGGAGTCATGCAAGCTATTAAGGTTAGCCTAAATTACACATTGGCTAGCCTAGTTAGCACTGCAGTTAGCCTACAGTTCCTTAGGTAGCTTGCGGTTATTGGGATCAGGGATTTCTGGCTTGCTGGCTCGCACTGTATCCAAACTCGTTAGCTTATCACAAGCAGTAATGGAGGTAAATTTTTCTATTTGAAGAATCAAGTTTTATTAGACAAAGAAAAATAATTTGTTCATTTTTAATCTTTTCAACTGAACCTTTTTCATGTAATAACTTTCTATTGAAATATAAGGTTTTTGCCATGTCTTATATAATATAAGAAAACATATAACAAATTAGACCATGATCAACAACCTTTAATTCTGCTTTCACATTTGTTTTGGAGATTTCAGTCCACTTTTTATTGGAACTAATGATTCTAGCAGTAATTACCATGCTATGACCATTTCTGAACTGCTTTTTGCTATTTTAGCTATTTTTTAAAATTAAGAAGCTAAATATTTTCAAATCTATACCTGTGGAGCATCACTTTATAACATGAGAATATTGTTATTAGGTAATATTAAATGATTCTAAAGAATGACGTTCCGAAGACATGTAGCTATATACAACAATGATTTTGTATAGCTAACAACATTTTAAGGCTTTGCAGCTCCATATTAGAACTATTACTGCAATAACCACAATGTAAATGTAAATACATTCTGTAAATGTAAACACGACACGTTTTTGAGGAAAAAAAATCCTGCAGAGAAATGAGGAGAGAAAAAAAATATCCTGCAGAGCATTTAGAAGGGAAAAAAATATCCTGCCCACCAGGTTGCTAGAAAAAAAAAAACTTGCTGACCAGAACTCACCCACCCCACCCCCCCCCCCCCCTCAAGAGTTAAATCGTTGGCCCCGTAGTGACTGTAGTCCCCGATATTTGGGCCTCTGGAAAGGCCGGAATCCGGAAACGGAACCGGAATAGGAATAAGAACAAGAAAGGTGGATGATATCCAGTTGTTTTATTTCAGCTAAAAGAGTTGAATGTTATATTACACACTTTAAAGTGCAAAATTGATTTTTACAGATATTATTGTGACAATAAAACTCGTACCACTGGCATTACTCCTTTTTTAAACGACTTGAGTTATGAGAATGATTGACATTGAGCCTCCTCCTTGTCCCTTAGTGGCGTGGGATCGAAGTTGTTACTGAAGCCATGGATGAAAGGAGTCCACAAAAGAAAAGTAAAAGACAAAATAATTCACCTTATTTATTGAAATAAAATATTAAGGTAAACAACTGAGAACTTCGCCTTCCAGATCTCGCCGTACTGGAGATCAAGTAGAAACACGGGAAAGGTGAGCACTACCCCTGCGTGGCAGGCGTTCGAAGGGGAAAGAGAAGGGAAAGGAAAAACAGCGCGAGAACGAGGAGGGCGCGCGTGAATGGACCCCCTAATTAATATGCATAGATAAGGCAACTGCCAAATCTCTAACTGTCAAATGGTATCCAATCATAAAACATTCACAGGAAATGCGCTATTAAGGCAGTAATGTTGTTTACCGCGCCATTATTCCAAAAACTCTCACGGCGGAGAGTAGTGTGAAACCAAAACACCGTCGGCCGAAAAAGGAGCAATCTTTCAACGACGTGTGACGAGGTTGAGAAATGAGTTTACTGGTGGAATATATTGCATAATCTCGAATTTCTATCCAAACGCTTTGAATCAGATCAAAAAGACAAAGTTGGCGGCCTTTTTTAAGATTGTTTACGTGAGAGCTCAAAACAAAGTGACGTTGAATTCAACCGCAATAGGTTGGTGGTGATTGACACAAATTTAATTCTAGCTAGCCAATCACGATTTTTACGATTAGAATCTGAACGTAAAAAAATCGAAAAAACAAAAGCGTCCTCTCCCTCTTCCACGCGCGCTCTCATCGTTCTCCCGCCGTTCTCTCTCTCCCTTCTCCTTCCCCTTCGAATGCCTGCAACGCTTGTTAATTAGTGCTCAACTTTCCCGTGTTTCTTCTTGATCTCCAATGCAGCGAGATCTGGAAGGCGAGGTTCGTAGTTGTTAATAAATAAATAAGGTGAATTTATTTTGTCTTTAGTGGACTCCTTTCATCTATGGCTTTAGTAACAACTTCGCTCCCACGCCACCAAGGGACAAGGAGAAGTCTCAATGTCAATCATTCTCGTAACTTGAGCCGTTTAATTTAAAACAGGAGTGACGCCAAAGGTACGAACTTTGTAGTCACAACAATATCCTTAAAAAGCAATTTTGCAGTTTAAAGTGTGTGATGCAACATTCAACTTTTTTAGCTAAAATAAAACAACTGGATATCATCGACCTTTATTGTTCTTATTCCGGTTCCGGTTCCGGTTCCGGTTCCGGTTCCGGATCCGGATTCCGGCTTTTCCAGACGCCCCGATATTTCATTGTGTACAAACTTCTGTCGCCTATAAAACTCGTTCCTTTCAAGATACAAGATGCCAAGATATATCATTCAAATCGCTTAACTGTTTTGTTTAGAATGATACCAATTTCAACACTGTCCAATGTACGAAACGACGCGTAAACAAACTTGTTGCTATGGCAACGAACCGACATCACCTTGTTTTACCCTCAATGTTGTTTTTCCAAAAAAATGTTCGAGGAAAAAACACTCCAGAAGTGAAAACAAACAATAAAAGATTTCAAATCAGTTAGAAAATTTTTTTGACCAACATTCGTATTTTTGCCGTTTTTTTTTTAGGTAGATACCACCTTAAAAATTTTGAATGATACAGGTATATTTAACATGCGTGCGGTTGGCAAATTGACTTTCACTGATACCGTACCACGGGTTCAAAAACTTTTATCGCACTGTCTGTTCAAGTTTTCCTTTCATTTTTAGTACTGTTGTAAAGATCTGTCTGTCTACTTTATGAATATCTAAGAATTAAGTCGTCATATTTCGATCCCGCGAGGAAAATCAAGAACGCGTTAACTAAGTCAGCGATATATTACTTGTTGACTGTGGCTTTTACAATGGGGTTTTATTTCTGCTGCACCATTAATTTACTCTGACCCGCCAATCAACACCAACGATGCATGAACTGTGCCTTTTTGGCATTTGATTTCCAATGCACCCTTATTTTTTCCGCATTGAACGTCAACGCTAGGCGGTGCCTTTTTACCGTTTTTTATTCATTTAGCATCAAAGATAAACGTTGTCTTCCCAGCATTTTGGGTAATGTTTAAGGGCTCTTTAGTTAAACTATTTATTGTTGGAGTTTAATTATACCTTCACCCACCTTTTTACCACCGTGTAATTCTTATAGACCACTGAAATCAGTAGAAATTGATAGCTAGCCATAATAATGGGGTAAGAGAAATATTTCGTAAGTCAGCATGTATTTTTATATAATATATGTGTTTATGCGCACATTGACAAAACTACACAGACTAAAAACATTCCAAATACCGTAGACGCAATTTTAAATGTAGGTATGGGAATTAGTCTTTTAATTACATTCCTGGCTGGCAAAAACATTATAAACTATATAAATTTCCTGTGAAAAAAGAAGGCCAGAAAAATTGATGGCTGGTATCAAGGTCCCAGAGCGCAGATCCGCACTGGCAAGTGCATTTTATGAGATACGACGACTAGCTGGCTTTGAGGAGCGGATAAAATTTTCCCACGAGAGTTAATTATTAACCAAAGAACACTCAGTGACTGTTAAGCAATCGGTCCAGCCAATAACAAACCAATTTTGAAAAATTTCTCGTTGAATACTCCTGTAGTCTGCGAATTGCCAATGTTTTTGTGACTAGGTCACTTGTGCTCATTTTGTGTTTATAGAGCGTTTTCACATGACGTCACGGCGGCCATGTTGGTGTTCCAAAACAAGGGAGAGGCGGCCATGATGGTGTTCCAAACTAATCCTCCGGGAATTGAACACTTTTTTTATGCAAATACTTGCTTTTGTTTCAGTAATCCAATATGGCTGCTGGTCACGTGAGTGAAAACGCTCTATTTTTATTTCAATTATTTTCAAGTTATTTTCATTCTCCTAATTACTATTATTTGGTTGTTTTCCCATAATTACTCTATTTTCTCACATACCTTATTTTGCTTGTGTAGTTGTGTTATTCCCACACATTTCTCTTACCTAATTCTTGTTGTGTAGGAGTGGTAAACTCCTTCTTCCCTCAAGTAAATCCTGTATTAGTGGGTAGTAAATTTACTCCCTAGCCTTATTTTGTTTTTAGTTATTTTTCTATTTTTCTGAAGTCCATTATAAATTGGCTACCATTTACTCAGTAAGTTCAGTTGGTGCAGTTAATTTAAATGAAAAGTGTCAATCTTTAAGACAAGTCATTTTCCATGTCTTCTCAGATGTGTGATCAATAACACTCGGTATCAACGATGAAATGATATATGAAATGGATCGTTTATGAACTCAAATGAAGCTATGATCCTCGCAGTTATGAACGCAATTTTTACTGGGTTGCCGTATGGCAATCCCAGTCGGAAAATGGGTAGATTTCTCCGTTTTGTTATTTTCCGTGTCGGTAAAAGTCTTGCCTGTTACTCCCCTGCTAAGTAGTGTCTTTGTGCATAGAGCCTTCTGCGTGTCTTTTCTTAGGATCGAGAGGGTAGTGGGAAATGCGTAGATTTCTCTGGTGGACACAGTAGAACGATTAACTTAACCGGCAATGGCGTCGAAAGTCATGTAACGCGAATGGCGTTTTAGTGGATCTTTGAACAAAATATACCCTTATGAAGCTCAATAATGGCAAGTCAATTGGATACTGAACAAGCTTAAAAGCGACGAGTAATGGACTTCGACAACAATCTGTCTCCCGTCGAGCCGTCTTTTACCAAGTGTGCTGTTACGTAGAACACTGAAGATTCGTAGGGCAGCGATAATAGTGAATTCAAAGACTAGACCAGGTGGATTGGATTGAATTTCAAGCGTTAAAATCGCTGAAAAGGTAAAATTATTTTCGGAGCGATGCAATTGCGTGTCTTAAACAGATTTTCCTTTGATCTCACGTAATTGTGTTTTCCCTCAAAACATTCGCTTGTTTTCGCTTTCGCTCGAACATATTTACCTTTATTAGATGTCCAGTGAATAGTTTTATCCTCTGGGATAAATTTTCCGTCGAAAAATCGGTTATTTGGGTGGTTTTTGGCAAACAGAGGTTAATTATTCGTAATGCGATCGCTTCCGTTGCCGTTTGCAACGGGTCGCAAATTTGACACTTTTATCGCATTATCACATTACGCATTGATCGCTAATCCGATTTTTCCTAAAAATCTAAAAATATTCGTGCTTCATCAGTTTTCTGTCGAATTTATGTCCAAGAAAGCAGATAAATTGCAGAAAATTTTAGTTTTGCATCCAAAAATTCGTAATCAACGCTAAAATGACCAAATTTTGCCTGGAAAACATATTTTACTGTTATTTTTCTTAATTTTTTTCGTTCAACTTTCGCTTTTATAAAATGTTTCAGTTGTCTGTAAATAAGTTATACGCTGTTGGAAATTTGCCTTTAACGCTGCACGTACCACAGGTAACCCAGTGTACCCTCACGGAGGGTCTAGTTGCAATTGCGTAAAGAAGCCTGAAAAATTCAAGACTTCAACGGGGTTTGAACCCGTGACCTCGCGATACCGGTGCGACGCTCTAACCAACTGAGCTATGAAGCCACTGACGTTGAGAGCTGGTCATTTGTGGGTTCCAATGTCCCAACGACAGTTGCTTCATAGCTCAGTTGGTTAGAGCGTCGCACCGGTATCGCGAGGTCACGGGTTCAAACCCTGTTGAAGTCCTGAATTTTTCAGGCTTCTCTACCCAACTGCAAAAATTGCGTTCATAGCTGCGAGGATCATATCTTCATTTGATATGATCAGTACTATTGTAGCATTATTGTGCAATATGTAATTTGAAGCACCCGTTTCAAATAGCGCTGATAAACTGTTATTAAGTCTAAGCAACCATTTTAAAACGGTTAGCTTTCAATAACTGTGTGATTCGCATGTTGACTCGCCATCTTGGCTCGCATGCCTCGCATCACTCGCAACCATGGCTCGCAGGCCTCGCCACAGGGGGCCCGGACAAACTGTGTGACCTTTAATATCTTTCACATAATTTCGAGAAAATCCAAGATATCGTAGTGCTATAATAATCACGTATTATAACAAAATAAGAGTATTTTTACCTGAAGTGTTGTTTGTGGTAATCCTTGTGGCTGACAACGACGGATTTTAGTGATTTGAAGAGTTTGTGTTCGACGTTCACCTGAGCGTATCAACAATAGAAAGACAAGGGTGGAAAGCTCGATTTCGGACCGCTCCAGCACCCAAGGATTTTCACCCAGAAAATCGCATCGCGTCGCTTTCAAACTTCGCATCATTAAGGTCGAAACATTCACGCTTGTCCTCATACCTTCCGATCGAGAATCCATCCAAACGGCCCGGAGCTAGCCCTCGAAGAAAATCAAAATCCCACAGTTTATCGGAAGACCCTCTCGTTAGATCGAATGATGCTACAACACTGTATCACGTAACAGCAATGTTATGGTACGAGTTTTCAGAAATAAGAAATGGTGGTCAGCGATGTTGTTTTTAAGATATACGCAACTAAAGAGAAAATAAAGGATGCTTTTACAGGGCTTTCCCGTTGCCATAGTGACATATTACGTCACAATAATGACTGTATCTTGTTCAGCAAAAATTCGTGTTTCATTTGGTACCACAATATTACTAATATCATAGGCAGCCCAAGCTCGCGTCACTACAGAAAGCCGTTGAGAATTTAAACGCGTTATAAGACTTTGTATGGGTGGGTTAAAATACAGTCGATTATAAAGCCTAAAAAATGCTCAATTTAACGTTCCTTCAATAAAATGAATCAAAATGACTCACCTCTGCTGTATTCTTGTGCCTTTTGGAGTTCATTTCACAGTTTCGCGAAGTCCGTGTTTTCAATGTTCTAAGACGAAGTCAAGGCTGCACACTAAGATTTCGACCGTTGTCAGCTCAGAGGCGGTTTGCAACTCGAAAATCCATCCCAGCCAAGATTTTTTCACGCAGAGCTAAAGCCACATCATTTGCAAACCTCCATGAATGTTTCGTAGTCAAAAAGTCCCCACGCACTTGGCAGCTCCATGGTTACGAGAAGCCGCTGTGGGGATGGGGTAAGTGTTGTAATGACTGTACCTCATCGGGTGGAGTTAATTTGACCTCGGACCCAAGCTCCGTGTCTCGTGCGGCAATCATAAGCAGTTTTAAAATTCATCAGCTATCGTGGAAATCGAAGCAGAAAATGCTCATTTCCAGCCAAGTGCGTGGGGATTTTTGACTACGAGACATTCATGGAGGTTCGCAAATGATGTGGCTTTAGCTTTGCGTGAAAAAATCTTGGCTGGGATGGATTTTCGAGTTGCAAACCGCCTCTGAGCTGACAACGGTCGAAATCTTAGTGTGCAGCCTTGACTTCGTCTTAGAACATTGAAAACACGGACTTCGCGAAACTGTGAAATGAACTCCAAAAGGCACAAGAATACAGCAGAGGTGAGTCATTTTGATTCATTTTATTGAAGGAACGTTAAATTGAGCATTTTTTAGGCTTTATAATCGACTGTATTTTATTTCCCATACAAAGTCTTATAACCATAGGCAGCCCAAGCTCGCGTCACTACAGACAGCCGTTGAGAATTTAAACGCGTTGTAAGACTTTGTATGGGAATTCAAATAAAATACAGTCGATTATGAAGCCTAAAAATTGCTCGATTTAACATTCATTCAATAAAATGAATAAAAATGACTCACCTCTGGTGTATTCTTGTGCCTTTTGGAGTTCATTTCACAGTTTCGCGAAGTCCGTGGTTTCAATGTTCTAAGACGAAGTCAAGGCTGCACACTAAGATTTCGACCGTTGTCAACTCAGAGGCGGTTTGCGACTCGAACATTCCATCCCAGCCGCGATTTTTTCACCTAAAGCTAAAGCCACATCATTCGCGAACCTCCGTGAATGTTTCGTCGTCAAAAAACCCCACGCACTTGGCTGGAAATGAGCATTTTCTGCTTCGATTTCCACGATAGCTGATGAATTTAACTGCTTATGATCGCCGCACGAGACAAGGAGCTTGGGTCCGAGGTCAATGGAGCTGTTCGAGAAGCCGCTGTGGGGATGGGGTAAGTGTTGTAAATGAACTGACTGTACCTCATCGGGTGGAGTTAATTTGACC
The DNA here is from genome assembly GCA_949126865.1 of Montipora capitata. Lineage (NCBI taxonomy): Eukaryota > Metazoa > Cnidaria > Anthozoa > Scleractinia > Acroporidae > Montipora > Montipora capitata. Next base: position 33,976,310 of record OX421452.1, on the reverse strand, counting down.
TCGGACCCAAGCTCCGTGTCTCGTGCAGCGATCATAAGCTGTTAAATTCATCAGCTATCGTGGAAATCGAAGCAGAAAATGCTCATTTCCAGCCAAGTGCGTGGGGTTTTTTGACGACGAAACATTCACGGAGGTTCGCAAATGATGTGGCTTTAGCTTTAGGTGAAAAAATCGCGGCTGGGATGGAATTTTCGAGTCGCAAACCGCCTCTGAGTTGACAACGGTCGAAATCTTAGTGTGCAGCCTTGACTTCGTCTTAGAATATTGAAAACACGGACTTCGCGAAACTGTGAAATGAACTCCAAAAGGCACAAGAATACACCAGAGGTGAGTCATTTTGATTAACCGTTTGTTATTTCTACGGATGAGTTATTTCAAGTGGATGCATATTTCTAAAACGTGGTTTAGTCGTTTTTTTCTTTGTTCAGGAATGAAACTCGAATTTTTATTGTTAACTGGAATTAAATAACAATCATCTGTACTCTTTTTGGACAGAAATAATCGATCTGTTACTGGTTTGTTTGGCCTTAAAATGCGAACGAACCATACGCAGCCCAAGCTCGCGTCACTACAGACAGCCGTTGAGAATTTAAACGCGTTATAACATAGGCAGCCCAAGCTCAACAATATGTGGACCGGTAACTGGGAGCCGCCAAACTTTTTGCTGGGTACACTATTCCCATATCTCCTTGACTAGCCTACTGTTTGCAAAGGAATGACAGGTGCAACAGTTGTAGTGTTATCAACCATGAGGTTAATATGCTTCGTAGTTACTAAAACATGGAACGACCTAAAACCACCTACAACCACCTAAAACCACCTCATAACAAATCTACAACCATCTACAACCACCTACAACCACCTCAAAAATATCTACAACCACCTACAACCACTCACAAAGAATCGAATACCATCTTAAACAAGCCATAATTGTATAAAATAAGCAAGACGACAATATGTGGTTACCATTTAGCCAAAAAAATCCGGATGGCATGATCGTGGCATAAAGGTAGCGATTTTCCGAATTTGTTAAAAGCCAACCGGATGTGAATAGCGCTTTACCCTGTATTCCATACTGTAAAGGGTGCTAAAATCGTGAAAAAGGGCATGGAAACAGAACGATCGTCACGAATTTCCCAAATTCCGGGAAATAGAAATAGAATGCCGGCGCACATTTCCCGGAATTCGGGAAATTCGTTTCCAGGCCCTTTCTCACGATTTTAGCGCGGTTTACAGGATGGAATGCAGGGTAAAGGGCTATTCACATCCGGTTGGTTTTTAACAAATTCGGAAAATCGCTACCTTTATGCCACGATCATGCCATCCGGATATTTTTGGCTAAATGGTAACCACATATTGCCGTCTTGCTTATTTTATACAATTATGGCTTGTTTAAGATGGTATTCGATTCTTTGTGAGTGGTTGTGGGTGGTTGTAGGTGGTTGTAGATGGTTGTAGATTTTTTATGAGGTGGTTGTAGGTGGTTGTAGATGGTTTTAGGTGGTTGTAGGTAGTTTTAGGTGGTTGTAGGTAGTTTTAGGTCGTTCCATGTTTTAGTAACTACGTAATATGCTTCCCTGATAGTTGGTCAGGAAATTACTTTAATACAAACAGGGCAGCAAGTATTTGCAAATAATTAATATCATACGGAGCTTCTCCTTGACACCAGTTCCCTTCTGTTGAGCTTATGTCCAGAAATGCACATAATTAGATCCACGTCCAATTTTGACATCCTACACGAAGTGTCCCTTTAAGTCTAGGCAATGGCTACCGTTTTTCAACAACAAGGTAAGGATAAAGGTTAGCATTATTTTTAGTGAAGGGTAAATGCAGCAGTTAATCTTTACTTAAAGAGCAGCATTTGGGGGACACTTTGTGACATTTTTTTGTCAGTATTCCGTGACATGAGTGATGTTGAAGTTGGGGAGAAGAGCAAGGAGACACTTCGTGACGCTTATTGAAATCCGCGTGCATCTAATTATGTGCATATCTGCTCCATGGTTCATTTCATTCTATGCTAGTTTATGTCTGATAGGGCCTCAAGTGAGGTGGTCATAGATCCATCAAAGTTAAAGCAGAGAACAAGAACTCAAGGCTTAAGAACATAAACAAAGTAACATAAGAACTCCCTGCAGTTAGCTACAGCTATTCGAGGCGAGCAGTGGTTTTACCGCATATTCCCTTTGTTAACTTTCAAAGCTATGAAATTCTCCATTTCGTGTGTTCTATAATACATAGGCCCATACATAACCCCAGGGAAACTGGCAGTCATAAAACCCAGGACTGCTGCTACTTCCTTTGGTGCATGGGTGCAGGGTTTTAATAGTTGTAGACAAGTATCATTATTTTAACTTTTGAGCCCAATATGGAGTTCGTGTGATGGTCATGTGGTTTGAATTTAAGATACCCTAGGAATACAATTTCCTGAGTAAGGATTAGAACAGATTTTCCTTAGTTTACAAGAAATCTAAGTCTATTGAAAAGAAACAATATTCCAAAAACATATTGTTGATGCAGGCATTATAGTCATCTGCTGCAAGCCAAGTATCATCTAGATATGCGACTGAGACATGACCTTGTTGTCTTAGGTGTGAAAACACAGGCTTCAGCAATTTGGTTAATTTTCTTTGACATGGTGCCAAGCCATTAGGAAAAACATTTATACAACTTCCCCTTCCAGCAAAATGTCCGATATTTTTTTTTTATAAAATAAGTGTATGTGGACTGGGTAATATGCATATTTGAGACCAATGGATGCCATCTAAAGTATAACAACCTGGTTTCATAAGGCATAAAGTGTGCCATATTAAATAATGGTTTGTTATTATTTTAAGTCATGCGATGGGTTCCATCTTTTTTAGGACTAGTAAAGATGGGGGAGATATACTCCCCATTTTCACGATCACAAGCCACAATACCCTTGTCATGCAGTAGCTTTCTGATTTTTGGCTCAACAGACTCTGAGCCTTTGAGAAGTTAGCATGAATTAAAGCCTTATTCTGACAGGGAATAGAATAAAATTCAATCTATTGACCAGATACTGTTTCCAGAATTTCTGGGTCTGAAGTTAAAGGTTGCCATTGTAAATACAATGGTTGGCCATATTGACCCCTTTCAGTTAATTCCCAGTCTGGAGGACAAAACAAGGGGGGCAGGGGACAGAACAACCATTGTTTTGTCCTCCAGATTGGGAATTACTGAAATGGGTCTATTGCTCGCACTGAACGTTTGAATTCTTTCATTCAAATATGTTGACAATAGCACCATGGAGGCAAATTACTGCCTTACCTCGATCAAGTCAATTCTGTTTGATAGGGTATTTACTATTTCCGATCCGATGGATCCATTCTTTTCTTGGAGTAGCTCTGACTGTATGTTGTCTCTTAAGTTTTGATTCGTGTAGGGATGGATTCTTACTGCCCTTTCGACAATATTGGATTGGGGCTTGCAGTTATGCCCTTTGTTGGTAGCTGAGCTACTCGCCGTACCACTGATCTTACAAAATGTATTTGAAGCACAATGTGGTTAAGTTGGGTGTGTAATTCGTCCCCAAATAACAGCTTGGTAACTGGGACGCACGACGCACATAACGTGGCATCATCCTTGTTTACGTTCGGTTTTATGGCATCCCTTCGCCTCCGTGATATTTTAAAACTGATGTGACAACGGAGCAATGGCAATGGCAATGGCCACCGCGCACCGGTGGCTCAGTTGGTTGAGCACCGGGCTGTTACGCGGGAGGTCGTGAGTTCAACTCCGGCCGGACCAACACTCAGGGTCTTTAAATAACTGAGGAGAAAGTGCTGCCTTTGTAATTACATCTGCAAATGGTCAGACTCTCTAGTCTTCTCGGATAAGGACGATAAGCCGGAGGCCCCGTCTCACAACCCTTCAATGTTCATAATCCTGTGGGATGTAAAAGAACCCGCACACTTGTCGTAAAGAGTAGGGCATGTAGTTCCCGGTGTTGTGGTCTGTCTTCTGTGGTGTATCATGGTTGGGAGGGTAAATGCTCGGAGATATTAGCTACACCAAGCTACTCTAAAAATCCGAGGGCAAATAAAGATATATGATATGATGATATGATCTGTATTCATTCTTATAAGCTCATTTCTGTCGGGAGATTTAATGTTCTCCCCGCGAGCTCTCAACAGTAATTCTGTTGTTTTTGCACAAATTTATACCACCTTGGTCACGGTGGACTGTGGGGCTGACAGCTTCAGGTCTTTTCCTCGTAAGTAGGGATATGATCAAATCGCTTCCAGATCTCAAGGTTTACTCTTGAAGTTATCAGTTTGTTGCAGTTGCTAGGCCTAAGATATTATCCAGATACCTTTTCAGCTGTTCTTCGTTCAATTTGTTCAACCAGCGAGACTGGATAATCTTTGCAGGACTGTCAGCTATTGCTCGGTCGTCGGTCTTTTCCTCTTTGCTATTTCAGCTAGAAGAGGGTCACTTTCATCGAGCTTGTGCTTCTTACTACAGTCGCCCAGCAGTTCTTCAAGATCTGAATTGATGCTTTCATGTTTTCGTTTAGCAGATTCTGCCGTTTTGTGGTCCTGCGTTTCCCCTGAACAAGTGGCGCCTTTGTCGGGGAACGATTCGCTCATGGCGGCCATCGTCTTGTTCAGTGAAGCTTAAAGAGCCATTAGTTCATTGCACTGTGAGGGAGCCGTTTTTTTTTTTTTTCCTGATTCAGGAGTTCCCTCTTTATCTTCCCTCAAAAGGGCGTCTTCGTTTTTTTCCATATAGGCTTCCATACGGTAGAAAAAATCGGCATATATATTCGTAATTCAACACCTTGAATTAAAGCTCTGAAGAACGACGCTCAACTGCAAGCTCTGTTTTCGCGCGCTCTGTCTCACGTGACTTCGTAGTGACGTAACCAATGACGAAATAGAACTTATGTTTTTTGAACGTCGTCCACTTTGAATTTAATTACGAACAGCCAATCAGAGTAAAGCTGTATATGCGAAACCAAGTTGTTTATTTTGGACGCAAAAGTTATTAGCAGCATGCACGAAAGATGGAAAGATAGCAAACACTGACGTTAATTTGGAAGGCATGGAAAGGGTTGATACACCAAAGAAGCAAGTAAAATGAGGGAGACTTTCAAGTGAATCCGCGAACGATTGCTTTAGCCTGGATTATGTGCATGTAATCTGAAATTAGAATTCGGAAATTATTTTTAAAAAAGACCTTTTATCGACCAAAACCTTGTTTAAATCAAGGGAAAGAATGAATGAACCACCGATCGACAATGCAAACGAGGGAATCATCACAACTCAAGCCAAGAACTCTCTAGCGGAATGTCGATTTGGTATTTAATAAAACTAATCAAATGAAAGTTCTGATTGAGGATGCCTTTTTTATGAGTCAATGAGACTCACAGTCAATATAGCAATAATTTATTGATTAAGCCTAAGCCCTTGTTTTAAGTGATTAGCCCTAAGCACTCTCTGAAGTTTTAGCTTTCATTTTATGGTTTGGTTAACTGCACTAACTAATTGGCTCATAAGTACACTCGTTCTGATTGTTAATCCAAGTTCCCGTGTTGTGTTTACTCCGTTTGACCATAGGCAGCCCAAGCTCGCGTCACTACAGACAGCCGTTGAGAATTTAAACGCGTTTTAAGACTTTGTATGGGAAATAAAATACCGTCGGTTATGACGCCTAAAAAATGCTCAATTGAACGTTCATTCAATAAAATGAATAAAAATGACTCACCTCTGGTGTATTCCTGTGCCTTTTGGAGCTTATTTTACCGTTTCGGGAAGTGCGTGTTTTCACTGTTGTAAGACGAAGTCAAGGCTGCACAATAAGATTTCGACCGTAGTTAGCTCAGAGGCGGTTTGCGACTCGAAAATCTATCCCAGCCACGAAAAAGAAAAAAAAGCTTAAGCCACATCATTTGCGAACCTCCGTGAATGTTTCGTCGTCAAAAATCCCCACGCACTTGGCTGGAAATGAGCATTTTCTGCTTCGATTCCACGATAGCTGATGAATTTAACAGCTGCTGATAACCGGACAGGACACGGAGCTTGGGTCCGAGGTCAAATTAACTCCACCCGGTGAGGTACAGAACACTTACCCCATCCCCATCCCCACAGCGTCACTCGTAACCATGGAGCTGTCCGAGAAGCCGCTGTGGAGATGGGGTAAGAACTTTTACTTGGGAGTTTGCTAAGCACTCAAGAAGCTAGAGTCGCTCTCCGGCGGCTATCGCCTCGAGCGACTCTTACGCTTCTCTCGTGCTTAGCAACCTCCCGCGTGCACCATAACTCAATAGTGCACCGGTAGAAAAAAATTACAAGTGCTTATTTATTCCAAATTGCACGAGAAAAATAATGTGATTTCTTGTTAATAGTATGCATGAAAAAATTTGCAACCCTCACTATCATCAAGATCAGTACGCAAGAACTGTCAGCCGGCTCGTAGTCTTGTTGTCTTTCTTAGAACTATGGTATAAAATTCCTCCCGACAATTTTGTTGAGGGCCTCCGGTTCAAAGCTTTCATTATCCAGTTGTTTGTGCTTTCATTTGTAGTCTTGGTTTTCCATTTTCCTTCAAACTGTCCATGAAAACATTGCTGTTCTCGCGTTCTCGCCAAATCTATCCGCCATTTTGTTAAATTCAGCTTGCGTCATCCAGAACTCGCATTTGATTGGCTATCTGTGAGATTCTTTGTTCATTGATCAATCAGAATGCTTGCTTTATTAACTTTTTTGCATTTAAGGTGATTCCCCGCGCATCTCATACTGCGCATAACATTGCGACTTCGAAGATGGCAACAAAGGCCGCTTTTCCAGTTAAAGAGCTTTTAAGGACGTTCGCACCAAAATCTTCCCACATTGAAATTTGTTTCAATTCTCGCCTGAAGTTAGGTCATAAATTACTTATTCCAAAATTGAAATAAAAAATTGGGGGGGGGTCACAGACTTTGTTACGGAGAAAAAGGCAAGGGAAAAATGCCCTAATTTCGATAGATAGGTCATCATCCGTCGAAACTCAAAACTAATATGTTAGAGTGAAGGTTTATGTGCATAGAAAATTAATATAGGAGTGGATAATTACATGCCGCTGGGGATGTCGTAAACAGTAGAGTTAATCCTCAACGAGCGTTTTCGCAAGCGCTCCCCGTTGTAACCACTTCCGGAGCTCAGGACACAAGGAAAGAAAATGTTTAAAAAGATAACTTCTTACATTGTGATTTTTTTTCATTTCATCACATTTTGTAGATTGTAAGAAGAGCAAACAATTCGTGTATTAGAAAATAGGGGTCACCGATGATCTAAACGAGTAAAATCGATGTGATGAGGCGAAGCACTTGGAAAATTTCGTTTGTCACGATTTTGCTTGACCTGTCAGTGCGGATTGGAACCCTAGACAGGATCGATCGATGAAAGGTTTTTGTAAAAAAAAAATTTCTCGAGCATAGCAACGAAGTTTCAAGCAGGCGTTATCTTTTTTGGTTAGTGTTTGCATCACATCTCTCAATTGCCGTCTTTCTTCTGGAGAGTAATCGCGCCAGTCCCTTGCAGTGCGAGTATAAATAAGAGCTCCGCATATCATTTCGGCCCAGTTCGCGTTAGAATCCTTCTTGTACAGAACCGTGTTATGGCTGACGCTCAAGTTCCTGTTCAAGCTGCAGTTCCAGCCGCCCAAGCTCTTGTTCAGCCTCCAGCTGCTCCAGCTCAGTAATGTTGACAATCCTCAACAAGACCCTGCTCCTTTGAAGGTGTTAGTTTCATTTCTTGTTATTTGCTCGCTCTACTGCTTTGGTTTTTCCCCGATTCCTCTTCGCCTTGTTATTCCACGTGGCCGTTTGTTAGTACCGTTTCCTTCTTTCTTCGCAAGCTCCGGGTTTCTGTAGTGCTTTTTATTTCCCCGCGGCCCCTTCCCCAGTTTCCACACGTTTTAAGCTTATTTGTCATGTTTTTGTGTGCTTCGCCTCACAAACACCGGGTTTGTGTAGTGCCTTTTATCTCCCTTCGGCTCCCTTACCCAGTTTGCACACGTTTTATTTGTCATGTTTTGTGTGTTTTGCCTCACAAACGCCGGGTTTGTGTAGTGCCTTTTATTTCCCTTCGGCTCCCTTACCCAGTTTGCACACGTTTTGTTTGTCATGTTTTGTGTGCTTCGCCTCACAGACACCGGGTTTGTGTAGTGCTTTAATTTCCCTTCGGCTCCCATACCCAGTTTGCACACTTTTTATTTGTCGTGTTTTTGTGCGCTTCGCCTCACAGACACTGGGTTTGTGTAGTGCTTCCTTTTTCCCTTCGGCTCCCTTACCCAGTTTGCACACGTTTTATTTGTCATCTTTTGTGTGCTTTGCCTCACAAACGCCGGGTTTGTGTAGTGCCTTTTATTTCCATTCGGCTCCCTTACCCAGTTTGCACACGTTTTGTTTGTCATGTTTTTTGTGCTTCGCCTCACAGACACCGGGTTTGTGTAGTGCTTTAATTTCCCTTCGGCTCCCATACCCAGTTTGCACACGTTTTATTTGTCGTGTTTTTGTGTGCTTCGCCCCTCAAACACCGGGTTTGTGTAGTGCTTCCATTTTCCCTTCGGCTCCCTTACCCAGTTTGCACACGTTTTGTTTGTCATCTTTTGTGTCCTTCGCCTCACAAACACCGGGTTTGTATACTGTCTTTCATTTCCCTTCGGCTCCCTTACCCGCTTTGCACACGTTTTTGTTTCTTATGTTTGCGTGCTTCGCCTCTCAAACGCCGGGTTTGTGTAGTGCTTTTAATCTCCCTTCGGCTCCCTTGCCCAGTTTGCACACGTTTTATTTGTCATGTTTTGTGTGCTTCGCCTCGCTATCACCGGTTTTGTGCAGTGCTTCTCTCTTAGTTCCCCTGCCCTCCACTCAAGTTTGTTCATTTTATCAGTGTGTTTCGCCCTGAAAACAATGCAGTTCTATTTTCCTTGGGATTTTTTTTTGTTCGCTTATGCGATTATTGGATTTTACAGTGATTTTTAGTGTTTCTTTTACGCTCTCCAAGCGCTAGCTTTGCGTTTCCGAGGTGCTTTCATTTCGATCCCTGCCCTTCAATTTTGTATGCTTCTTTGTTTTGTTTTTCTTTTACGCTTTATAGTGTTTTCCCGCATTTTTTCCCTCGCAACGGGTTTTTTGTTTAGTGACTTTTTCGCTGCCCTTCCCATTGCTTCGCGGGCTTTGTTAGCTTTTGTTTACAATCATCCTTTGCCTCTCAAACAATGGCTTTGTGTAGGGCTTTTCTCGCCACTTCAAGTTTATGCTTCGTCTTGCTGTTTTCAAGGTATTTTGTTTTGCCAGCTTTGCCGCATTTTTTAGCCATTGTTTAGTCCTATTCCCTGGACACCCATTCTTTATTTTCACGTGTTTCTTCTGTGTGCGTGTCTCGTCTCCCGAATTTGTTTATTTAATTTGTTTATAATGATTTTATGTCGGTATTTCCCATTCATTTGTGTTTTCAGTTGCGCGTCCTCCCAAATTGTTTCATATCCCTTCCAATGGTAGCCTGAAAGGGTGTCTAATGCCCTAGTCGGATTACTGACGCTCAGGCTGCCATCCCTTGGGTGGGTCCTTACACGTCTTCTTCGCCATTTTTATTTTATCTCCCTTGTGTGCTTACGTTATCCTTTGAGTTTTGTTTTGTTTTGCTTTTTTCGTTGTCCCACTCTAGGGCTGGCAGCCTGTAGATATTTTTTATTCGAGCTCTCTTTTCGGTTTTTTCAGCCACTTTGCAGTCGCGACTCCGTGGCCATCTGCAAGAGGCAGACATTTACAACGGAGAAACCTTGCACAGCTTTAGAGCAGGCTTGGCCATCACCTTAGCCCTTTCGGGTAGCCAGCTCGCAGACGTTATGGAGCATGTCGGTTGGCGCCAAGCTCCTACGGCATCTCATTATTTGAAAGTTGCTCAAGTTTTACGTCCTGGAGGTCCTTCAGACTTATTACCCCGTCACGACCCTTCTGCCCAAGCTCTAGCTGTTTCTTACACTGACTTGAACAGTCTCTGCCGTTTCACTGTCGCCTTTCCCACTGGCCCTTCGCCTTAGTTTAAGTCTTGGATGGTCTGGAGTTTTCTTTTCTAGTTTAAGTGTGGGACCTGATAGGTGTGAGGTTAAGTATTGGCTGACTTCTGTGCTGTCAAGGCCGTGTTTAACGTTGGTCTCCTTGCGCGGGAGCATATCTCCATCTCTTATTAGCGAGCGTGAAAGGGACTGTCGCAAATACTATGCTATTCGCGCCAGTCCCTTGCAGTGCGAGTATAAATAAGAAGCTCCGCATATCATTTCGGCCCAGTTCGCGTTAGAATCTTGTGTATGTCAGCAGCCGGGGCATGACTCTTCCTTTCACGCTCTCCTCGTTACGCCTCCGCGCTTTTCGCTCCCCCCCCCCCCCCCCCCCTTACCCGTTCCTTTTTTCACGTCCACTCAAAAGCGCGGTCGCATATCTCCATCTCTTATTAGCGAGCGTGAAAGGGACTGTCGCAAATAGTATGCTGTTTTTTGTGAAATATAATCTCTGGATATTTCCTCATCGGTCCGCACTATTCAAGTGGATTAGGAAGAGAAGATAATTATGCTCTATTTTCATGAAAGTAAAGGAACATGCATTCATTTTGAACTAAGAAGTTCGTAACGTAATAAAAACATTTTAAAAAAACCAACCTCATTAAATTTACGCAACGTCGCTGACTAAAACTAACCTTCCTCGAGTTTTAAAAACTTTCAACCAATACTCGACCTTTTCTAGCCTCTCTTTAACGTTTCATGATGAATTGGAAATAAATGTGCCATTCTTTAGCCGAACCCCGGCGTTTTTGTCGCCATAAGATCTTAATTAATGCTTGAAGTAATGCGACATATTACAGTCGCGCTACCTGCGCAGTAAAAGGTGCGCACAAACAATTAGCGCGAACGTTCTTAAGTGCAAGCATGAGGACTCTTTTCGGTTAAGAAAGTGTTGTTTTGAAACTCGCCCCAGTCCTATCGCAAAAAATGATCATTTTGAAGCCGAACTGCTCCTTTGCCATCCATTTATCATCTTGTTGCGAAGAAACGAGCACGGTGATTCCCCCCCCCCCCCCCCTTTTTTTTAATGGTTTTATTTACTGGTAATAGGTACACGGGAAAACAAATTTTAAGAAGAAAAAAAGTTGTAGTATGTACATATAAATGCATTCGGAGTCCGACACAATCTCGACGCCAGAGCTCTTCTCTTGACGTCGACTGAGGGAGAGAAGAGCCCTGGGGGAACCCTAAAACAAAGTATCTTATCATTGGTTTTCGTGAAGAACAATCAAAAGAGTCTCTAATAGGCCATTTCCGAGTTCATGTCTGCCTCCTCTTCAAAGCGAGTCTAAGTGCAAAGTTTTTGTTATGAAAATTAGGTTTCACTCATATGTAAAGAACTAATTACCATCACAAAAACTTCGCACTTAGACTCGCTTTGAGGAGGAGGCAGACACGAACTCGGAAATGGCCTATTGGTGCATTCATGTTAGCATGAGGAGTGAGCAAGCGCCGTATGGTTCTAATTGTTACTTTTTGGCTATAAGTACCCTAAGGCGTATGTTCTCCTTCATAGGAGTTTCCCAGATCCTTGGGTCGACCCGAGGCTCTGGTGACGAGAATGGAGTCCGACACTGAGTGCAAGGTGATGACTGTAGCAGTCGACATTTCTTTGCAAGATAGCGCAATTTTTAAAATCACTTTACTTAAAGATTACAGCCCGGACAAACAAGTATAGGTAACATTCAGAAGCTTTTGCTACATAACAACAATTTTTCCGGTTGATCTAGTTTCGAACTCTTTTCGCGTAATTCGGTAAAAAACACTGACAACAAAGGACATAAGGGAGAAAACAAGCAGGGTGACTCCATCTCTTTATTGCATTTTGTTAATGTCCTGTGTATGAATATCAATTGTGCCAAGTTTGAAAAAAATCTGGAGAGTACGTCATTTTCAAGGGAATAAAATTACCTTAATTACCAATTTTCGATTACCTCTTTCTGCACTGTTACCGGAAAACTGCATTTCTCTCAGCCAATTATATTGCAGAAATTTTCTCATGTATATTATTAAGAGCAAAACAAACAAACAAAACAAATCAACTATTTCTTTATGTCCAAAAAGAGTACAGATGATTGTTATTTAAATCCAGTCGAGTTTAAAAATTCGAGTAAACTCGACTAAACCACCTTTTAAAAATATTCATCCACTTGAAATAACGTATCCGTAAAAACAACAAACTGTTTAGTGTTTAAGAAAAGACTTTGTGTAGTAAATTCTTCCCCCAACTTTGAGCTATTACTGGTATACTGTTTTGTTGTTGTCATT
>OX421452.1:33943980-33956480 GCA_949126865.1 Montipora capitata | reverse complement strand
CTATAACAGATGCTGCAGCCAAGGCTTGAATTCCCTCCTCACTTACTTCTTCAAGATGACTTATTGCTCGTGCTCCCATTTCAGCACCTAGCTGACATGCAATAAACGTTTTTCTAAGTACAATGTAAGAATTGATTAAAAGAAAAATATAGGAACTACAGAACTGACATACAGTTAAAAGTTAGGAGGCTTTTGACCCATTGTTTAATGGCCTTTATGATTATCAGAGTGATTTCTCACATAAATCCCCAGAAAATTAGGCAAAAATTTGTACATCCATGACAAACCTACTCATTTCCACATACAAACACCACAGAGCAGATGGCAGAGGTAGAATTTTTCCCGTTTGCAGGAAAAAGAAATTTCATTCTTCGAAGGTCATAAAGGGGTAAAATGGGAGCTAGGATTGACCTGATTTTTTGGTCGGAAAATGTGATTTGATCACCGAGAACTGGGATTTTGTTACTGGGAATGGGAGATACTTGGAGTTCTCGGTGTGAATGAGATTTGAATTATCACAGGTTTTCAGGTGTTACCGGTACTTCTGCACAAAATTCCTGGTATCAAATATTTCACGCCGTCTTCTTGGGTTCCTCTGTGAGGCCACTGCCATGTGAGAGCGAGGACCTTCCTGATGCTAACAGACTTGTTTTTGAACCTCAAAGTTCCCTCTCTACAACATCCCTACCTGACTACTACGGCTTCCCTAGCACGAACCGACTTACCTAAACGAAGAGCTGCAATCAATGCAATCACTTGGAAAGAAGAAGCTCAGATGAGGTATTGGGCAAGGTGCAATAGTAAATGCGTCAGGCACAGGAACTGAAACATTCTTGAATGAACCCTCTTTCATAGCATTAAAATTCAGTCCTAAACAATAAGCATCATCTCAAGGTTCTGGGGAATAAACTCATACAAATCCCTTTATTTATTCCCCAGAGCCTCAAGATGATACCTTTTGTTTCCTACTGAATTTTGATATGTCGAAATTGGTCTATTGTTGTGAGTCCAGTGAAGAGGGCGAAGACTCCAAGCAGGATACTGATGAGGACACTACATGTAGTTACGTTGATGAGTGATGATCAGGACAGTGATTCTGAAGCTGACATAGTAAAACAGGAGACTGCACCATTCAGAATGCTCTCATGTGTCAGATGATAGCTGGCCTTTTTTGGCTGACACTTGGTTAAGCAATCCTATGCAGCTACGAATTATACCTCAAACTGCTTTCAAGTTACTGCCTCCGCTCTCCAGTAATCTCACATTTCGTTTTAAGACTTATCACTAACTGGTTCATACAACATATCAATGCTCTAAAATTACATTTTGCCTATAACTCTGGTTGGGATTTTAATAGCAGGGACTGGAATTTCTAAGAAAACCTGCCACTGGGACTGGGATTTTGTCCAAATTTGGACTGGGAAATGGGATTGCCAACCCCCTACCCCCCCACCCATCCTCCATCACCCTTTTCTTAATCTCTCTATTAATAAACTATTTACCTCAGCAGCTCTCATTGGATGCAATTCATCACCATGAAAATTCAGAGACAATCCTGCAGCCTTTCCTGCTTCAAGAATCCTTCTGGTTTCATCTATTCCAAATACGCCCTTCTCACAAAACACATCAATATTATCAACAGTTATTTCTTTATTTTTCATCAGTTCTTGAAGCTTGGGAATTTGCTCATTGATAATGTTACTGGTTGCTTCTTCACAAGTACTTCCCCTGGCAGATCAGAAAAAAGTAATATTGCAAGATTTTACTCAGTCTATACCACATGCATGCCGATATACATTTTTTACAGTGCAACGTGCCTTACCATGGCCACCCAACAAACTTTCACACTTGACAACTATGTGTAAATACGTCAACTTGACAACCTATGCAACGGTGTTCAACTTCATACTGTACGAACTTTGCAAGGAAGCATGACTGTCAATCAAATTCGCACACCCTTATTGGCAGATAATTTGTAAAAAACTTTGTTAGGTGGCCACGGTAAGGGGCGTCACACTGTAAAAATCTGATTCGAAATTTACAAAATTAATTATAGCTGATTCCTGATCTGTACTGCACAGTCTTGGGGAAGTTATTTGTATTTACTTTGCACAGTTTGTACTCTCTAAAGCTTTCAAATTCCAAGACTTTTTCAGGACCTTTTCATTTACATGTACCCTTCACAATTATAATAATTATTTTCCATAACCTAAATTTGGCCAATTTCCGATAAATTTTCTAAACTTTTCTTGAGTGCAAGCATGTTTTCCCCTGTTTTCTTTATGCAATCAAAACTTGTAAATATTTTTATTGCACAATCAATTATTTCCATGACTTTCCATGACATACACTTAATTCAATGGCTTTCCAGGCCTGGAAACTACAATTCCATGACTTGTCACAACTTGTACGAACCCTGAGAATTTCTGACATGTGATTTTGATAACACTCAATAGTGTACACTGTATATGAAAAGTCTAAAGAAATAATGGGTTGAGTTTTTTGAAAAATGCTGATAAGCAGAAACATTGATTTGAAATAATGCCACCTGAAGGTTCCCTTTTGTTGTAGTTGTAATTGGTTTGCAAGGATGTCTGACATTAATAATGTAAAAAGGAAGGTTGGTCTTGAGTTTTGTCTACAGTAGGCTATTAAACTTTCATGTGAGGCTCACAAAAACTGGGCAGGTGGAGACAGTAGAAAACAGGCTGTCCGACTTGTTGAACTTGATATATACTAAATGTACTTACTTAGGCACAGAGTGAGCTCCACAGAATGTACTGGATATCTCAATGGGTAACTCTTTTTTGGCCTTCTCAAGGACTCTTAACATCTTCATTTCTGATTCCACATCTAACCCATAACCGCTTTTAGCTTCAGCTAAAGTTGTCCCTGATCGTAACATTCTGACGAGCCGTTTTCTAAGTGACATGTAAAGCTCCTCTTCTGTAGCCTTGCGCACATGTTTAACTGTAAAACCTATTCCTCCACCTTTCTTATGTACATCCATATAAGTGGCTCCTGCAAGCTGGTATAGAAATATAAATTACTTTCAAAAGGTGTCAAAGAGTGACTTAATTAACCAAAAAAAAAATCAGCAAAAATTATCACAGTAATTATTATTGAAATGGAGGGTGTGGGTGCCCTGTTCTTAAAATCCAAGACTAACAACAATGTTGAATTATTATAGACTACTGAAGATTACAAAATCAAGACTTTTTGACACATCACAAAGACTTGTGTCGTTTTGGAATAGCATAAAATTTTCTTTTGGAGGCAAGGTGGCCTAATGGTTAGTGCGCCGCACTCCAGGTCAAATGGTCTGAGTTCGAGTCATTGCCTGGGCAGTGCGTTGTTCTTGGGCAAGACACTTTACTCTCACAGTGCCTCTCTTCACCAGATGTATAAATGGGTTCCGGCAAAAATAATGCTGTCAGGGGTAACCCTGCGATGGACTATCATCCCATCCAGGGGGAAGTAGAATTACTCCTAGTCCCTTCATGCTAAGGAAACCAGGATACGTCCCGGCTTGAAATTGGGCCACTAGGCTCACACGCAGACTACAAATTAAATTTTCTTATAGGGAACAGCTGTGAAGTTTGCTATTGCAGCAGCTGCACAACCTTTCAAGCCAACCACTCAATTTCAATTTGGACTTCTTTTCAAAACACAAGTTTCCACAAAATATTTGCATATACATAAAGTCAGTGTCAATCATAACTAAATATATCATAACTATCAAAAAATTTATAAAATATTACATGTAGCATTTCTTTTACCTTAAATTTAATAAGTAACCTATTATTTTCAGATTTCTGTCAATTTTAAATTAAGGCAGTTTGTTAAAGTGGAGACCTGGCTCACAGACACCTCCCTATATTACTATAAAAGGTCTTATTTGTCCTAAAATTAAACTGATATATTTTTAAACTGATATATTTTCTCTTGGGTGCAGGGATGGCGCAGTGGTGAGAGCACTCACCTCCCAGCAATGTGGCCCAGGGTCGATTGTCAGACTCGGCGTCACATGTGGGTTGAGTTTGTTGGTTCTCTACTCTGCACCGAGAGGTTTTTCTCCGGGTACTCTGGTTTTCCCCTCTCCTCAAAAACCAAAATTTGTCCCCGATTAGTGCTGTACAGCACTAGAAGATTAGACGCTTAAATAAAGTTCCTTTCCTTTTTTTTTCTTACATTAACCTGCTTAATATGGTGAGCTTTACCTTCATAGCAAATTCGTGAACCCTGTCTCCCACCCACACAGGATGGGTGTGGCCATCTATAAGACCTAAAATATTATGGAAAAAAAAATAGGCGACATGGTCCAGTGGTTAGGGCATTGGGTTTGCATGCAGTTGCCCCAGGTTCAAATCCTGTTCTAATCTCTGGTTTGGATTTGTTTCTGGTTATCCTAGATTCAACTCTACCACACTTTGTAAATAGCCAACAGGTTACCTCCTTCCTGTTGGAGTTCTTAACCCATTCACCCCTAAACCAGCCTAAACCGGCCATACTTAGTATTCTACTCTGTCTAACACCAGACGATTTTACTCGACAATGGGGAACCCCCAGGAGTCAATGGGTTAATTAATCATGTTTCTTTCAAATTATTAAAAGTGGGGTGCCTGTGAACTAGCTTGATAGCTACGACGTAAGTTCACTTCCACTATAAACAAAAGCATTTATATTTTTAAACAAAGCATTTACAATGCCTATATCATAAGTTTATTTGAAACCCACGTTACCCAAACCATTGGAAGACTAAGCCTAAGATTCACAATTGGTCACCATTGTGCTTATTGACCAATTGCAGGTCACTAAGCGTTCTTCCAACAGTTTGGGTAACATGGCCACTGACCAATCGCAGGTCACTAAGCGTTCTTCCAACGGTTTGGGTAATGCGGGTGGTGAATTAAGCCGAATTCGATGGCTTTCAAAGCAAATGTTTGCGGAGTTTGGTGGCCCTTAATTCCTTCTCAGTGTACAAGCGGCTTGAATGAAGAAGACGAAAGGGTAGCGGAGGTATCGTCCATGATCTACGTGGAATTTTGAGAAGATCGAAGATTTGGGAGTGAATTTATGGCCCTTTTCCTTTGATGATTCCGTTAGGCGGCTTTGTCTCGGGGCCCGGCTTGGGAAAGAATATATAGAGGGCAAAGAAGAGTAACCAAAAACCAACTAAATCTGTCTTAATCAACCCAGATACTGTACCAGAGACAAAGAAAGGTAAGGCAAGGCAAGCAATTTTTAAATTTAAATCGTAAATATTTTTTTGAATTTTGAGAAAAACCTTTTTCCCCATACAAATCCTTATATTTCTACTCCTGCACAATATCGTACAGTAGATACACATACATCGAGCTTGGGCTACCTGTGCTTACCATTAATCATGAAATGCGTCCAATCTTACCAGGTATAACGCACATTCCACAAGCATCTATTTCTTCTTCAAATGCACAGTTCGTATATTCTTGGTCTACTTTGTCATCGAAAGCAATGAGTTCAATTTTTCCCGCGTTGTCGACCACAACAGACACACCTCTATCGTGCCCCCCTTCGAGGATCGCCAGATTTTTCATCGATTCCCCCGTCAAAATACGCTCTCTGTTCTTACATACCAACACCACTTGTTTTGCACGTCGAATTCGAAGTTTATACATCACTAATATTACATTAATTTGAACACATACACCATTTTATCCCTCGAATTGTCGAAATTGTCAATGTTTCGGACTAAATTTCGATCAGCTGCTACCTTCATATCAGCATGCGCCCCCTCTCCCTACTGTTGCTAGGACGACACTCAACCTCGTTATCATTCCTGCTCGAAGTGAATTTTGGTCGGAAGTTGGAAGGCCCTTCTAGCTTCTCTGCTTTCATAAAGATCTAACATTGATCAACGAAAGAAACTTTTTTTTTTTCACTTCCAAACAAAATCTCACTAACTGCTTTAGAGGCTTAAATTCTCCAAATAACTGCTTTTTCAAACGTGGCACTTGGCAATCAACTTGATAAGCTTATCTTCAGGCAGCAGCCCATCAGTACTGATGGGCTACTGTTCTCGCTTAATTAATTAATAAGAGCTAAGTCTAAACAGCCAAAATCTCACCAGATTAACACAATACATTGGACATACCTCTTAGTACAAAAGAATCTTTGTATTGACGATTTTGATAACGAAATTTCCTCAAAGGAAACCAGTCTCATAATTAAACTCTCTGCTCATTGAAAGCACGAAATTTTGTCATTCCGTACGAAAATCTTCGAGTGCTCCTCGATTTCGTCTATTTTAGAAGTTTTCTTGTTTGAATTTGCAGCAAGAAGACACCGGCAACCCATAAAAAATAAAATTATAAATATTCGAAAAAGAATCGTGTTGTGTTTTTGGAAATTTACAACTTGAATTTTTGTGGTAAAAATTCGAGTTATACGCTTTACATAACTACAAATGCGACTTTTTGTAACTATAAATTTGGATTAAAAATTTAAATTTAAAAAATTGTCAACTGTAATGTCCTATATGAGTCACAGTAATATATTCTCACCAGGACCATCCGCAAACAAAAGCCTTAGACTAGATAAGATATGGGAGACTCAGCCCAAGGCGGTCAGCAGAGGGGAGCTCCTGGTAGAGTGCTGGATCATCGCTGCGAGGAGGTAGGGGTGGGGGGGGGGGGGGGGGGGGTGGGAGCAGAAGGAGTCTTAGTAAACCGGAAAGACTGAACGAGCTATCGTGATAAGGAAGTGGCATTACATAAGAGCCCCCCGTACCATTGAGACACGTGATCGGTTGCCACGGACTGCACGCGGTATGCTAGGGTTACCCAATCAGCGTTCTAAGGCTATTTTGTGCGGAGTCCCTAGATAGAATAGTAATGGCAGGAGCCCATCACCCGGAGCCTCCATCCAGACTATATCCTTGAGTCAACCTTTGCCCTTATCTTTTTATTTTTAGAATATTTTGTGAGACGAAAGCGATTACTGGTGCGTGACTGCTTGTGACGTAATACAATAACTTTGTTCTTATTGGACGGCATCATGCATTCGTGGGAATTCGAACGTCTAAAAATAAAAAGATATGGGCAAAGGTTGCCTCCAAGGGTTTATATGGGGGATGGAGCCTCCGGGTGATGGGCTCCTGGTAATGGAAATAAAATCCTCAAAGCCAAGACACGACTTGTTATTGCAGAATTCTGCTCTAGGCGGGTAAGAAGAACCATAAAATGCTCCTTGAAAATCCCCTCTAAAGCGAGTGAAAAAGTCCTAAACGTTAACCTTATATTCGATGTACGACAAAATCTTGTCTTCCTTTGGATGCTGGGTGAGGATTTCCTCCCATTTGTCAACATGCCTCTGCGTCCGGGTTTCGAAACGAAAGAAGACCAAGAGAAGCTTAGGCCGTGAGCCTGGAAGCCATATGAACCAAGGGTACCGGGGTTATGACGCCTTGGGGTTTACCCTTCCAATCACACCAGCTAATGGAAACACGCTGGAGAGCAGTTTCTTCTGGGTTGAAATGGAAGCTCTTAATTCGTTTAGAGTTCCCCTGAGACGAACGAAAGCGTACTATGAAGGGGAGAGAAAACCCCAAAGCGAAGCAACCCCGAAGTACTCCGTCCAGGGATAGAGGAGTGAATGGCATAAGATAACCCCTTCGGGGAAGCCTAGCTCGTGCGGGAAAAAAGAAAAAACACGGCAACAACTAAGTCATGCAAGAGAAAAGACAAGATTGAAGGGAGAAATACACAAGCAGCACATCTTTATTGTTTCTTCTTGTTCAAAGGACAATTGGCAATAAAGTGCCCCACACTCTTACCATAGAAGCATTTGCCCAGCAAGGGGCCTGAGCGCCCGCCTCTAAGGCCACTGAAGCCAGTGGGAAACAAAGGGCCTAAAAAAACTGGGACCTGGCTGAGAACCTTGGCCAAATTGAAGGACGGCACCACGTGGCGACGGGGACGGATTGCTTGAGAATCTGACCCGCTACTAGTTTCTCATCCTTGTCACCCAACAAACTGATGAGAATGGCGGCAAGGCGGGGATCATCAACAAGGGGTCTGCACTGTTTAAAGATCATATCGAACCTCTTGCGGTTGTGTGGACAGTCTCCCTGGAAACATCTGCCAGTTGTTCAAGAGTAGCACTGAATAAGTGCGTACGGGTCAACTAAGGGAGTAGGGCGGCTTGCCAGCTGACGCACAGTATCGAGGGCTGACGAAACGCTAGTTCGTGTCAAGATTGATTCCATCTGCTCTATCTTGTCTTTCAACGCATTAAGAGTGTTAAACCGGAGAAAGTAAAAGATAGGCACACGGCGGGACAAAATCTCTAAAACGATTGAACTGAGACAAATTCACTCTAGCACTTCTAAAGCAAGACGAACGCACAATAACAGTTCCTCAACGAGACAAAACTCCTAACAGCGCCACAAGCGGAGCTAAAACTCTGCAAGACAAACCCGCAATAACATTCTGGTGAGAGAAACTCACAATAACATTTTGGTGAGATAAGCTGATTCAATTCTTCAGAGACAAACTAACTAAAACATCTCGGTGAGACAAACTCACTACAAGAGATCAAAGAGACTAACTGAGTATAACACTCCAGTGAGATAAACTCACAATAGGACTATGGCGAAACAAACTCGCTATAACCTTTCCGTGAGAAAAACTCGCTAAAACAGTTCGGTGAGACGAAACTCACCCCAATATCTCGGTGAGACATACTCTATAGCCGCTATAGCGGTTCGGGAGACATGGAATGACAACGAGATTTCGAGTGAAACAAGTAACGACAACAAGGAGCGCCGGAACAAATTCAAAACAGCACGAGGGGCGAA
The DNA here is from genome assembly GCA_949126865.1 of Montipora capitata. Taxonomy (NCBI): domain Eukaryota; kingdom Metazoa; phylum Cnidaria; class Anthozoa; order Scleractinia; family Acroporidae; genus Montipora; species Montipora capitata. The sequence goes on along the minus strand of OX421452.1, from coordinate 33,947,644 downwards.
ACAAAGTTACTATTGAACCTAGTAACAAAAACACTATGAACGGGACAAACTCTCAAAGACATGGCCAAAATGGCCGCTGTGACGTCACGTGAAAGCCATCTATTTGTTCGCTGTGCCAGTGTTTTTACTTTGTCTTCAGAAGATTCCAAGATGGCGTTTATGTTGTTTGTCGAGTTATTTTCTTTTTCGCTGTCATATGCATCTTCAGAGTAGTTCTCAATAAAGTACCCGCTGCTTATTAAAGAATTAGTATTTTGACTTGCATCGCTTTCAATAGATGCGTCCATTTCAGTTACATTTGAGTACATTTCAGTTTCATTCAGTTCGCGGAACGACCCGTTTCGAAGCTGACGCTCGACATCTTTTAGTATGGGTCTACCGCGAAAAGCTTGCGGCTTTCTTTGTATGTGTTTTGAGCACCACAGGAAGAAAGTAAGTCAACACAACGTTGATCTTCAGTAAGTAAACGGCGCCACGTGCTTTCTATTGTGCATTGGCCAATTAAACACCGCGACGTGCTCTCTACTGTGCATTTTGCTGCACCGGAAAAAAAAACTGAGATCAAACATGATTTATAACTCGGTGCCCTTACGGGCTCGAGTAATTAAGTTTTAATTCGTGTGAGATTTTTCGTGTTTTGTATACGAAGTACTAACAAACTGTAAAACAAAAATAGCTTGAAGAAATTTCATAATCCGTGAACTCTCTGCCCACGAAAGACTTTTTTGTAAACGAGAAATTGGAAGGGAAAAAATTCCAGTAGGAAACTAAGTCAACTGATTTTTACCTTTTTTACGAGTATGTGCTGTTAGGTCGTTGGGGTCACGTGATGACGTCCATTCCGGTTAACTTTTTTTATTAATCCGCTGGCCAAGTTTTTTTAATACAGTCGACGCTGTCCTTATTTTAGCAAGGTTACGCAGTTGTGCTAAGGTAGGAAGGAGGTCAAATCGCTCGAGGACGAATGATATGATTGGGAACTGATTCATGCTGACTTGCTGACTTGCTGTCGATTTGTCTCCTATCATTACAATTTCAATTAATGCAATGACGTAACTACCAACAGATTTAAGCTGAAAGTTGTGTTTAGTACAGATTTAGGTAAATGTTCCTGAAATTTAATTCGGACCTACGTGACAATCCTTGTTTCATGATTTTTGGCGATATGTCGTAAAGTGATATGTCAATATGGTCACACATAATTTCACGGAAACTTTTAAATAAAGTTGATAGTATCAGCACACAAATTTAAAATCAGGGTATAGTTATGACCAATTTTAACTGTTTACCGGTACTAACCGCGATGTTTCAGTTATTTTTAAAATTATACCCAACAAACATCATAGAAAAGCGAAAAAGCACAGTTTATTTGCTGCACAATAGGCACAGTTCTAACTTGGAAGCATGACAATTCAGTAGTTATTTACTATACTGCAATTAAATAAAAATGACACTAAAAACTAGATGTTCGTGTCAATTTTTCTTAGCATCCGACATCACTTGTTATCTTTTCCTTTTTTTCCTGTTTTCTTGTCCTTTTTCGCTTTCTTAGCTACGGCTTTTCGAAACTGATAGGCTCGCCAAGCTGCTTGTATAATCGTAGCTGCGTTAGTGTTTTGTTGCTCTTCCTTTGCCTTCCTTGCGGTTTCTTCTTCCATTAGCCTTCTTTCCTCCATAATGGCGTTGTACTGTTTTTCTAAGACTTCAAACCGCGACTGAAGCTGAGCCAGGTCGGCTTTATCGGCTTCGTACATGCGCGTGTAAAGATCAAACTCATCCTGAAGATTTTGTAAAAGAATCAGAAGTAGATAAGTGAAGGAAAATTGTCATCTATGGAGATAACCACGAGAGTTTGGCCAATATCAATGTTTTAGCAATTTTTGTTTTCATGTTTTAAAGAACGTAAGATATTTAATAGCCACTTCGACAAAGAGATCCTTTAAAATTGCAAATTCACGTTCTAACAACATTTTTGTCAATTTTTTGGTAGTAAGTCTTCTTTAAAGTAGTCGTCGAACTATACAAGTGCTTAATTAGAAGGAAACTTAAAGGTGTTGAACCTTAAAAATTAAAATTAGAAAATTTGGCCTTGTTTTTCACTTTTTTCCTGAAACTTGGGACTGATTCCAGGTGGCAGACTCCAGAGTACGAGAAAGAAATGTACAACAATTCAAAAACCGCGTTCCAAAAAGTGACAAATCATAAAAGCCAAAATATCTCTGGCAATATATGAGTGGCATTTTTCAGTCTTGGACCGAGTAAAGTACATCGTGCAAGAAAAAAATTGGAAATCAGTGAGCTGTTACTGTGGCAACGTGAACTCTATTAGACTTTCAAGCAGGAGCGTTTGGCTCATTTTATTTGAGCGCAAATTAAGATATTTGCTATGGGACAGAGAGGAGCTGTGGCCAAGAGCCTTGGCATGAAGTACATGATAAAATGTACCATCTTTCGTCTTTCTAGAAGGTTACTTTTGTCAGTTTGAATAGCATTGCTCCATTATTTTCGGAGATATTCCATATGATAAAATGTTTATTGACTGACTTTAGGTCGACCCGTGCAGGAAAATATTCGGTCCGTTCGCCATGACCAATTAAACCTTTTTTTTTCCGTCCTGGGCCTGACTTAAATTCAGTCAATAAGTACATAATATCTCTGAAACCAAATAAAATATTTCAAAGTTGCAGATGCCATTCTTCCTCACTTTAAAAGGATTTGAAATAAATATCAATATTGTTTTACTTCATGGGAAGAAAAGAAGGAAGCAACCAAGGAAGCCAAGAAGGAAGTAATGAGTGAGTGAGCGAGTGAGTGAGCTAGTGAGTGACTGAGTGAGTAAGTGAGTGAGTGAGAGTTTCTTTTTCTTATGTTTGTTTTTCATTATTGACTTCCTCTAATGTAAAGTTCTGCTGAATATCAACGTTGAACAGTATTCGGGAGTAGAGAAATAAACTCCTTGGTTAATTTTTAATCTGGTATTGCAGTTAAATCGGCTCTTGAACAACCAGGCCCAGGACATGAGCTGCACTGGGCATTAGAGCCCGTTGAGTTCAGCATAGTTTACTTACCTGCCTTGTTTCGAGGTCTGCATCGTATTTTTGTACCCAGTTGTAGACTTCAGTCGCCATTTTAAAGGTTCGCTGGTGGATAAAAAAGAGAATTTCAAGTATTAAACTATCCTATCTAGAGTTCCAAAGAGGTATTTTGTCTTTAATGTTCTGTACGACTGAGGAGGGCCTGACGGGATTCAGATTTTCTTTTACGTTTTGGCGCAGATCTCGAATAAAGGTATAAATCCCGCTCATCAAGAGTTCAGTGATCAAGCGGAAAGTGGTGTTTTCTGTGGACAATGGACTATTATCCTTCCACTGTGTATAAATGATTATATGCCAAGTATTTCAAACCCCTCTGGCACTAATTATATTTCCCTGAGAAAGCCTCGCGGACCAAGAGCGAAAACCAACAAGTTCCATCCAGATATTCTGTCAGTTTGAGATTCAGAGATACACCGCCATCCCACCATTTTTTTTAATTCTTCCCGTATAATACCTTTCTTAGATGGATCTCATTTTCCCGGTGATTGCTCCTGTGTTCCTTTATTGTTTTTCTGCATCCTAAAATGTCTTCGTGATATTTAGCAATCTGTGCCTTGGACAATTTTGTG
>OX421452.1:33936480-33938980 GCA_949126865.1 Montipora capitata | reverse complement strand
TCAGTGATGGGCCTCTCACATTTTTAAACACTCACAAAATTCTCAGCAATGCCACACTTCATGCTCTATGATTGTTTCAGTATCCTACATCACGCTTCCACCACCATCCAGCTAAAGATAAAAGAAGCTATTCATATTCAATGGGTAAAACCTACACTAAATCATCAACTTTATCATGTCAATTTTAAACTCTCTTTGTAATATTTTACACTGTCATGTTTGCTTTTGTTCTTATAGTTAATTAACATTTTGTGCAAACTGTACTTTGTAAATCAAACTGAAGATGACAGAAGATTCTGTTGAAACATGTTTTTAAAAAACGTTGTGTTGTTTCTTAAAATTGAAGCATGTCTTCATCTACTATCCAGACCTTTTGTCAATATTAGGGTTTGATGACAACGTGAACATACAGTAGTGTAGCACCTCTCGCAACCTGCTTTTGTTTGGTATTGTAAGCAGCTTCTATTGTTTAAGTTTAAGTCATTGTTTCAATTGTTTAGTCTTTTCTTTTGGTTAAGGTAGCGAGCCAATCACATTATACGTTACGAGAGCTGCTACATCATCCTGAGTATATAATAAATGAACCATTCATTTTCTAGTTGTGCTTTAGAACTGTTCGTACCCATCCAGTAACAGTAACCGTCCGCGTCTCAAAAACGCGCGTGCTTAAGCTCCCTATTGTACCAGGTGAACAAGACGGAATACTCGCGAAATACTTGTGAATGCGCTAAGTTATATTTTGGAGTGACGTTTTTGTTGACGTTGCCATTATCCTTGTTAAACTTCCTAATCTCTCGAACCCGCCGCATGTAGAAAAAGAAGCTACCCTTGATAACAGCCGAATAAAATTAACGAAACCCGGATATAATGAGAACCCGTTTACTTGGCTATGATTGAAAAAGAGTACCCGTTTACTCGGCACTCATTTAAATCAATTTTTCCTCGGCAGAGGGTTTAAAATCAACTGTGTCCGTTTAATCCTGTTTAAGCAGGATTTACCGTCGTCACATAATGGTGTCTCAATATTGTGTTTCCCGTATCAGGTTGAGCGTTCACAGTGCGGAACTTTAAACATTGCAAAACTTACTTAAAATAGCGTCAATTGACTTGGGATTCTTTTTGAAAGAACGAAGTATATCCCTCAAAGATTTCTTAATTCCTTGCGCAATGATCGAAGCTTGGTGTATAACCGTATCCCTTCTTGACTGTTCCACTTCGGAGCTGATCATTTTAGTTTTCATGCTTCCATCTTTTTGCTGCTCAAGAAGTGGGTTTAATTCAGATGTCACATCTTTGAAACTGTCTTGAAGTCTTAAATGAGTTTCCATTTGGGCCATCAATTCTTGGCCTAAAATAACAGAGTAACGCGGCAAGACCTCCAACACATGAGGAAGTATGGTCACGATTTGCATTCGCTTCAATGCGTCTTGGAATACCGTCATAATCCGCTCTGCTTCGAGGGACTCCATTGTTTTGAGTTTAGGCTCAAGGACTTTGCAGGGATCCATCCCACTTTTACGATGATGTTGATGTTGTGGAGATTGCTTTCCAATTCTGAGCCAAATATCCGAATGACGAGGGCTGTCTATAGGTGCCATTTCGGTTGCCGTTTTCTTTAAACTGACGAAACAATGCACTGGTTGCGCGCGCACTTTCTCATTCTTTGTTCTTTAATGCACACGGTCCATGAAACAAGGTCCTCCTCAAAATCTCGAGCTCAGCTGAGCTCTTTTTTTGTGCATCCAAAGCTGCGATAAAAAGAATGGAAAACATTTTAGATCGGTTAATGAAACAGTGCAAAGACCCATAGTCTCCTACGCAGCCGTTCTTTGTGTGGCCACGCAACGAGGAGCGGGAGGGGAGCGTTGCGTGACCACACAAAGAACGGCTGCGTAGGAGACTCAAAGACCCGACAATGACCACAACCAGGTTTTCTGAGCCCGCGATACTGAGCACCCCCCGCAAACCATTGTTTTAATGAAAACCGCTGGTCAGCAACCTGGTTCTGGTCATTGCTGTCTAAGGTCTTCAAAAGACCCACGGTAAAACAGACTTTAACAATAATGCTTTTAAAGATTGAAGCGCAGCCAGGCCGAGAAAATAAAAATACAATAAAAACGTTCGCTGGCTGAAAATCAAAAAAAGAACATGAGCTTTCGGCTGTCGATCTACAGCCTTCGACGGATAAAAACGGAATGCAGGATAATAAAATATATGCAAAAAAAGGGCGAAATAAAAATAATAAAAGAACAAAAGAAGTAAAGATGTGTTAATTAAGTGACTATTGTTTAAAAAATATTCTATACTGGTTTGGAATCGGCTTAGAATTATTTTCAGCATGGTAGCAGATGTGTGCTAAGCCTCCAAAGATTGTGATTGGTGTTATATGTAGGTGAAACCGGGCGTTGTTTTGAAACTCGTTGGAAAAAACATGTCAGGAATGTTAAAACGTGTGCTAATGGATCAAACATTGCGAAACATGCATGGTCATTCGATCATC
>OX421452.1:33926480-33931480 GCA_949126865.1 Montipora capitata | reverse complement strand
GGGCCATTTTATATTTTTTGTCATATTTATAAGTGATTTGCAAGAAGCTGTTCTTCCTGGCAACACCATTGATTTATATACTGCAACATCGATTCAACTTCGATTCAACATGTCTCAACACTGTTGAATGAGGAGGGGGGGGGGGGGGGGGGCAAACGGTTTCACCATCGCTGCTGCCCGGGCGCTTAATTGAAAGCGGTTAAACTTTGCTTCAACAACCATTCAACATTTCTCTTGTTATCACGAATGTTGAATGAAGTTGAAGCTGTTTGCCGCGCTCTCTTTCAACATTTTTGTGTGAGCGTGCGCACTAATCGGTCTTTCAGTGACGTATCTATGTCCGTATCCATAGTAACCAGTCTATATCCATAGTAACAATCGCGGCGCCAGCCTGGAACTGAACACCGGGCCTTTGATTAAGAATTGTTGAATCATATGCTGATGATGTGTTGAAACCGTTTGCATACCCCAGAAGTCATGACATCGTTCAACAAAATAATATGGTTGTTTGAGCAAAATGTCGAAGCCGTTTGCCCGAGCCGTTACTTGTAAAGCGCATTTGAGTACGTAAATAGAGCGAGTTTCAATTGAATGTCGTAAAACCAAAACCAAAGTAATCACATTGGTCAATCAAAGACGACGGAGATAATACAGTAAATCAATCGAAGTGATTACACGTAGCCGACACAAAGCGCGGGAAAATGTGCACGCGCAAGCCACGACTGGTTTTGGTTTCATTGCTGATTGGTCGAAAAAACGGCGCGAGAACTTCAAATGAGGTAATGCAAAACCAAAGCAATTCGCTAATTACTTTCGGCACTCAATTGAAAACCGCTCAAGAAAATGCGCTATATAAATTCATTACCATTGCCATTAAACAGTGCTTCACAGAACTACATGCAGTCATCAGGACGATCGTACTTCACTTAATTCACTTAATAGGCAATTTTCACGATGGCGTCATTTGACTACAACTACCACAATTCAGTTTGTTTTTCTTTTCATATTTAAATTTTGTATTCCCAGTGGGGTAAAAATAACAATAGCTCTAATTAACACGAGACAAGCGAAACCTGAAGGATTCTGGTACTTGCAGTCAAATGGCGTCATCATGCAAATGTCCTTTGGCTATATGACCTGTATAACCGCTGGGTTCAAGCCATCTGCGGAATTATGAGAATAACAAAGGAGAAATTACCCTTTATGACAAGTTTCTCTCAGGATATTAAACTGTACTAGAAAAGGTTAATAAGGAATTTAGAGATTTTGATCTAACAAGTGATCAGCATTAACTTTTCTTGGCATTTGAATTGGAACTCGCAGATTGACGATGTTGAGGCCAAGGTCAACAGGATGTTGGAAATAAATAAAAGAACTTGCCGTGGTCTTGATAACTTAGAGAAACTGAGAACCGCTATTATTCCTTGGTCCGTTCAAATCTGGAATACTGCTCAATGAAAAACGGAAAAAAATAGGCACGCATCGCGTACGTGTTGTAGTGTAGTAACAAAGCGCTTTCTTCCATATTGTCAACTAAGCTGCGTTTTGTCTTCCAGGAGATTCAAGTTGTCTTTGCGTAATATGTAGCTCTTATAGTACACGATATTGTTTTTCTACCGTATAGTGCCATGATAGATGTCTTGGGTAAGTAGCCCCCTGAGAAGACATGTGGTTACTAGCAAAATTCTAAACTCAGAAGAAAGGGAATCGAGAAACAGTGGCTTCGAGGCTGACAAGTTGATCATTTTCAAGTTCCCTTACAACTTCTTCTTCTCTTCTTCTTCTGAGCGTCTGACAGCTTTCTAATACAAATAAATGTTGACTGAAGTTATCCCTGTCAGGCGGGGTTAGAATCTGGATGGGAGACCTCAAAAATATACCATTTTGAGCGAGAGAAATAGGACGGAAAATTCGACTTTAATGCTCAAAAATGCGAACTAAGCAAGGAAAAGATGTTGTGAGGCTGCTTTATGCAAAACAAATATTGATGCAAAAGTAAATAAATATTGACACACAACTTTTAGGAAGAGCAGAAGGAAGTTCTCAGGTTGGTCGATCGAGAATAAAATATTCTATCATCACCAACAAAATTTGCGACATAAAAACAACACAAATTTTGAACCGCGAATATAAAATGTTACCATCAGCGAAAAACATTTTGGAAGAGTTTTGCTACGTTCAATTTTTCTATTGTACTTTTGGCTGCACAAGTAAATCGCAAAATCGAAAGTGACATCGAAGTCAGCGGGCGACGTGAATCCCGTGATCAAGTTATATGGTATGGCATGGTAACTTTATTTATACACGGTAAATCCTTCAGCAAAGATTATAAAAAGATAACAGATAAAAATTTAACTAAAATTATCCCTAACTAAACTGACTAACATAAAATACCAACTGCATACTAAAAGCTGCTTTGCAAGGATGCTGTGTTAAAACTCACTCAAAACTGTGGTGACGTAGAATAAATTTAAAGACACGTAAAGATGTTGCTGCACGAAGGTCACTGGATAGGCTGTTCCACAACCCAGCTCCGGTGAAAGAGAAACTCTTCTTTAAATAATTGGTGTGGCGCTGCGGAAGAGCCAATTTATTTTCAGTATTTCTTAATCGATATTATGTTACGTCGTCTCGAAAAACAAATCTACAACTCAGATATTCAGGGGTCCATCACACGTAAGATTTGTACAACATAACAGCAGCTGATTCCAATCTTTGGTATATGAGTTTACGCCAACCCGGTGCCCGGAACAATTCATCGATAATAGAGTCATAATTGGCACACATTAAAATACGAGCTGCACGATTTTGGAGCTTCTGAAGCTTTTCAGAGAGACCACTGCCACAGTTGCCCCAGACAACACTACAGTAATTAAAATGTGGTTGAACTAGGCTGTCATATACATTTATTAACATATTAAAAGGTATATGATGTCGTATTCGCTTAATTGCGCCCAAAGCAGAAGCAATCATTTTGCAAATGTTCTGTATACGACATTCCCAGTTCATGTTTTGGTCGATGTGCACATAAGAGATTTCGCAGATGTTGACACCTGCTTCACTGGATGTTCATTTAATTTACTGAAAGAAGGAATTTCAGGAAATGATGATAACTTCCGTACGCGTCCCGACGCAACTAACATGAATTCAGTTTTTGTTAAATTCAAGGTCAGTTTATTGGCCATGTGTACACCCTGTTTAAATCATAGTTAAGGCAACCCTCAATATGTTTTAAATCTACGCTAGCGAAGGAGAGGCTGGTGTCATCTGCATACATTCTAGCTTGTGAAAAATACAGACAATTTGGCAGGTCACTAATATATAATAGAAAAGGTAAGGGTCCTAGAATTGTTGACTGGGGGACACCCACATTTGACTCATTTTGGAGTAGAAATAAAGGAGTTCATTAGACAAGTTTGCGTGCGATTGCTTAAATATAATTTGAACTGACCATTTGTGACAGAGACCGCGTATTCCATAGAACTGCAATTTTGTATATAGAATATTGTGATCGACAGTGTCGAAAGCATTTTTTTAAATATAGAAAAACAACGGCATTGACGAAACCGCGATCAATATTCATGGCCCAACTATCCGTAGCTTCGAGTAACGCAGTAACCGTAGAGTGTAGAGAACGAAATCAGGATTGATAACGAGAAAGAATACAGTTTTCAGTAAGATAGTGGTATAACTGGTCATACACTATCCGTTCAAAGATTTTAACTACGACTGGGATTTACGTTTTCCAGACTTTTTATACAATGGGGTAACCCTAGCAGACTTCCACTCATCAGGAAAAATACCAGTTAACAAGGATTGGTTAAATATATAAGTGAGAGACTCTGCACTTAAATCAGGGCACTCCCTTAGCTTATTTAGTCCTGTAGCCTTAGGCTTACAAAGTTTTGAGAGCGAAGAAAAAATAGTTGTCGATGTTGTTTCCTCAAAGACGAACTCCTTGTCAGTTGCACAAAGAAATTCTTCATAAGTGGCCTCAACATTCTCAACATTTCGGCTAAGGTTAGGTCCAATTTCAGTAAAGAAAGTATTTAATAATAGGCCATTTCAGAAACGTGAGAGGACTGGGACGAGTTTGGTTGTTTTCCGTTTGTTTAAGGAGGCTCGAAAGGGTTTTCAGCTGAGCGCGAGCGCGTAAGCCACACACGCAATTCGTAAGCTGCTTGCGTCAGCTCATGATTCAAATGGGTCACCAGAAATAAACAAATACCGCTAATTTCGCTTACCTTTCTCCAATTCCTATATACATGGAATATAAATAGACATCTCCTATTCACGAAAACCACGAAAATTCTACTTAAACGGTTTAATAGTCACTTAAATCCGTTTATGTTGACCTGTAGCTCCACTCGCGCGCGGACTCGAATGAGCGGGTGACGCATGCGTAAATGCTGATCTTTACTCGTTTATATCTCTGCTTCTGGACGGTGAATTTTTTTCATTTTTTGCATGTTAGCTTAGCTTAATTTAAATCGTTTGTCTTTCAAATTTAAAAAAATTCTGTAGGTGAAAAAACAAATTAGAGACACAATTCAAAAAAATTTATTTTTCTGAAAAACTGACCTACAGATTTTGTTGAATTTTAAATATTTTAGAGAGTTTTTCTAACATTATCTGGTAACGCTGAATGGGAAAATTTCACCGTCCCGTTTCTTCAAAAAGGACAACATATGTTGATTTTAAGGCTCAAAGAAATGCCTAATATCGTTGCCATGGTAACATTATTTTGGAGGAAAACATAATGTGAGAAATCTACGATAGGTACCAAATTTCGTCTTGATATGATTGCCCTAACTGTATCTAAGGACAGAATATGTTTCTTTGTTTGAAAGAAGGATAAACTATTTCGAGCCTCCTTAAAAAACTAAGACATTCAAATGAAAGATCAACCAAGTTTGAGAGTCTTTACCAAGAATAGATGTATTTAGAGGAGGAAAATGGTGAAATAATATATCTTCAAATATCACCTAAAATAGAGAGTT
>OX421452.1:33921480-33923980 GCA_949126865.1 Montipora capitata | reverse complement strand
TTGACACTGGTGATAATGATGCTGCTCCTGCTCCCCTTCCAGAGTCTCGACCGTCACAGTCTCCCCCGCAGCCTCCTCCTGATGAGCCTTCTTCCGATGGCCCGCCTTCTTCAATTCCTTTAGAGCAGTCTTTACCTGATATTCCTCCTTCACAGCCTCCTACGCAGTCTTCTCCTGATGTACTACCTCCTACACCTTCCTGTGTTCCCCTCTCATCGCAATCATCACTGTCGCCATCTTCTGGTCAACCTTCATCACTGTCCCAGAACACCCCAAAGCAGCCCTCCACACAACCCTCGCAGTCTTCCCAGTCTACACAGTTCTCTCAGTCATCACAAACTACGCAATCGTCTCAGTCCCTCCTTTCGCCTGTTGAATCGTCGTCCCTGTCTCCTCCTTTATCCCAAGAGCCTTCTCTTCCGTCGAGCATCATTTCTGGCTCTCCTACTTTGTCTGATCTACAGCTTGTCGCTGCAGCTGATTCGCAACGTTCTACTGCTTCTGATCAAGCTATTGCTGCGATGGAGATTCCTGAGGATCCTGGCCCTACAGTTCCGCTGCGCCCATCACAGATTCCTATCCGTCCTCAACCTCTTCGAGTTGCACCGAAACGCAAGCCTGCCAGGCTAGACTTCACAGATGGTCCACCCCCGCGTAAATCAACGTCACCTATGCCGGTCAGTTCTAGTAAAAAGACTAAGAACCCTCACCCTTCATGACTTCCAAAATTCTTTCCTTAAATTCTCGTGGTTTCAGTAAGCTTTTCCAAGATTATCTCATATATAGTCTTCGTACCTCTTATGACGTTTTCTGTTTTCAGGAAACGAAGATTACTGATCCTGAGGTTTTCCGCGTTTTCTCTTGTGCCTGGCGTGGACCTTGTTTTTGGTCCCCTGCTGTAGGCAAACAAGGTGGTGTCCTTACTTGCCTTTCTGAATCTTTTTCCGGCAACGTCAGTCGCTGGAAAAGAGACACGTCGGGGAGGGTTGTTAGTCTATTGTTAAAACTTGACGACCTAAGGATTAATCTAATTAACATTTATGCTCCCACCAACTTGGCCGAAAAGAAAGTGTTTTTCAGAAGTTTGCATGAATACTTTTTACCTTCTGATGTCTTAATAATTGCTGGTGATTATAATTGTTACGATCACAACCTTGATAAATTTGGCGGCAACTTTGTGCCTGCTAAGTGCGTTACTGATTTGCGTTCAGCCTTTTCTTTAATTGATGTCTGGCGCAAGCTTCATCCGAGAGTGTGCCAGTGCACATGGTTTAATTCGGATTTTTCAATTGGTTCGCGTTTAGATAAATTTTTTGTTTCTAAGAACTTCATGCCCTCTGTTGTTTCTTGTGAAATCAACCCTTGTGTTTTTTCCGACCATGATTTTGTTTGTCTTTCCTTCCAGCCCACTGGGAATAACCTCCGTGGTCCTGGCATTTGGAAGTTTAATAATTCACTTTTGAACGATGATGTGTTTTGCGACTATATTTCGAATTGTATCAATCATTTAGCCAATTGCTTGCAACACTTTCCTTCGGTTAAAGTTTGGTGGGACTTTTTTAAAAACTCTATCCGCTCTGAGATCATTTTCTTTGCCAGGGAAAAGAGCAGGGATCTTTCGCACGAACGTGTCCTTTTAGTTAACCGGATTATTGAGTTAAAACGTCAGCTTACTTCTGGTAATCCTTCAGTTAGTCTTGAAATTTCCGAGCTCGAAAGTAAGCTTAAGGCTCTTACCTTGGAAAAGTTAGACGGTTCTAAAATCCGTTCTAGAGTTCAGTGGCTTGAGGAAGGAGAAAGGCCCACGCGATTTTTCTTTAAGCTTGAACGTGAACGCTTTGAGCGTAATATTGTTTCTTCTATTCTTAATTCTGATGATGTAGAGGTGTTCACGCGTGAAGAAATTGAACGTGCGCATGTGCGCTTCTATTCAGATCTTTTCACTGATGAGCCTATTGACGCGTTTTTTAAACAGCGTTGTTTAGAATCCGTTGAAAAGTCCCTTTCTCCTCCTCAACGCGCTTCGTGCGAGGGATCCTTGTCGCTTGACGAATTAACGAACTCTGTTAAGAGTCTTAATACCGGGAAGTCACCGGGATCTGACGGACTATCAGTTGAATTTTATCTTCGTTTTTGGGAGACTTTGGGTCCCCTTTTACTCCGTGTTTCTAACCAGTGTTTCTCCGATGGCGAGCTTTGCGGCTCGATGAAAGGTAGCGTCACCCGGCTTATTTTTAAGAAACGTGGTGATATTAAGCACTTAAAAAACTGGCGGCCCATCTCTCTTTTGAATGTGGATTATAAGATTATTTCTAAAGCAATCACTTCTCGTCTTTCCAAGGTTCTTGAATATATTGTCCACCCTGATCAGACTTGCTCCGTTCCTGGCCGAAGTATTTTTTCTAATGTTACTCTTTTGCGTGATGTTTTGGACTACATTCAACGGACGGATGAATCCGCAATCTTAGTCAGCCTTGACCAAGAGAAAGCCTTTGACCGC
>OX421452.1:33911480-33916480 GCA_949126865.1 Montipora capitata | reverse complement strand
TTCAATTTGTGTGGTCAAGTCTTCCCATGACACTGATTTGATAGAGCCATAGATGGAAAAATTGCTTACCTTTACCTCTTATCATACGTTGCATAAGGTGTGAAATTCCATCCAAGTTCTTATTTGGAGAGAAACATACTCCTTTTTTTCATCTCATTCATTTGCATGTCACCATAATGTTTTTCATTTCCTTCTTTGACTGAAGATACATTGTGTTTTAGAAGCAAGTGTGCTGTTGTCCTGGAATGCAAATATTATAGAGCCAAAAAGAAAAAAATTGTAACTTCTCTAAACTTGGGCTCTTTTGGTTATTGATAAAACAGAAACCGACAATTTTTGGATTAGCTCTAACAATGCTTTCCTTAATGACAAGGTCAGGGAGAGTAATATAAGTGCTAAGTTGCAGCCATAAAAGGTACCTATTTAAGCTTTTTTTAAAGATAGAATACTTACAAGAAAGCTTGTTCCAGTTTTTCTAGACATTTCAGTTTTTAGGGGATTTCATCAACATTTAATGTTATAAACTTCGTGCCATGGAATTCGGCCTTTTGACAGCTTTCCGTTAAAATTGTACTTCTACAGATGTATTCCTTATTGTCAAAAGAGTTTTCTATGAAAAGATGCTGAATGCTATATTTACTTTTCTTTAATTCTATGAATGTTTTTTTTTTTCTGTAAAGATTTCTAAATTACACACAGAGCAAATGAAATACGAACCTTTTTTAACTTGACTAACTTTAGTTTGAAAACATATACAGCAATCCAAGTCTTTGCCCATACTTTTGATTTTTCAAGAGTTTTCCTTGTTTTTGGTAAGAAGACGTTCCTTTTCATTTGGATCCATAGACCTGTACCATCTGCACAAGCTCTTTGATTGATATTAATGTAATGTAATTGTTGAAGCCCATCCAAGCACATCTTTTTTCTTTGCAGGTTGAAGTTCAGAATAGGCCTTTCTCTTTTTCATAGTGCTTTCAGTTTTCTGCTCTGCGGATTTGTGGCATCTCAGATTTTTTTTTTCCTTTCTGTTTCTTTTATCTAATGTGTGCAAGTATGTATGCATAAAACAAACTGAATGCAAATTAACTCTGAAGAATCCAGACCAATTGTGTTTGTTACAATTTTACAGACAATTTTGAACCAGAGAATGTACATCGTTAGTTCTGTATAACCTTTAGTTCTTGATGGTTGTTAAAAGAGATCAAGAAAAGTTTAGAATTCGAATATTTGCTGATTTTGTGACAAATACAAACTAAACGGAGATTGGAAAAATCATTTTCTCTAGGCTAAATTTACTACAAGGCGAAAGCATACAAGAGTTTCATGTCCACTGGAAACCAAGTTAATGTCAATACTGGCACCATGTATATATTAACATTCTTTGGTAATTCTAAGGAACCCTACATTGATGGTCTCAATAAAAATAGCATTTCCACCGATTCAACAATGGCATCTAATGTATCAGAGCTCCAATAGCTACAAGGCTTAAAAACCGAATAGCAAAACAGCATTAAAAAGCAGGGCCCGGTTGTTCGAAAGCCGATTAACTTAATCCAGGTTTAGCGTAAACGTTTGTTTGACTTTTCAACTTTTTGGTGAAAGTTTCTTTTGCATATTTTTTGTTTTTCAAGATTGTCTTATTCTAAGGTAAGGCTTTGCTGAATATCAGCGTTGAACAGCATTTGGAATTAGAGAAATAAACGTCTTGGTTAATTTTTAACCTGGGATTAGAGTTAATCGGCTTTTGAACAACCTGGCCCAGAAGTATCACATGTTATTTTCACTGAAGCAACTTGTCTAGGGAATATATTTCAACAGTATCTGTATTTGTTTCTATACTGTCAGTATATAACGCGGACCAGGTATAAAATGCCGATTAAATACAAAACGCTGTGAAAAAGGCACAGAGCAACGAAATAGCGATAGGCTGACGACATGAATTGAAGTCGTACATGAGAATTGTGGAAAAAATGTTTCGCGCCATAATTATCAACCATAGCCTTAAACTGGATATTTTTTAGCTTCTCAAAACGACGATCAATAGTTCACTGAAGGTTTTACGTAAGGCACGAAAGTCATTTATGAAATCCTTCGCGGGTCACCAGCTTTATGTTTAGAAATCGAGAAAATTGAGGGACTTGAGTGGGAGATGCTGATTTCAACAGAATTTTATTTTGACTCTTGCTGATTTCCATTGTATTTTGTATTGACGATTTGCATTGATCGCGTAATTTCACTTTGACAATAATCAAAATCATCGTTAAAATTCAAGCCATTTAATCCACATACTTCGTTCTTTAAAGAGTATTCCAGTGTAGTAGCACACATCGTTCTTCGTAGGGAAAAGCCTGCGGTTTTTGGCTAAGGGCAATTATCCATGCTCTTCGCTGTACTTTCTCTATGGCACACCACGATGTATTTCCTCTGCGGCGCTCATCTTGACTCTAGTGAACATCGCCTTCCTCTGACTCCCAACTGTCTCGCATAGGTTCAAAAGAATAATGTTCGATCTCAGCCATAATAAGCTAAATGCAGTTTCAACCCGACCCAAGATTCTTTACAAATTTTGTTAACATGAAAAATGCACGTGCGCAGTGACGTCACAACATGGCGGCGGGGATTCCTTTTATGGAAGTTTTAGAAGAAAAGATGTCCAAAATGGCGGACGTTCAATTTGGAAAAATGACCACGGGTTTTGGACTTTTTGCGTCACTTCCGAAAGGCAAAATAAACTTTTTCTTGCTTTTCACTACAAATCTAAACTGTTTCAGTAGTTTTAAGCTCCCATATAAAATACAACTCCTAGCCTTCCGTTCTCCTTTAAATGACGGTGATAAAGTTTGGGATAATCTAGTATGGGAAATGCCATTTACTGTGGTTTGTGTATTTCCGAGTCCGCAGACAAAGCTGGACATGGCCCCAAGTTATCACGGGGGAAGAAGGGAGCGGTGATTGACAGAGTTAAGAGTCACTGAAGTAAAGATTTTGCAGGTTAGGGCTTGTTACGCATTATAGTTTGGTGTAATTGAGCATATGAGTTTCACAGCCACCAAATCTTTTGCAATTAACTGCCAAAATTTGTTAGAGTCAAAGCGCTTCAGGCATGAACACACTCATGAAATATTTGCGTTCGACAAAGAGGTAAATGCCGTCTACTTTTATTCATCAGCGGAAATAAATCCAGAAATATCTAAACATAAACATAAATTGTCAGTTTTGCTCTGTGAAAACTCACAATAAATGTAAGTTGAAGGGTTGTAAAACTAACTAACATATTTTCAAACTTAACTCGTTTTGTGTGAGATTAACAAGAACTCAAATTTATTTCAAAGTGTTTACAAGTACTTCACACAACTTTTCTTCGTTTATTATTGTAGTGGTTAATTGCCTACATAGCCTTGCTGAGAAATGCAACATTGGTGACCACTATTACAAAATAAAGAGAAAAATAACCTGATCATGGTATTTTTGTGGCAAAACAAAATGATATCGGCAAAATGGTGACTCAATGGTATTCGCAATTAAGGGAAAATTTACGGTAACAGTTAGCTTTTTCAAGTAAAAGTGTTTGGCTATTGGTGAACTTATACCTGCCAACGTTTTTTGAGATATAGGCGTGAGATTTTTATCCTGGGAGTGCTGGGATTTTTGAAGACGACACGATCATTTACGAAGATTCTCGAAGAAGTCCGAAGTCTTCCGAAGACGTCCAAAGTCTTCCAAATTTGCATACTGTGACGAAAGCGAAAGCAGCCCTCGCATTTCCCAGTTCCAGTCTTAATGCGCGTATAAACGCGAGCCCACTTCCAGTGCTTTTCACGAGGAAGGTATCGTCATTTATTCATTTTACACATGGTTTTCGTTCCTTACGTGGGTCTGAGTTAACATATTTTTGGAAATTGTGTCAAGCAAGACGGCAACAACGCACATTTTTTAATCAGGCGTGAGAAATTGGCCCGCAAGCGTGAGCCGGCGTGAGATCGAAGTTTTCAACCCGCAGGCGTGGGAGTTGGCAGGTATATGAACTTCTCCTTACCTTGTAAATTATTCGCTCAGAGAAAAAAAAGTGGAAATTCGCCAAACTACAGCCGAGATTCCGAAGATTCCCGAATAACAACATAGTGAATTGTGCTTACTTGGAGTCACACTTCAGAATGATTGTAAGTTCAGGGGCACCCAACGAATCTGTTCCTCACATTATCTGTTCCCCAGAGGAATCTTGCTGGCTGGCAAAAATACAGGTGTTTCGATGAGCTGGCTGGGAAATTTTGTTATTGATAAAGGTTTTGCCTGGGAATTACTGACTTTTTCTAGCATTTCAATCCGAGCTGGCTGTAGAAACTCTGAAGACTGAGGACGACTAAAAAAAAAGAACCCCATCCCTCTCCCAAACATACGACGGCTGGTCAGAGTTATTGCGCTTGCGGAAAAAACCTGTTTTGTCCCGGTTTTGTCGCTTTTGTTCGGTCGTTTTGGATCGAGGGATTTGAAAGCGCGCGGAATTCCTGGCTGGGAAATAAATTTGATCAGCTGGCTGGGAAACCAACCAATTTTATCTAGCTGGCTGGGAAATTTCTTGTGTGTCTTGCTGGGAAAAAGGAACAGATAATGTTTTCCCAGCAACACTGAAAAACACCTGAAAATGCCTTAATAACATTTATTTTCATTAACTGGGGTATAATAATACATTTTACAACAAATTGGTCGTTGGGCGCCCCTGTAAGTTTAGTTCTCATGTTAAGGTCAAACTAGCTAAGGCTAACAAGGGCCTCCATATATTAAGAACTTTGAGAAAGGAACAATATGACCAGAATGAACTAGACCTCCTTTTTAAGACAATTGTATTGTCTAATTTAACTTATTGACTTTCAGTGTATGGTGCGCATGAACGTGATCTAAACACAGTACAGAACTTTTTAAACAGATGTTACAAGCGGCGTTACATTTCAGTTCCATTGAATGTCAAGGATATCATGTATACGCAGGACAAGAAATTATTT
>OX421452.1:33886480-33901480 GCA_949126865.1 Montipora capitata | reverse complement strand
TTCGATCAAAGTACAACTGACTTAAAATCGACAAACACAACTACTTAAACTTTGTTGAATTCGATAACACCAATCACCTAGCTAGGAAATCTGCTTTTCACAAAAATCTGAAAAAAAAATGCATAGAAAGTCGAAGCCAAAAAGAATATCACGTGATAATTTGTTCATTTCACAACTGAAAATTTGGAGCCCACTCGTTTCGTAAAATTGCCGTGTTTTGCGCGCTTTCATCATGAAAAGCGTCCTTGTCTTTCTCTTTCGTTTTTCTACGACCATTTGCCATGTTAACCGTTTTATCACGATCTTAATTCATTTATGCTAAGATCATTTTACATTGAACACAATCCTCATCTTTTCAATTACTACTAAACTTACATTTGAGTTCATTGTCATGAAGAAATGTTTGCATTCAATCAGCAAGACGTATTTATCGACAATCGAGAAGTTGCGACTTTTACTACTGAAAAACCTTTCCAGTGTTAGGGCCGCGCCGAACATGCCAACGGCTACACACACCGGATCGAGTGATCACGCAACTGTGATGCTTGAGCTATGTTTGATCAACAGCAAATGCAGCTACATTTAGTTAATAAATTCGATGAAAACCTCCTTGCGCTCCAAAATTTTACCTCCAAATTATTCGTTTATTTCCGATCAATTGTGTATATTCTTACCCAAATATAAAGCCCGCGCGATTTTTATATCAAGAACGTGTGTAAAATTTTACTTTACCACATTAATTAGCTAAACCAGAATGTTCTCGCTTAGTTCACTTTGCTTGCTGTTTGTATTAGCCTTATCAATTTGAAGGGCACTGACACTTCAATCGAAGCACTGTATATTCTTTTGATTTTTTGTATTTTTTCAAATCAGAAATAACGTGATTCTTACTATTGCCTTCAAAACCTGTGTACAGACCCTTAAGAAGGCACGCAAGCCTCTTCAGAAAAAACTATTTTAGGTACACGAAGTTAACATTCCATAAAATCCCCAAGCTTAGCATGCAAAACTAATAAGCACTTAAAGAACCTGAAATGTCCTCTATGCTCTACCAGTATAGGAGGCTTTCATGTTACGTCATCTCCGCCATGTTAGTGGATGAAAACAAAAGATCTTTTATTCGTCCACCAGCAATATTGCACATTACAGATTGTTATCTGTGTCTCTAGAGATTGGTTGCAAACCTCCGCTATAGTAATATCAAAAGACTTCAAATTCAGCGAATATTGAGAATGACTCACTGACTGACTCAATCACTCGCCGGCCGGCAAATCAGTTTGCTGAATCGAACAATCGATGGTCGATTAACTGACTAATGCATTCATTGGTTGATTATCTTATGAAAACCGACGCTTCCATTCGTGACCAATGTTGTTTGATTTGTCTCTTTTTGTCATTTTTTAGCTCTAGCGATAACTTGCTACATGTGCATCCCGGACCAAAACACACTGAGAACGTGCACTACACCAGAAGAATTAACATCGATGGAGTGTCCAACACCCAATGTGAATATGAGTATGAATGTGTCAGGAATGAATATGAGTATGAATGTGTCAGGAGTGAACATATCGCTGACATATGACGCTTGCCTCACCACCAGAATTGTCGCAAACGTTCCGAACCTCGGTCAGTTGACCAGTTATTACCTGAGCTGTGGCATGCAGGTAAAAAAAACATACCGTAAACAATATTGCATCGGTTTATTGTCTAGCTGAGACTTGAATTTCAAAAGCAGTCAAACCAAAGGCAACGGCGGTGAGTGATCAAAAGGCAATCACGAATATTGAATTCTAGGAACTGTGAGCAGCAACAGGTTGAAATGCAGCGGGTATGGGAATTCTTCAGGATCTGAAAAGACCCAATGCGTGAGGACGTTTGGCTAGCTAATTTCCCCACCAAGCCTCGAATAGGCCTTATGCATGATGACGGCGTATGCTCAAAATTCATCACCAAGACTCGTTTGCACAAAATTATTCACGTCATCTGGACGTGCCATACTGTTCCCAAGTGGGTTTTCTTTACAAGCTTGATCTTTTGGATTTGTAATTTCTAATTCGAGGCTTGGTGGTGAAATTAGCTAATCAGACGTCATCAAGTATAAGAGCTATTCGAAAATCAAACTTGTAAATTTTAGCATGAGCTAAATCCCAAGGTAGCAAACTTGTAAAGAAAACCCACGTAGGAACAGCATTGAACGTTCAGATAATGTGAATAATTTTGTGCAAACGAGGTTTGGCGCTGAATTGTGATCATGAGCATATGCTGTAACTTCACACATAAGGCCTATTGACTCATAATCGGAACGTGCTCCACTGGGGCAGGAAGCCGTTGTTACTATCAATGCTATTGTACTCAGTAGTAATCTCGGATTATTGAAGTCCGTTCGACAGTCGCTTTGAAAGCAAAGGAGAAGGGTAGGGAAAGAAACAATCTTATAGGAACAAACAGTCATGAGGTGCGCGATCGTCATTTGCGCATATGACATGTCAATGAACGTATGACGTAATTCAAGATGGCGCTGAAAAAGCAGACAAACGAAAAAACGAAAATTTGCTCAAAGGCACCCTCTCCACAGGATACCCAAGATTAGAGTAGCGTTCCCACGTCTGACGCAACCACAACTAAGAATTCAATTTCTCTCTCAGAATAACGGTTCTAGTGGATCCATGCCAAACTGTTCTATGTCTCAAAGTGGCATCTGTAAGGTTGCCGAGGAAGCACTAATTGGCACCGGAATTACCATTGTGTCCTGTGACAACACGTGCTGTACAACAGACAACTGCAACGAGGTTGAACAGCCATCAACTCCTCCATCAACTAATGAAGAAACGACCATGGCATCAACAACTAGCGGCATGGATCAAGTCAGGCCACAGTTTCTTGGCCTTCTCATGATGTTTGCAGGCATCCTCTTTAGGAAAATTGACCAACCTTTTTAAAGTCAGTTTAGTCTCGCAATGAAATGTCCATAATGAGGCAATTTCTCTTACTTCACTAGGGCCTATATTCGTTAATCAGATCAAAATAAACGGGGATAAGCTCAATGCACTAATGTAGTTGACTATGTTTCTTTTCTTGCGCTACAGCAAAATGGAGGTCGTCTCTTTGTGTCTGATATATCAACATGGCCCGCGAGGTGTAAAGTGAAAGCGCTATTGAGATTTTGTAAGCAACGCATTGTACAACATGCCGCGAAAAAAAGAATGTTGAAATAGAAAATAGATATGCACAGCCGATTTAAATCTGTCTGTGATCTATATATTTATCGTTGCTTTGTGACGTTTGTCTTGGCAATGAAGTGAATCGGATAACACATCCTATTTCAGTCGAACTAAAACCCTTTTACCAACCTGAGTGAGATCATGTGTTTCTTCCATTGTTTTTTTTCTGTGGCTTGTTCAGGCTTAACGGGTGAGTGGGATCTTTTATTCGAATCAATATTGTATTACGTTAGTAACTGGGAAGATGCAACATTTTTGTGTAAAAGCACTCACTTTTGTTTTAATTTGTTTTGATTGAGTAAAACGTTGTTTAAAAACATCACTTTGGTTTGCTAGTTTGATTTTTCATTTTTCAAACGACTTTTTTTCTTGATCCATGGACGAGTCAGTCGGCGCTACGAGGGAGTCAACACTTATCCATTCACTACTTGCACAATCCCATAATACACCTTCATTACCCCCCAAGACTTTTGCATAACCATTGTTTGCAATTTCTCCTGGGACATGAAAATGTCCCAAGAGAAGTCGAAAAAAATGCCTATGCAGAGTTTTTGGGGGTAAAAGAGGTGTATTGTGGGTTTTGTGCAAGTAGTGAATGGACAATTTTTGTATCCGCAATTTTTTTTTTTTTTCGGATTTAAAAATATCCGCGTCCACACGTAGCGTATTCCAATCGTTTTCGAGTCGTTTTCACTGTCCACACGTATCCGGATACACCCTGTCTATGCGTAGACAGGAGTTGTTTTCAAAATTTAGAGGACTATCAACTTTAAAACTTGCAAACTCAACAAGAATAACTCAAGGAATACTTCGTTATTAAGTAACATTGTTTGTTATTACAAACCATACATTAGAAATATACATTGGTAAAGCCAAAGCCAGGGGCTTAAATGGCAGAACAAGGAAAAAGTTGATCTTCACTGCAAATGGTGGTTTAAGTAAAAATATACATACATGCAAAAAAAATCAATTTAAAATCATTATATGCAAGAATTATACCTCAACTGACAGTGTGCAATTACGCAAATAGTTGAAAATAGACCGCCAGACAATAAGTCATAGCATGCAATTTTAACTGGTTGGCTTAAATCTTGTTAGTTGTCAGGGAAGTACTTCAGTAAAGGGAAATAAATTTCACTGCTTTCACGTTCTAAATTAAGTCATGAATAACCATAACTCAACTATTTCAGGCAAACTTTACATAGGAAGGTAAATGTTCGGCACAATTTTGATCTTTTTGTTAAACTGAATGTTCATCTTCGGTACTTGTAAGAAGGTCAGTGAAACATTTTCTTCTGTAATATCGCGAGGCTCATTTTGGTCCAAAATGGTTCATGCTTGCTTGACTCTCCCTTCGAATGCTGTCACAATATAATGTTCATCACCTGCTGTTATCATCAAGTGCACAAATAAGTGCATTAATATTGGGCAATTGCTGATCTTTTGGAAGAAACCACTGCTGGTACATTTGACAATTCCAGAGTTTCCAGCCCAACTCTTTTGTTGAATTTTGGTTGGCTGCAGGAGTAGTATTGCTTGCTATTCAACGCCATGTATTCTCGATTTTAGGGTTCTCATTGTAATGTGGTATTATCGAACACAAAAGTAAATCACACGGGGCTCGTAGTCAATACACACAGCAACCATTTCCTGGCGCACTTGTAAAATAGCCAACTGGGTTGCCTACAAATGATATGTTAAATGCTCGGAGATATTAGCTACTAGCTATTCTAAAAATCCGAGAGTAAACAAAGTGATGATGATGATGACGATGATGATGATGATGATGATGATGATGATGATGATGATGATGATGATGATGATGATGATGATGATTATTATTATTATTATTATTATTTCAAGAACATATTAAACTCATTTTTACCGACCCATCATGCCTTGCTAACGACGTAATAACAGCGTGACTTGAAAATCATACAATACGTAACCTAAACATTACATTCATTATCTGTAGTTCCTGCATTTCAGACGCTGTGGCAAGTTGTTATTTAAATGGTTCACATGCTGTAATACAACAACCAAACCTAGGAGTTGTGAGGAAGACATTATGGTTGTATTTGTCTTTCGCAACTTTTACAATTTTGAAAAAGTTCGTCCCTTGAACTTCAATTATTTGTGTGGTCAAGTCTTCCCATGACACTAATTTGATAGAGCCATAGATGGAAAACTTGCTTTACCTTTACAGCGCTCTTATCATACGTTGCATAAGGTGTGAAATTCCATCCAAGTTCTTCTTTGGAGAGAAACGTATTCCTTTTTTTCATCTCATTCATTTCCATGTCAAAATAATGTTTTTCATTTCCTTCTTTGACTGGAGATACATTGTGTTTTAGACGCAAGTGTGCTGTTGTCCAATAGAGCCAAATAGAGCCAAAAAGAAAAAAATTGTAACTTTTCTAAACTTGGGCTCTTTTGGTTATTGATAAAACAGAAACCGACAATTTTTGGATTAGCTCTAACAATGCTTTCCTTAATGACAAGGTCAGGGAGAGTAATATAAGTGCTAAGTTGCAGCCATAAAAGGGTACCTATTTAAGCTTTTTTTAAAGATAGAATACTTACAAGAAAGCTTGTTCCAGTTTTTCTAGACATTTCAGTTTTTAGGGGATTTCATCAACATTTAATGTTATAAACTTCGTGCCATGGATTTCGGCCTTTTGACAGCTTTCCTTTAAAATTGTTCTACAGATGTATTCCTTATTGTCAAAAGACTTTTCTATGAAAAAATGCTGAATGCTATATTTACTTTTCTTTAATTCTATGAATGTTTTTTTTTTCTGTAAAGATTTCTAAATTACACACAGAGCAAATGAAATACGAACCTTTTTTAACTTGACTAACTTTAGTTTGAAAACATATACAGCAATCCAAGTCTTTGCCCATACTTTTGAGTTTTTCAAGAGTTTTCCTTGTTTTTTGTAAGAAGACGTTTCCTTTTCATTTGGATCCATAGACCTGTACCATCTGCACAAGCTCTTTGATTGATATTAATGTAATATAATTGTTGAAGCCCATCCAAGCACATATTTTTTCTTTGCAGGTTCAAGTTCAGAATAGGCCTTTCTCTTTTTCATAGTGCTTTCATTTTTCTGCTCTGCAGATTTGTGGCATCTCATATATATATTTTTTTTCCTTTCTGTTTCTTTTATCTAATGTGTGCAGGTATTTGAGCATAAAACAAACGGAATGCAAATTAACTCTGAAGAATCAAGACCAATTGTGTTTGTTACAATTTTACAGACAATTTTGAACCAGAGAATGTACATCGTTAGTTCTGTATAACCTTTAGTTCTTGATGGTTGTTAAAAGAGATCAAGAAAAGTTTAGAATTTTGTGACAAATACAAACTAAACGGAGATTGGAAAAATCATTTTCTCAAGGCTTAATTTACTACAAGGCGAAAGCATATAAGAGTTTCATGTCCACTGGAAACCAAGTTAATGTCAATACTGGCACCATGTATATATTAACATTCTTTGGTAATTCTA
Organism: Montipora capitata; assembly: GCA_949126865.1. NCBI lineage: Eukaryota > Metazoa > Cnidaria > Anthozoa > Scleractinia > Acroporidae > Montipora > Montipora capitata. The sequence goes on along the minus strand of OX421452.1, from coordinate 33,894,750 downwards.
AGGAACCCTAGATTAATGGTCTCAATAAAAATAGCATTTCCACATTCAACAATGGCATCTAATAAATCAGAGCTCCAATAGCTACAAGGCTTAAAAACCGAATAGCAAACAGCATTAAAAAGCAGAAGTATCACATGTTATTTTCACTGAAGCAACTTGTCTAGGGAATATATTTCAACAGTATCGGTATTTGTTTCTATACTGTCAGTATATAACGCGGACCAGGTATAAAATGCCGATTAAATACAAAACACTGTCAAAAAGGCACCGAGCAACGAGATAGCGATAGGCTGACGACATGAATTGAAGTCGCGCCATAATTATCAACCATAGCCTTAAACTGGATATTTTTTAGCTTCTCAAAACGACGATCAACAGCTCACTGAAGGTTTTAGGTAAGGCACGAAAGTCATTTATGAAATCCTTCGCGGGTCACCAGCTTTATGTTTAGAAATCGAAAAAATTGAGGGACTTGAGTGGGAGATGCTGATTGCAACAGAATTTTATTTTGACTCTTGCTGATTTCCATTGTATTTTGTATTGACGATTTGCATTGATCGCGTAATTTCACTTTGACAATATTCAAAATCATCGTTAAAATTCAAGCCGTTTAATCCACATACTTCGTTCTTTAAGAGTATTCCAGTGTAGTAGCACACATCGGTCTTCGTAGGGAAAAGCCTGCGGTTTTTGGCTAAGGGCAATTCTCCATGCTCTTCGCTTTACTTTCTCTGTGGCACACCACGATGTATTTCCTCTGCGGCGCTCATCTTGACTCTAGTGAACATCGCCTTCCTCTGACTCCCAACTGTCTCGCATAGGTTCAAAAGAATAAGGTTCGATCTCAGCCATAATAAGCTAAATGCAGTTTCAACCCGACCCAAGATTCTTTACAAATTTTGTTAACATGAAAAATGCACGTGCGCAGTGACGTCACAACATGGCGGCGGGCATTCCTTTTATGGAAGTTATTTGGAAGAAAAGATGTCCAAAATAGCGGACGTTCAATTTGGAAAATGACCACGGGTTTTGGACTTTTTGCGTCACTTTCGAAAGGCAAAATTCACTTTTTCTTGTTTTTTACTACAAATCTAAACTGTTTCAGTAGTTTTAAGCTCCCATATAAAATACAACTCCTAGCCTTCCGTTCTCCTTTAAATGACGGTGATAAAGTTTGAGATAATCTACTATGGGAAATGCCATTTCCTGTGGTTTGCGTATTTCCGAGTCCGCAGACAAAGCTGGACATGGCCCCAAGTTGTCACAGGGGAAGAAGGGAGCGGTGATTGACAGAGTTAAGAGTCACTGAAGTAAAGATTTTGCAGGTTAGGGCTTGTTACGCATTATAGTTTGGTGTAATTGAGCATATGAGTTTCACAGCCACCAAATCTTTTGCAATTAACTGCCAAAATTTGTTAGAGTCAAAGCGCTTCAGGCATGAACACACTCATGAAATACTTGCCTTCGACAAAGAGGTAAATGCCGTCTACTTTTATTCATCAGCGGAAATAAATCCAGAAATATCTAAACATAAACATAAATTGTCAGTTTTGCTGTTGAAGGGTTGTAAAACTAACATATTTTCAAACTTAACTCGTTTTGTGTGAAATTAACAACAACTCAAATTTAGTTCAAAGTGTTTACAAGTACTTCACACAACTTTTCTTGGTTTATTATTGTAGTGGTTAATTGCCTACATAGCCTTGCTGAGAAATGCAATATTGGTGACCACTATTACAAAATAAAGAGAAAAATAACCTGATCATGGTATTTTTGTGGCAAAACAAAATGATATCGGCAAAATGGTGACTCAATGGTATTCGCAATTAAGGGAAAATTTACGGTAACAGTTACCTTTTTCAAGCAAAAGTGTTTGGCTACTGGTGAACTTCTCCTTACCTTGTAAATTATTCGCACAGTGAGAAAAAGTGGAAATTCGCCAAACAACAGCCGAGAAGAGTAATGACAGCCACGCACAAGCACTCATTCCCAGGGTCCTCTCTCTCCTAATAGAGACCACGTGACAAACACTTGCCTCTCGTATACAAATAAAGAAATATCGCCGGTCCTGACAAAGTGTGGGGAAATCCCACACGAAAATTCACAAATATTTACTTGTGTGCATTCCGTGCACATGACGTCATGTGCCCTGTCAATCATTAACATATCTTCGGAACAGATTCCACTGTGATGTTTGGACAGGGGTCTCGATCTATTCGCAAAATAAATGTGTTTTTGCGATTGATACAACTTTTTGTTCACCTCAGTGGCGCACGGGTCCGTCAGTAAACAGCACTCGACCAAGGGAACACCTGTTATAGTCCATGTCCTGATTTACGCGTACACACTACCGACTTTATCTGAAGCCTCTGACGCAGACTTTGGGAGTAAAGATTGCGTGACAAGCCAAAACACTGTTCGTGTATGTTGAATCCATCCGGCCATCCTGGCTCGAACTACGACAACAACCGTCTGAGGACTTAAATACAAAAGATGGAAATATACGAAGAGTTAAAGTTTATGCCTAAAGTTTTTCCGTTCTTCCCAATATCAATTTTTCCGTTCCCTGTGGTGCTTGATTTGATCAGGAGCACCCAATGAGAATATAGTTCAAAACCACTTTAAAAAGACATAGCATCGTTAAACGTATTTTAGTATTTAAGCGGTTGATATAGGCATATTTTTATCCCCTAAAAATTTTCCATCTGTTCGGATTTCCTAGCTGAAAGTCTAGTGATCCGAAATTTATAGGGATCAAAACTTACCTTTTGGAAAATTTCAGCCAGATCGGATCGGATCGGAAAAATTTTCCCGCTAAAAGCAGACGGTCACCCGACAACGTGCTGTTGACTTCTGTGCCTTTTCTCCTGTTTAAACTTGTTCGTTAGCGGGTGATAATACACGTTTACAGTGGCATTCGGAAGAAAAAAAGTCTTGACATATTAAGAAAGAATAAAGTTCAGACCGCAGGATAAACCACTATCCAGTGGATAAGTAATAGCGAAACCAATTGCGCTATCCAATGGATAGTGATATATCCGGCGGATAGTGCTATTCATCGTTTGAACAACTGGGGGCCTGGCTTTTAGCGATGTGGTAGTCTAGTGATTAAGTGAAGTGGTACGTTATTAATCGAACATTCCTATCAAACCCTAAGCGTCATAAAATGGCGATAACAGTTAATTTAGAGAAAATTAGGAATTGTCGATAATCGTCGTTTCAGAGGAAGACGATGGGTTGTTCTGTTGCTAAATCAGGCTACTGTACAAGTGTCAGGGACTGGGGTAAAGTAAAGAATTGTTGTCATTTTCTGTGCTTGAAGAAGAAGAAGACCGTTGCGTACGCAGTCAATTCGCTTATTGACGACAATTCGTCTCATCGTATCTTCCATAATTCCGCTCCGGAATCTGTAATCACCTCTGGAGAAAAAAATTCGATGAGTCTCAATAAATGAGGAGACGACTACACGTCACAAGAGAGAAAGGCACAGAATTCGACTTCTGGTGACCGTCTACTTTTGATGGGAATTTTGGAACGTATGCTCCAGCATTGAAATATCTCCAGAATGCTCGTGGCAAAAATAAGTAAACTGATCTACTGCTTTATGGTAAAGCACCCCCAGAAATACAATTTTCAAGTAACTGATTTACGCAAACTCAAGAAAACGAGATGTTAAGTCATCTGTCATATTATTGCACCAACTGTATTCAATCTCTTAAGCAGATCTGGAGCTCTGGCAGCATATCTACATCAACTAAGCTGAAAATATTCAACTCTAATGTAAAATCTGTGCTGTTGTACGGGGCAGAGACGTGGAGGATGACAGTCAAAACGATAAGAAAGTTGCAGTCATTTGTCAATCATTGTTTGCGTCGAATCCTGAAGATACGGTGGACAGATAAGATCACAAACGAAGAGCTATGGGAGCGGACAGGTCAAATTCCGATGGTCAAGCAAGTGTGGAAGAGAAAATGGGCGTGGGTAGGCCACACGCTGAGAAGATCTTCAAACAGCATTACGAGGCATTGGAACCCGCAGGGAAAACGAAAGAGGGGCCGCCCCAAGAATAGCTGGAGAAGGGATACGGAAAAAGAGATGAAGGTCCTCGGGAAGAACTGGAAGGAGCTGCAACAGTTGGCAGAAAAGAGACGTCTCTGGAGGCTTTTTGTTGATGGCCCATGCTCCAACTTGGAGCCAAGGGCTTAACTAACTAACTAACTGTATTCAATGTAAACTTAATATGTTACGGAATACAGTATGAGCAGACAAAGTTTCAAAAGCCGAATTGTAACGTTGTCTTGAGTGAGCCCAAACAGCTCCAAACGGGTTCTCGAACAGCCATGCCAAGCAGAAATTCATGCATAAATGTCTTCGATAACAAGGAACACGGTCAGTCGCACACATCGAAGGGATCTTGATATTGTGAAAAGGTCCCATTGGAATTCCATTTGCAACACCCATGAAAACATGCACGACTGGTTTTATACCGTCGATGCGTACGTATCCCACCGAATTATGAACATCCAAAGTTAGTAGTGAACCGTGGCAGCTTCTTATATTTACACATTCTTCGTAATTTGCGCGTAAAATATTCTGAAAATTAAACATACAATTTGTTCTGAAGATCTCAGTTGATGTCAAGAGGACGAGACAGATGTCGATGTCAAAATATCGAAATTTTCTTTCAATAAATATGATCGAACGTGAACTGAATTTGTTGCAATGATCGCAAATTTGGTTCCTTCTGCAGGTACCGCAGCACAGATCACGTAAAACAAAAGAAACAAAAGACAGAAAGCAAAACAACTCCAAATAAAAGACTAGTCCCAAGTGACCAAAAATACAATGCTTTCCGGTACATGCAGAAAGACCCGTAAATTTTAGAGCTTGCGTTAGCAACCCATTGCTGTTGCGATTATCAATTTCAAATTTTCACCCAGTTCTTGGCCGCGGGAAAGAGAGACGATGTTATACACCTTGGCCCGGTTGTTCAAAAGCCGATTAACCCTAATCCCATATTAAAAATTAACCAAGGAGTTTATTTCTCTTCTCCTAAATGCTGTTCAACGCTGATATTTGGCAAAACTTTACATTAGAAGAAGTCAATCTTGAAAAACAAAAGTAAACGAAAGACATTTTCACCAAAAAGGTTGAAAACATGAAACAAAAGTTTACACTAATCCTGGATTAAGTTAATTGGCGTCTTTCTCGTACGCAAAACTATGGAAGAATCGCAATACATTTTCAATATCGGAGATAAAACGAGTTCCAGGACCCCTTCGAGAATTATCCACATGGCGAGAATGATTTAATGCTGATTTTATTTCACTTGTTTTAATTTGATTTGATTTGGGTGAGCCGCGAAAGCTTCAGATACTGTTCAATGGAATTTTGCAGCTGACTGTAACTTTTAAATTGTAACTTTTAAATTGTGTGAAAGAAACGGATTTTACTTCGCTAATGTTGCCTCTGTAAATTAAAGGCCTTTTTGGCTACTGCAGTCTGTGTTTCATGATTATTATTCGTTTAATTAAGTCGCGATTAGAGAACGGCGTCGATTGTTCACATTTTCATAGTTCAATGACCTTTGACAGTGCGTAGGACCTGACCCGAAAAACAACATTTTTAACAATTTGAAAACATATTTTAAAAACTATATTTTTCTTGAGCAGAAAACAGTGTAATAAAGACCTTTCTTCCAACCTCTCGAAATCAAGTTGAATGAAGTCGTCTCCGATTGGTTGGTTTATTATTGGAAGTGCATTCGAATATTGAATAGACTGCACTGATGAACCAAAGGGCGCTGGCAGCAAGAAAAACAGTATCAGAGTTCGCATTTCTTCCATTAGTTGCCATTTCATTGGAAAAATGAACAGCTTCATTCTGATTTTAGTTCCTTTAATGGTCTTTGCGTTCCCTAACGGTGAGTACTTAATGTTTTTCCAGCTCACGAGAGAGAAACAAAGGTTAAAATGATATACCGGATATATGTATATATACATATTCTCTTCGTGTATACATTTAAAATGCAACATAATTTGCTTCGAGATCATGATCAAAAATTATCATTTGGCTTAAAACTAACACAAATTGCTTTTCGGGAACAAACAAAATTGAAAGACTGTTTTGATATGTAAAGCTGCTCCCAAAAGAAGTGTTTCAGTGGTGATCTAGTCGATATTTCGAGATATTCACTGAAATATTTCACCCAACCGTGATGAAATTTTTGCTTCATTCGATCAAAGTGCAACTTTAAATCGACAAAAACAACTGCTTAAACTTTGTTGAATTCGATGATACCAATCACCTAGCTAAGAAATCTGCTTTTCACAAAAATCTGAAAAAAAAATGCATAGAAAGTCGAAGCCAAAAAGAATATCACGTGATAATTTGTTCATTTCACAACTGAAAATTTGGAGTCCACTCGTTTCGTAAAATTGCCGTGTTTTGCGCGCTTTCATCATGAAAAGCGTCTCTGTCTTTCTCTCTTTCGTGTTTCTACGACCATTTGCCATGTTAACCGTTTTATCACGATCTTTAATTAATTTATGCTAAGATCGTTTTACATTGAACACAATCCTCATCTTTTCAATTACTACTAAACTTACATTTGAGATCATTGTCATGAAGAAATGTTTGCATTCGATCAGCAAGACGTATTTATCGACAAACCGAGAAGGTGCTACTTTTACTACAGAAAAACCTTTCCAGTGTTAGGACCACGCTGAACGTGCCAACGGCCACACACACCGGATCGAGTGATCACGCAACTGTGATGCTTGAGCTATGTTTGATCAACAGCAAATGCAGCTACATTTAGTTAATAAATTCGATGAAAACCTCCTTGCGCACCAAAGTTTTTACCTCCAAATTATTCGTTTAGTTCCGATCAATTGTGTATATTCTTATCCAAATATAAAGCCTACGCGATTTTTTTATCAGGAACGTGTGTAAAATTTTACCTTCAATTTTACCACATTTTAATTAGCTCAAGCAGAATGTTCTCGCTTGGTTCACTTTGCTTACTGTTTGTATTAGCCTTATCAATTTGAAGGGCACTGAAACTTCAATCGCAGCACTGTATATTCTTTTGATTTTTTGAATTTTTCAAGTCAGAAATAACGTGATTCTTACTCTTGCCTTCAAACTTGTGCACAAACCCTTAAGAAGGCACGCAAGCCTCTTCAGAAAAAAAATACTTTAGGTACACGAAGTTAACATTCCATAAAATCCCCAAGCTTAGCATGCAAAACTAATAAGCACTTAAATAACCTGAAATGCCCTCTATGCTCTATTTTCATGTCACGTCATCTCCGCAATGTTGGTGGACGAAAACAAAAGATCTTTTATTCGTCCACCAGCAATATTGCACATTGCAGATTGTTATCTGTGTCTCTAGAGATTGGTTGCAACCCTCCGCTATAGTAATATCAAAAGACTTCAAATTCAGCGAATATTGAGGATGACTCACTGACTGACTCAATCACTCGCTGGCCGGCAAATCAGTTTGCTGAATCGAACAATCGATGGATCGACTAACTGACTAATGCATTCATTGGTTGATTATCTTATGAAAACCAACGCTTCCATTCGTGACCAACGTTGTTTGATTTGTCTCTTTTTGTCATTTTTTTAGCTCTAGCGATAACTTGCTACAAGTGCACCCCAGCCCAAAACCCACTGAGAACGTGCACTAAACCAGAAGAATTAACATCGATGGAGTGTCCAACACCCAATGGGAATATGAGTATGAATGTGTCAGGAATGAATATGAGTATGAATGTGACAGGAGTGAACATATCGCTGACATATGACGCTTGCCTCACCACCAGAATTATGGGAAACGTTCCGATCCTCGGTCAGTTGACCAGTTATTACCTGAGCTGTGGCATGCAGGTAAAAAAACCATAACGTATACAATATTGCATCGGTTTATTGTCTAACTGAGACTTGAATTTCAAAAGCAGTCAAACCAAAGGCAACGGCGGTGAGTGAGCAAAAGGCAATCATGAATATTAAATTTTAGGAACTGTGAGCAGCAACAGGTTGAAATGCAGCCGGTATAGGAATTCTTCAGGATCTGAAAAGACCCAATGCGTGAGGACGTTTGGCTAGTTAATTTCTCCACCAAGCCTCGAATAGGCCTTATGCATGATCATGCGGACGGCGTATGCTCAAAATTCACCACCAAGCCTCGTTTGCACAAAATTATTCACGTCATCTGGACGTGCCATACTGTTCCCAAGTGGGTTTTCTTTACAAGCTTGATC
>OX421452.1:33876480-33878980 GCA_949126865.1 Montipora capitata | reverse complement strand
TTTAATGCTTGTGAGGACATCTGGTAATACCCTACTTGTGGGAACAGGTCAATACCCAGCTTTTGTGGGGACTTCCCTATTTTCGGGGACATCTGCCGATACCCTACTTATGGGAACAGGCAAATACACAGCTTTTGTAGGGAATTCATTATTTGCGGGGACATCTGCCAATACCCGATTTATGGAAAGACGACAATACAAACATTTTCAAACAGATTTGATATACGACAATGTTCTCGTGGTTGCAATCTTAGTCAACCTGTTGGCTAAGCCTTTAGGTTAACGATAAAATGATATACCGTAAAACCCGAAAATAAGCCCCGCGGGGCTTATATTTTTCAAGGGCCTCTTTCGAGGGGCTTATCTACGGAGGGAAACTTGCGTTTCAGAATCGATTGACTAGACTTATAGTTGGAAGTAAATTTACCGTTTTTGCTTTGTTTTACTTTGTATTTGAGGGCAATTTTTCTAGTACAAGCTCCCCGGGGTTTTATATTTGGAGGGGCGATTTAACGGAGGGTTTTTTGCGTTACCGCTTTGGGGAGCTTCTATTTGGAGGGGCCTATTTTCGGAATTTTACGGTATATGAATTGGACCATATATGAACTGCGGATATGAAATCAAGTGAAGCTATGATATTCGCATTTGTGAACGCAATTTTTGCAATTGCGTAGAGAAGCCTAAAAAATTCAGGACTTCAACGGGGTTTGAACCATTGACCTTTTTTTTTTTAATTTGGATCTGAGCAGCCTGCGCGGCCAGGACGATTTTCGCCGGTCGCCGGGGCTTACGGAGATCTCTGAATAATAATAATAATAATAATAATAATAATAATAATAATAATAATAATAATAATAATAATAATAATAATATTAATAATAATAGTAAGAGCACCAACCAGAAAGGGTTGTGGAAAACGAAAGTTTTAAGATCTTGTGGGACATGTCCATTCAGTGCGACCATATCATCGCAGCCAGAAAACCAGACATTGTTGTTGTAGAAAAGGAAAATAATGAGGTAATCATTGTGGATATTGCGTCACCATGGGACCACAGGGTGCATGAGAAGGAAGGTGAAAAGCTGGAGAAGTACCAGGAGCTAAAGAGAGAAATTAAGAATATATGGGGGATCAGACATGTCGACGTTGTACCGATAGTTGTTGGTGCACTTGGAGGAGTAAGTAAAAGGTTAGATGGATGGCTTACGAAGCTAGGGATTGCTATCAAGAAAGGACTCTTGCAGAAAACAGCCTTGTAAGGAACAGCAAGGATCCTAAGAAAGGTTCTGGAAAACTAAACAAGAGGGAATGATTCAAAGGACTTTTGGCCATTGGCTTAGCTTGCTCCTTTGGTTTAAATGCGGTATAACATCTGCCATAATAGATAGAAGTGATCTTCCCACTTAACTGGACAATTTAAGCAACATCATTGTCCTTTCTTTTGTTCAGTTGTAATGAATTGCTGTTGTAAGGTTGAAAAATAAATGTGAAAAGGTTGATTTATAGCAGAATTAAAGGTATTCAGGTGCAATACATGTTTAAAGCCTGTTGCATCATAATGTGACCCTACCTCGTTAATACGACAACCCCGCTAATACGACCAATTTTCCATGCCCCGAAGGTGGTCGTATTAACAGGGTTCCACTGTATCAATAAAAATTAAAGGAGGACAGAAATTTAAAAGCGAGAAGTGACAGTACGCCTCATGTACTAATAAAGGTCTCTCAAAAAGCGAACAAAAATGGTGTATCACTTATCCACCAGTAACATTAAGTTAATATAATGTTACCCCCCTAGTCTCCTTTACAGCCGTTGTTTTGGGGTCATCATCATCAACGCTCCCTTCCCCCAAGGGAGCGTTGCGTAATGACCCCAAAAAGCGGGTACGAAGGAGACTATCCCCCCCCCCCCCCCCCCCCCAATCCCAACCTTGGTCCAGGGCTTATAATTTTACGATATTAAAATTGCCTTCATGGAAATCATTTAGCTGGTATCTCAAATCAAAAGCTACCGTAAATGGTGACGTAGGATCCAACTACCTGAGAGGGGCTTTATAAAGCTTTTAAAGCACATTCAGTTCAGTTGAAGCAAATCAAATCGAAAGGTCAGCAGTATTCAGTATTCACTAAAACACCAACCTCCTTCCCAGGGTATCTCTTCTTCGCGCTCCCTTGAGCGAGTGGGGGCGGGAAGAAGTGAGACCCTGGGAACGAGATTGGTGAAACACATATAATACCTTATTCTTACTAATTTTCGCACGTACTTAATTTCGCGATTTTCGCGTTTTGGAAAAAATCGCTAAAATTAATACTCGCGAAAATTAACCACGCGAAATTTAATTAATTCCTGGAAAATCTCCTTGGAACTCAGCGGATATGGATAGTATAACTTTGGAGGTGGTTTGGACCAATTCTACCCATGAGTTCACCCTAATTATTAGTTCCAAAGAGATTTCCGGGGAACTACCAGAGTTTCTATGGTAAAATCATGGGTAGAATTTTA
>OX421452.1:33866480-33871480 GCA_949126865.1 Montipora capitata | reverse complement strand
TCCTTAAATTGATATTTTAGCACCAGACTTCAAGTTGTCTTTCATTCAACGAAGGAGTCAAAATTAAATTTTCGCACCTGAAATTTTAGCACATCCACACAGACTTGTGTTTCAAGAGATCCAATTGCATAAACAAAACAATATCTGGAAAACAAAGTACACTATTTGCAGATCACTCAGAACTTACCGGCAGTCCTCGGCCGTTTTGTTTCTGGTTCTTCGCTTTCAGCAGAAACCAGAACTAGTAGAATAACATTACATAAAGTCACCTAAATATTTATTGTTATCATTGTGGTAGTCTAGGATCTTAATTTTGGAATCACTCAAGTGACCTTCCTCCACCTTCACTGTGGAGTGGAAGTTCCAGATCTTAAATTGGCATTTATTTCATGTAAAAGACGGACGTAACACAATAGAACAAAAATTGTGAAACAATACCTAATCAGAATTTGAAAGCAGTAGAGACCCCTAAAGCTTTTGGTACGTCATCTGTGTCTTCTACAAAAAATAAAAGCCTGATTTAGAGTTAATAAGTCCAGTCCACACTCCATATCTGACAATTTTGAGCTAAGAATTGAGAATGCTTCAGATGATGTATTATGATTGCAAAATTAGGTGACGGATGTACAGTTCCATTCACAAACACTAAATAATTTGTCTGCTCTGCAACATTTTTTTGGGATGTTACACCTAAAAGTCCCTATTTTTTAAACTTTGGGGGTAATCGAGCATCTAACAAAAATATTCGCACACCAAGTTAATGGATAGGTCATCAGCTCTATATTTTGTTGAGTTTTCGAATCAGTGCACACGCTTGAAATACATGACATGGCACGCGCGTCCTAATGAATAGTGTGCGCACTAGAGATGCGCAGTAGCAATGGGCGCGAACGTCCTTAAATTGATATTTTAGCACCAGACTTCAAATTGCCTTTCATTCAACTTAGGAGTCAAAATGAAATTTTAGCACTTGAAATTTTAGAAGATCCACACAGACTTGTGTGAAAGCAGGTAGAAATTGATAAGATTATATTAAAAACGTAAAAATATTCGGGGGTCACCGAACTCGTTTTGGAGATAAGGCGTATCACAGACCATAGCATTTCTAGGATTTCCAGTCACTCAAGGCGATTCCGGCCAGCTTTTTACTATCAGCATATATTTAAGTTGAAGAATCATATCTAAGTTGTGTGTGTTTAAGCACAGCATATATAGGCCTATTTGATGGATCTTTGCTACATATGTCATTAAATCAGGTAGAATTAGCCTTAAAAAAATGCAACTTCAAAGTCATGCACACCTGTATCCATGTACCAATTCGACCCTACGTCAATAGTACATGAGAAATATTTAAAACTTCCCACATACAGATTTGATGGTTTTTGGATAATGGAAAGAATCAGAAAAGGAAGTGATCTGCCGAAAAAAAAGTGTGGGTCACCGAGCATCCAACAAAAATATTCGCACACCAAATTAATGCAAAGGTCATCAGCTCTATATTTTGTTGAGTTTTCGAATCGGTGCACACGCTTGAAATACATGACATGGCACGCGCGTGCCTAATGAATAGTGTGCGCACTAGAGATGCGCAGTAGCAATGGGCGCAAACGTCCTTAAATTGATATTTTAGCACCAGACTTCAAGTTGTCTTTCATTCAACTAAGGAGTCAAAATTAAATTTTCGCACCTGAAATTTTAGCACATCCACACAGACTTGTGTTTCAAGAGATCCAATTGCATAAACAAAACAATATCTGGAAAGCACCGTACACTATTTGCAGATCACTCAGAACTTACCGGCAGTCCTCGGCCGTTTTGTTTCTGGTTCTTCGCTTTCAGCAGAAACCAGAACTAGTAGAATAACATTACATAAAGTCACCTAAATATTTATTGTTATCATTGTGGTAGTCTAGGATCTTAATTTTGGAATCACTCAAGTGACCTTCCTCCACCTTCACTGTGGAGTGGAAGTTCCAGATCTTAAATTGGTATTTATTTCATGTAAAAGACGGACATAACACAATAGAACAAAAATTGTGAAACAATACCTAATCAGAATTTGAAAGCAGTAGAGACCCCTAAAGCTTTTGTTACGTCATCTGTGTCTTCTACACAAAGTAAAAGCCTAATTTAGAGTTAATAAGTCCAGTCCACACTCCATATCTGACAACTTTGATCTAAGAATTGAGAATGCTTCAGATGATGGATTATGATTGCAAAATTAGGTGACGGATGTACAGTTCCATTCACAAACACTAAATAATTTGTCTGCTCTGCAACATTTTTTTGGGATGTTACACAACATTCCCCCACAAAGAAACCACGTCTGCTCACATCCGCACCTCATTCCTTTCCCGATATAACCCAGTCACAGCTTTGTTCCACTTTCAGGAATTCCTCCTTTTCAGGCTTGTCGTATCCCACACCATTTTTTAACTTTGCACCATGGAGAGAGCCATTATGGTTGGTTGGTTGTTAACTTGCCAACAGAAACCATGTATCATTTTAATTTACCGGGTGTTACTGGTACTGTACAAGAGCCATTACACATACATGCATATTTTGCAAGGAAATGTACAGTATGTACCATTAGGGACAAAAAGTGTAAGGGGTTTCTATTGGCATCACACCTGTTCCTTGTTCCGGCTCATACTTTGGGACAACAACAATATCTGCCTCCCCATAATAACCATTTGAAAAACCTGTAAATAACAGCAAAATTCTGTCAACATTTAAAATTTGGAATATCTGAAATTATGGAAAACTAATGAAAACAGTGCCATTCAGTTCTTTTGTTTGCAACCCTGGCAGTAGTCTTGTAATACCCAATCTCATTCCTTTTTGGTCAGCTAAATTGTAAGTTAAGAGTATTGGCACTGAACAAAAGCCATGTGGGCTCTAGCAATGAGGTAATGAAATGCCTCAATAGAAAGCAAAATTTATAAAAAGCAAAATTTTCTCACCTATCACAAGTCCATTCACTCCACATTCACTTGGCAGTCTTAATCTCTCGCCCTTAACATCAGGAGTCTTTTTGTTTATTATACAGTGGCCAGATGAGAGAGGTATAAAAACTTCTGTTGCAACCATGCAATTGAATTGTGGTTCTGTCTTGCATACTTTTTTTAGCTTTGTAATTAATGACTGAGAAGGGCGACTGAGATAATCCTTCAATCGCTGGACTGCTACTTGAGCGTTTGTGGAAACAGGCAGTGATTGCAGTGAATCCAGTCCTTTTTGAAAAAAATCCTTCATATACACGCCTTTCTGCAAGGAAAAAAATGAGTCTCATTAATTAAAGATTTACATGTATGGAATGAATACTGGAAAACTGTGTTGAATTAGGGTCTTCTTTTGAAAACAGCAAAGAAATGATGAACCTGTGAAGGTCCCTCTCTATTGATCTTGCTCTATGTTCCATGTATGGCATCAATGAACAATTATTTTAAATTTCTCAACTTGTACAGTCAAACCTCAATTAAGTGGCCCTCAACTAAGCGGTCACCCTCCATTAAATGTACACATATCAAATTCCCAAAAAGGAGTCCCCTAATTTACTGTAAATTTGACTTCTATTACGCAGTCACCTTTATTAAGCAGACGCGGTCACCATTTAGAATTCCCAATTGGCTAATTTTATCGTATTTGACCTCTATAAGCGGTCAGGTAGTCAATTACAATGCGATATTTCAGGATATTTTGACACGATGATACGCGAACCATGTCCAGTTTCTTTCAACAGCTCATCAAACACAACATGATATACCATTGTTGTGAACCGAGACAATTTACTGTATACATGCTACAGTTCCATTTTTACCATATTGTATACTACATTTTGGGAAGCCTCTTTTTAAAATGCGTGAGATTTTTTGTCTCACAGAATCTGAATTTCCAACGATTTACCGACAGCTTCCAAAGATTGCCGAAGATTTCGGAAGACTTCCGAAGATCGCCGAAGGTTCCCAACGACTTCCGAAGATTTCCCGATGACTTCCGAAGATAACCAAAGGTGAAGAAAGATTTTCGACCAGGGCCGGCAACAATTTCCAAAGGATTTCCAACCAATCTTTAGCACTATTAAGAGGTTCCGAAGATGTTCTGACAACTTCTCGAATGTCAAAAAACAATTGAATTTAATTTTATTTAATCGCTTTTTAAGCAGTTACACTTGTTATTGTCAGTTAGGCGTGAGAAATTAGTCTGAATGCGTGAGATCACAATTTTAGATCCACAAGCGTGAGACTCACGCATAATGCGTGACAGTTGGCAGGTGTACAGTAATATACCCTGTAAACCTCTCACTGTCACACATTACAAAAAAGCTGATTGTATTTATTAGCCAGTGAGAAAATGTGGCACCGTTATTAAAGTGAGAATGTTATCACAAGCTTAATAGCTTATTTAAAATTATTGTCTGGAAATGGAAAATTTTTCCCTTTTGCAACTTCCCCTCCATGACAGTGGATGATGATCCGTTGAGAAACGACAACCTACTCTCTACTCGCAACGAAAAATGCTCCGGCTGAGACGACATATGTTTGGTCGAATACTGTCATGTGAACCGTGACCAGTGACGAGCTTCTATCTGTTTTCTCCTTGTAATGTCACTACTTAAGGACGGTGCCTACTAATTAATGATATTTTTGCCCCGGTGTGTGATTATGCAGGAAATGTAGATCTTAACAAGTGTTATTGAAATCCAAAAAGAAAATTGGGGGTAACCACGCATTTTTCAAAGATAATTCACGCATAATTTTTGTAAAAAGCTTTAAAATACAAAGCAATGTATGGCATTCTTTCGCAAATTGAAGCTTAATTATCTCTGGAATTTTCTTTTTGGATACCAAGAGTACTTACTAAGATGTACTTTCTCCGGGTAGTTTCAAACCGCGCAAAAATATCCCTGTTTTAGTAAGCATCACCGATAGGAAATCCGAGTACCTGGAGATGCGCAGAACGTATGCGCAATAACAATAGTAGGCACCGTCCTTAATTAA
>OX421452.1:33818980-33861480 GCA_949126865.1 Montipora capitata | reverse complement strand
GTTTAGGTAAAAGAACAATATGTAAAGAGGAAAACTACAGACTATACTTAACCTCAGTTGGAAATTCAATTTTTCATCTTGCTAATTAAGGTATCTATATCGGCATAAGAGTTTTCAGTTTCTAGAATTTCAATTACTTTTGTTCTAGTAGTTTTCTTAAAACTATGATGCTGAAAAAAGCCGAAGGCAATGCTTAGACATGTCTGGCCCGTGCAACAGAAATACCAAAATTAATTCGCGTAATTTGAGAAGCGGAACACTAAACGACGACTAGTACCTTCCCTTGCAATCGGTCTTCTTCCTGATTTATTTCTTGTCCATCGGCTCTTCGAGGGTGTTTTGACCAAGCATTTTGATTTTACACATGTACAGATAATTGCCCCCACGTAACAAAATATTCTAGGTAGAATTGGTTGAATTTTGCATCTTGCAGGTCCCTTTGCGACCCAAATTTTCGCTGCATGGTATGTCTGTTAGTGTTTTGCGAGCCAGACAAGGAGATAGAGCGATAGAAAAAAAATGGCGACCGTTGATGTAGTATAAGGAATCACGATCTGACTTCATTGTATGAGGTTCTCTGATTGGGCAGAAATAAGACAATTGCGCAAATTTCCGCCCAATCAGAAAATCAGAATTTAATTCGCTCTGGAGACTTGAAAACTTTACGCCAGTCCCGATTCTCGTCTCGTCTCGACTGACTGCCCCTGGGTCTCCGAGGATAGGGCTAGTAATGATGGAATGCCGGAACGATGATGCTGGAACGGTGGAACGCCGGAATACTTAAACACGGAACAGTTCTGAAAAATTTGACAATTGGAACACATGGTTTTTTCCCCCCACAAGTGTTCGGGGCAAAAGCGAAAGTACAAAATAATGGTGAATATGAACCCTTTTATTGTCGTAAAAAAGGTTGCTGTTATTCATCGTGGTGAAGTACAATAATAATAAAGTATTCTCGTTTGTCTCACGATGTGGTCACTTGTGATGTAGATTGCGACGTTGCGACTGCATACTGCTAGTCTTCATCAGGCGATGAGGTCAACTGGTTATGTGTCACCTTTTAAACAGGATTCTCCGCTGTGATTGGTTGGTTTTCAGCAGCTGTGATTAGGATCTGAGAACCTAGGATCTGGAAACGCTACGTTGACGACACTTTCACCATCCTGGATCGCGGAAACGTTGATAGCCTCTTACAGCATCTGAACAACCAGCAGCCTTCCATTTGCTTCACCATGGAGACAGAGAACGACTACAAACTCGCTTTCCTTGACACCGCAGTTTCAAGAGAACCGGACGGCCGCCTCACCACCAGCGTGTACAGGAAGCCTACACACACTGATCAGTACTTAGTGTATGATTCCCACCACCCGCAATCAGTAAAACGCGGTATTGTCAAGTGCCTCTACGAGCGCGCCAAACGTCTCGTAACAAAACATTCTGTTATCTCCAAGGAGAAGAAACACCTGTCTTCTGTTCTTGTCTCTAATGGTTTCCCTCTTTCTTTCTTGCAATTGTTTTCTTCCTGCGTTCCGTGTTTAAGTATTCCACCGTTCCGTGTTTAAGTATTCCGGCGTTCTGGCATTCCAAATACGGTATGTACTTCATGGGCGTTTTCATTTACCAAGAAATTCCGGAAATTTCGGGTGGGATGTAAATGGAACACACGTTTTTGGTTCCTTCTACTGGAAAATTTCCGGAATAAATGGAACTTCTGAAAAGGTAGTCCTGTTTTCCCGTTGGAAACTTTCCGATGGGAATGTGTGTTCCATTTACAACTTTTGAAAAGTCTTCACTTCCAGGCTATTCACGGCCACATTTTTAAATTTTGGCGCGTAAAATCGCAATCACTGGGCGGCGAACGGACCTGAGTCAAATGGAACACGTTTTTCACCCGATGGAAATTTCCACCGAAATTTCCGGAAATTTTTTGTAAATGGAAAACGCCCCGGTAGCTTAATATCTGTTTGCAGTGGCTCGATCAGTGGCTCTGGGTCTTACTGCACAGTGGTATCACCGTCACTATAGGGTTGGTACTTTAAGTAGTGTTATTAAAGTGTATCATAATAGTATGTAATTATATCATGGATATATTAAAGCCTTAAATTGTTATATATAAAGGTATATACCAGTGAATTTCCATGTATACCCATATATATTCATGTATACCCATGTATATCCATATATACCCATGTATGTCCATGTATACCTATGTATATCCATGTATACCCATATATATTCATGTATACCCATGTATATCCATGTATGCCCATGTATGTTCATGTATACCCATATATAGTCATGTATACCCATGTATATCCATGTATGCCCATGTATGTTCATGTATACCCATATATATTCATGTATACCCATGTATATCCATGTATGCCCATGTATGTTCATGTATACCCATATATATTCATGTATACCCATGTATATCCATGTATACCCATATATATTCATGTATACCCATGTATATCCATGTATACCCATATATATTCATGTATACCCATGTATGTCCATGTATGTCCATGTATACCCATATATATTCATGTATACCCATGTATATCCATGTATGCCCATGTATGTCCACAACTACAGATGTTTAAGGTGCCATGCACCCATGAGAAGGATGGAAAACTAGTTGCTTGGTGACAACTGAAAAAACAGAGTGCTACATGTAGGAAGGATTTGAACCTAGGACATCCATAACACCAATCAGATGCTCAGATACCCATTGCATGAGCCAGGACCTTGGTAAGTGACCTTCATAGCTTCTCAGGACTTCTAGTAGCTAAATTATTGGAAGAGCATCCAATCCAACCAATGATACAGAGGTCACAGGTGTGACAATATTGCATTGTTAGTAAGAGCCAATCAGATCTTTCTATTTACATGTCCTCGATTTATCTTGTCTTTTGTCTCTAGCCTTGGACAATTGGCCGCTTGTAAGTTTATAGTTCGGTCATTAAACCAGTTGAGTTTATGAACTAGAAGTCTTCACTTCGCAGTAGGTTCAAATCCTACCTAGGACACTGGTTTTTCAGTTGTCCTTTTGCCCATTGCCAAGCAAATACCTTGTGTAACAGTTTTGTTTACCAAAGTGTATACACAAGAGTAGAGCCTCTGTGCCAGCAAGCCATTAGTCTACCAGCTTAACAGTGCAAATATTAAGTCTAATTTAATGTTTACCATAAAAAACCATTAACATTTCGGGTTGGTTAGCTATTTACTATTATTAAAAACTGAACTATGGATATCAGATTTTCAGCATTTTCATTGGCTCGCCGGACAAAGGCTATCATTCCATATACCTGCTTTACCAAATAATTATGGTCAAGGAACATGTCAGCAATAAAGCGAGCTGAAAACATTTTTGCAGCCCTGAGAAAAAATGGCTGACAAAAGCCGTTTTGGGCCGGAATTGACTGAGGCAGAAATCTATGCTTTAGTCGATAATACTACCCCAGGAACACCAAAGAAGAGTTGTTGATCCTGGAGTTTTTAATAAAACAAGAATTATTATTCTACTCAGGCTTGCTGAATATAAAATTCTTATAACCTATCACTTCATATCCAGCGTGCCCTTGTAGAGTAATTGTTAAATATTGACTATCATTTATAAATCAGTCTGCAAAGTTGTGAGTCAGCAACCGGCTAACTTGTGCTGAGACTAAGAAAGTTAGGCCAAAATACCTGAAGCCTAGAAAAGCATTAGCCTGGTTAAATCAACATTAGTCTTTGACATTTATTGTGGATCCCTGCTTAGCACATTTTCCAAAAGTACTTCCCAAAGAGCAAACACACAGGGTTACAAAATTAACTGTACAATCAAAGGCTTCATTAGAGGCCAGATACTGGGAAGACTGTTGTTGACACAAGTGCCTGGCTGTAAACCTGCCCGACCTGCTATGCAAAAACCTTAAAGTTAATAAAACCCTGAGCAAAACAATTATTTACTTACTTCAACAGCTTGTAGTCAGTTTGTTCTAAAACATTTATTTTGTAAAATAAATCATTAAAACATCATGGCTCATGGAGGTCTCAACCCTGGATGTCAGTCACTCTCATGTTTAATGAGCTAATATTGCTCTACCATTTTCATTTTGCTTTCATGCAAGAAATAGTCTTTAAGACTCTCATACGATGTTGTAAATTAATGCCAGTTCCTACTGTAGCTATGTCATTTCAACATTGATTAAGTTAATTCATATTATTTCTTTGAAATGTCTTACTGGGTATATACAGTGTTCAAACAATCCTTATTAATTTTATTCTCCTGAAAATTGTTTGACAGTGATACCAAGGGATCCACACTGCTTACGAACATCAGCTTAACAAAAATGTTGAAATTTGCCAAGCATCACTCAAAAGACAGCAACGTTTTAACAACCCAGAAACCTCTTATTGGTACATTAATAACAATGGGTGGCAGATTGATGTTACATGAATCTACGTTCAATCAGTACTATTAATAATATTTGTTAGGTAACCAAGAATAGGCATCAGAGCAAGAATACATTAACTAATATTAAGAGTCTTTTTCACCAGGCTCCCACGATGAACCAATCTCCTGCTGAAAGTGTAATGCCCCTTGTCCTAATGGATTCCACTTCTTCTTTATTTCACAAAGACGGGGGTAGTTGATGCCATAGAAATTTTTACCCCAGTCCACTAGGTGCCTATCCATGTAGTTGATATAGCTGCCAAGGGAACATCCTGACTCCCTGATAGTGTCATATGCTGATGTTGCAAAACTTAATACTTCCTTTCTTTGTTTAGAATCGTGAATATTAAACCTTCCGTATGTATAGAAGCTGTACTGTGCTGAACGAAAAGGAAAGGCAGTGAATGTTGGTGAATACTGTGCAATATCACCTCCCATGTGAACAAACTCTAAAAGGCATTCTGGAGGAATATCAACGTAGGCAAAATATTTGGCCAAAGTCGGAGGAAGTGCATCTATCATAACTCCCTTAACATAAATTGGTTCCACTTCATAATGGACAAAGCCATGACGCTTGCTATACTCATGCGAAAATTGCAAATACGAGGTAAACTCTTTAGGCGTTGACGGGTCTGTTGGATGGAGAGCTTTAAAACTTGACTTCACCTCATCTTCATGAATATCAGAGTACACAGCATCAAGGGATAGAATCTTCTTACCAAAATAGCCATGAATGGCCATGTCAAGATTCAGCTCCTTAGGAAACTTGTCTAAATTCTTGCCAACAGCATCAAAGCCTTTCTCACTCTCTTCAGCAGAATCATATATAAGTCGACTCCAGATGAACTTCTTTGGCCGTGGGCACACTTCCAGTGTAACATCAACCAATACTCCAAAGTTGCCTCCACCACCTCCTTTTAATGCCCAGAAAAGGTCTGGGTTTTCTTTATCAGATGCCTTGACCAATTTTTTCCCATCAGCTGTTACCATAGAAAAAGACAAGGCCTTGTCACAAGCTAATCCACCATACGCACGTGACAGCATACTGTACCCACCACCAAGAATGTATCCACCGATCCCAACAGCAGGGACACACCCACCCACAGCAACATAGCTCGTTTCATCCAGTGCAGAATACACATCTCCCCACGTCGCTCCAGCTTGCACAGTCACCCTCCTCCCATCAAGCTGAACGCGATTCATATTTTTCAGAGATATGACGAATCCCTTGCTATCAATAGTGGAGTAGCCACCGAAACAGTGTCCTCCGGATTTAATTGCCACGGGTGTACCGGTCCTGGTTGCGGTCTGTAGACAAAGCTTGATGTCTTCAGTGTTCTTGGGAAAGGTAACAAAGGCAGGTTGTTCGTAGCTGTAAGCAGGGTTGTAAATCTTGACTGCTTCTTTGTAAAGTTCTGGTTGCTCCGGAGTAACCGCGAGATATCTCAGTTCTTCAAGAGCATCGTTTACTGAACCGCCCGCACGGATCGTTCTGACCACTGTAAGGTTCGCTTTAAAACTTCCTTTCGTCAATCCTTGGCACAGAAAGCGGTAACTGTTGAAAAGATACATAACTGGAACAAATAACTCTTTCAGCATGCACTATTTCCGGGTTCAGTTAAGAGTACTTCATGTACAATGAGCCAACATATACCCAATGCCGACAACTGGCCTGGTGCTGCCTAGTGCCAGTTGCTTGTCAACACGAGACGGACTGAATGCCTCTTCCCGTAAGCATCGAGTAACGTTACCTTTCGAATATTTGTCGAGAGAAGTAAAAAGATAAAGCTCACAATTGAAGATTTATCTGCTTTTATTGAGGCTAAAGTCAAAGAAGTCTGCAGCTTTGAAACTGAGAATCTTAAAACCGAAGCAAGCGCGTCTTGTGCAAATGAGCTGGTCATATCACTGCAGAATGAGAACAAAGAATTTCAAGAGAAACTGCAGGAGTTGGAGTCTCACCACATCATTTTGAAACAGGAAGCTAATTCGTACAAATTTCAAAACCCCAATGAAGTAAAGTGTGTTCCTACTACTTCTACTAATTTGCATGACCAAATGTGAATGGTATGTCACCAGTGCATGACAAGGAATCCCCCTGGGTATCTGTAAACAACGTGAAGTCCAAACAGAGGAGAAAACGAAAACGCAGCAAAAAGGCAAAACTTTCAATGAACGGGAGCTGAACCACATCGGCCGACTATTGAGCGAAATCAAATTAGCCACCAAAATCGGGGAATTCCGAATGCTGCACAGCAAATGCAGAATCCTTCTAGTTCGGTCTCTTGTGGAAATCCATCAAAAGATCATATGGACAAAAAGAAGCTTGTCTTTATAGCTGGGGATTCCATTATTCAACACGTTCAGGGTTGGGATCTATCAACGAATGATAAGCATGTGGCGGTCAAGTCCTTCTCGGGTGCTCGAATTGCAGATATGGAAGATTATTTAAGGCCCCTGCTTAGAAAAGAACCAGATGAAATCATCCTCCATGTGGGAACCAATAACATACGCGACGAAAGTCCGCGCAGTGAGGCTGAGGGCATTGTCAATGTGGTAACTCAGATTCAACAGGATTTCCCGACTACGCACCTCGCAATTTCACCACTGCTACCCAGGCCAGATAACCTAGAACTTGACGACAAAATTAAGGAGGCCAATAAAATCTTAAAGCAGTTTTGTAGCACTCGTGGGCTTACATTTCTCGGCATCAATAATGTAGACTTAACTTGTTTAAATCGTAGGGGTGTTTACCTTAACCGCATAGGGTCTTCACTTCTTTCAAGTTGCTATGCTGATTTTCTTAACTCTAATTGAATATATGGTATCAAGACTGCTATCCCTACCTCGTCCCGGTCTAATGAGAATTCTAACCGGGAACTTGGCCATGACGGTATATCTGAACTTGACCTAACTTTCAGTTTACCCAAACATAAGTGCTTTAAAATTGCATTTGTCAATATTGTTAGTTTGCCTAAATACGTGGACGAGCTTCGCTTAAGAATGCAATCTCAGACATTAGACATACTAGCCTTAAGTGAGACTTGTCTTGACAACATCTTCACTGATTCTGCAGTGTCAATAGAAGGTTATACACTTGTTAGGCGTGACCGGTGCAGAGGTGGTGGTGGTGTTGCCATGTACATTCTTAACGTCATCGATTATAAAATCAGATCCGACCTTTCTGATCCAGATCTTGAGTTCTTGTGTATTGAAAATCAAAAACCCAAGGCCAAGCCATTTCTTCTTTCAAACTGGTACAGACCCCCGAATTCACCAATTGAGCTATTTGATAAGTTCGAGGCCCTTCTGGGAAAGATTTAAGCGGAAAATGTTGAATCAAATATACAAGGTGATGTCAACTGTGACATGATGGCAGCTACCCCCGCTAATGAAACTAGACACCTTATTGAACTCTGTGAGTCGTATCAATATGCTCAATTGATCAAGGAGCCCACACGCGTCAAATCAAGTTCTAAATCACTTATCGACTTAGTTCTTACCAATGAGCCAGACAAATTTGTTACATCAGGCGTGTCTCATATTGGCTGCAGCGATCACAGTTTATTGTGTCCGATGACTTTATGAATGACATGGCACTGGTTCCTTGGGGCATAATAGAGCAAATTGATAACCCTATTAGAGCATGGGAGGTGTGGAAACAAGCATTTTTAGCAGTAGCCAACCTTCATGCACCTGTTAAGAAAAGGAGAGTTAGAAACTCTAAGGCTCCCTGCCTTACCCCTGAAATCAAACGATTGATGTGGGAAAGAGACAGAATAAAGCGAATTGCAATCATCACCAGTGATCAGTTGAAATGGGCAGAGTACAGGCTACTTAAGAATCGTGTAAACCATTCTATTAAGGCCTCCAAGAAGAATTACTATCATTCGTACTTCGAAGATAACGCTGGGAAAGCTAAAGCGACTTGGAATGGAATTAATACATTATTATCGCGAAAGAAAAACTTTGCTCCAGCGTCAAAATTGATTATTGGTGACACGGTGATAACTGACCCTCATGAGCTAAGCAACGCTTTTAACAGGCATTTTACCGATATTGGCCCTAACTTAGCGGCTAACATCAATCCCCCTCGAGTCAGCTTTCGTGATTTTGTAGAATCTTGTGATCGCACCTTCGAGCTGGAACTACTTACTATTGACGGACTGCGCAAACTTGTGAACGATATTCCTGTGGGCAAAGCTGATGGCCTTGATGGTATTCCAACTTGCCTCCTAAAGCTATCATTTACATTCATTGCGTCTTCCCTGACACATATTTTCAATTTAGTTATTTCTACTGGAATCATTCCCAAAGACTGGAAGAGTGCTACAGTAACTCCAAATTTCCAAAGCTGACTCGAAGGTTGACCCAGCCAATTACAGGCCAATTTCTGAACTTTCTGTAATTGCCAAAGTCATCTTTAATCAGGTATATGCGTATTTAAATGACAATAAGCTACTTTCGAAATATCAGTCTGGCTTTAGACCTATGCACTCTACTCTTACAGCTCCTATTGATATCACAGACAATTGGTATCTTAACATTGACGATTGTTTGACAAATGCCATTCTGTTTATATATTGACTTAAAAAAGGCATTTCATACCATTGACCAGGAGATCCTTCTGTCAAAATTGGAGCTGTATGGGTTTAAAGGTGCGAGCCTTAATCTTTTCCGAGACTACCTCTCTGATAGAACTCATGTTACAGTTATAAGCAACGTAAATTCTGAAACTAGCTTTATAAGTTGTGGGGTGCCTCAAGGTTCAATCCTCGGCTCCCCACTATTCCGACTGTACATTAATGATCTCCCTAACTGTAACCTTCTATCAGATGTGAGAATGTACGCCGATGACACAAATCTCACGTTGCCTCCAAAGACCCTGAAGAGTTGTTTTCATCCCTGACTCACGATTTAGGCAATTTGAAACAATGGCTGGATTCTAACCGTCTAAGTCTTAATGTCCTCAAGACTAAATGTCTGTTTACAGGCACGAGAAAATCTCTTTTCTCCCTAGTGAACCACACATATGCCTTGACGGGCATTCAATTGAAAGAGTCAATAGTTACAAATGCCCTAGGCGTTCACTGGTTGACGAACCACTCTCGTGGGAGGCTCACATCTTCGAAGATATCGGTAAAGTTGCTAACGTCTTGCTGCCCTGAGGAGGTTAAGACAGATATGTCCCCAGAATACCCTTGTCACAATTTACAAGTCATTGATTCTTCCGCATTTCGATTATTGCAGCGCTGTCTGGGGCTATATTGGTAATGGCCTCAGCCAAAAACTAGAGAAACTACAAAACAGAGCTGCATGCATAATAACAGGGTCTAGTTGGGATGCCAGATCTGCCCCAATTCTTCATGCCTTTAAATGGAATAGCCTCGCTGACAGACGTGCAAAAAACTGAAATCTTTAATGTTTAAAACTGTAAATCACCTTGTACCCGAATACCTGTCTGATACAGCGTTAATACCATTCACAGGCATAATCTTCGAGGTGCGCAACATAACCTGTTTATTCCGCGACCGAACGCTGAGGCCCTCAACAAAAGTTTTCGTTATAGGGGCGCTGTAACATGGAACAGTCTGTCAGCGGAGGCTAAGCAGGCCACTACTTTACATAGTTTTTATTCCGCTATTACATGTATATTAGGATTTTCTTAACTTAGTTTAGCACTTATTATAGGATTTTTTCATAATTTTTGTAATTTTAAGTCTTAGCTTTTTTGTACTAGGTTTAATGCGCACGGCTCTTTAGAAGACCACTCTTTAGTGATAAGGATCCCGTGGATAAATAAAGTTGCATGTTGTTGTTGTTGTTGTTGTTGTTGTTAATTGCAACTATTCATGACTTAAGTCATTTTCCTCTCGGAGATAAGAACTGGCTTTATGTCGCCTAAAATACGCCCGAAAAGCTCCGGAATATTCGAATATTTTTTAAAGAGTATTCTTTAGAACAAAAATCTCGTACTTGTGTTTAATCTAGCTAGAGCCTTCGTTAATTTGATCCAGCGGAACAAGCAAATTCTTGGTGCTGACCATACCTTCGAGAATGAGATCGACGTTGTCGATACATCGAAGTTGTCCTCCAATGCTAATCTCATGCATTGATGCCTGTCCACCCGTGCTCAGACCTATTTTGTGTTATATTTGGTGCGTTTACTTGTGCTTCCGATATCGTAAATATCTAGTAATTAGTGATCCTGCCGGGGTTGTGAGTGCAGCTATGTCACTGCTCTTTATCCTACCTGGCGCTGAAATTGATGCACTCTTGATTCATTTTTGTATGGCTTGTAGAATGCCGGCATTTTCATCGATCGCTGTAAGATTTGGCGTGTTTTCTGGGGAGATACCGCTCCAGTTTTCCTGAAAATCTCGTCTTTGTAACTTTTATGACACCTACATGAGGGCATTTTACTTCAGGCCATTTGAAGCCGCGTGAAGGCGAATTCAAAGTTACGTTTTTCAGCCGAAAAATGACACTAAATACATTGGAAAGGATAAAGAAAAAGATTTTGGTTCATTGGATGAAAGTTCAAGCTTTGAAATCGCTGGGAGTAATTGCAGAATACCCGGCCCACCAAATGTCTTACTTAAAAAAAGCTGCCACCGCGGTCCGCATTCCCGTAGTCGTTGAATGAAAAGTGTTAAAGAGCAAGCAGTAAATTGAACTGCCACCGCGGTCCGCAGTCCCGTAGTCGTTGAATGAAAAGTGTTAAAGGGTAAGCACTAAAATGAACTGCCACCGCGGTCCGCATTCCCGTAGTCGTTGAATGAAAAGTGTTAAAGAGCAAGCAGTAAATTGATAACAATAGGAGTATCTCAGTTGATATACACTGCTTCGATGCTTACGGTCCCTGAAAATGTTATTCAAAAAACGCAAGCTGAACTTTGCTTTCCTGTGGAGAAATAAGAAAGACAAAATTAAGAGAAAAGTGATTTATCAACCTCTTGTAGATGGAGGATTAAATTTTATTAATTTCAGAACTATGTCAAAGTCCCTTCGTTTGATTTGATTACGCAACCCCCTAATGAAGACGGAAAGTTCTTGTCTCTCCAAGAATTTCAGGATAAATTTGATTTACAAATTAATTTTCTTCAATATTTTCAAATGATTGGTGCTATTCCCAGCGAGATTAAATGTAGTGCATATAAAGCGCAAATTACGCCTGATGATCTCTTCAAAATGGAGGAAATACTTCAGTTAACTAAAAACCCTTCGCTCTCCTTGGCCAAAATGAGTTGCAAACATTATTACAAACTTTTTAATGAAAACTGTATCATTGTGCCTACTGGTGTGAAAGCTCGGGAACAACTCTTCCCTGATTCGTTTGTTTCCTGGAAAGCTAACTTTGAAAAGATATATAAAATAACTAAAGATAATAAACTAAGGCAATTCTTATTTAAGCTCCTGCATAGGATAACTGTTACTAAGCGAGAACTGAAAAGATTTAAAATTACAGTCGATGATCAATGCTCATCTCTATGCTCAAGTCAAGACTCTATACTTCATATATTTTTGGACTGTTCTACTACGTCCTCATTCTACAACGATATTGTGAAATGGTTCAATAATGTGAGCAACTTAAAACTTACTCCCCCGAATGAACAGATTCTATTCCATATAAAGGAGGAAAAATGCAAACTGACGAACGCCCAAGAACGCAGACTAGATATGCTCCTTCTATACACCTAATATTATTTATACACTTGTAAAACACTTTCTAAGACGCCCAACTTTGTAGAACTACAGAGGAAAATTGAATGGCAATGGAAACTTGAAAACTGCTCTTCTGTTTGATACTAACCCCCCTCCCCTCCTCCGTCTTAATCGTTGTTATGTTTATATATATATATATATATATATATTTTTTTTTTTTTTTTTTTTTTTTTTTTTTGAATTAACAAGGCTGGAAATCCAACGATGTAGTCCCAAGCTAGTAGGATCCGAAGGATACACAACGCTATGCTAGAAATATTAAGTGATTTGAGTGTACAAATAGCGATAGCGAACTACTAGCAGATCCATTGAATGAAAAACATATTGCCGTGAGTGGGAATCGAACCCGCGTCCCCCTGGTTACTAGTCGGGTGTGCTAACCACTGCACCATCACGACAACCCTGCTGGAAACAGAGCAATCGGTGAGGCCATTGGTCAGCCACGGGGTTCCCCGGCGTTCAACATTCAGAAACAGGACATACATCGGATCATCCGAGGATGATTCACAGGCTACCAGCTAATAACAAATTATATTTTTGAATTAACAAGGCTGGAAATCCAACGATGTAGTCCCAAGCTAGTAGGATCCGAAGGATACACAACGCTATGCTAGAAATATTAAGTGATTTGAGTGTACAAATAGCGATAGCGAACTACTAGCAGATCCATTGAATGAAAAACATATTGCCGTGAGTGGGAATCGAACCCGCGTCCCCCTATATATATATATATATATATATATATATATATATATATATATATATATATATATATATATATATTTATACATATATGAACTTTAGTACGTGCGACTTGTATAGTATGCTGTTTGTTATTAGTTGATTTTATTCTTTATGTACATTGTTGTATTGTTGTGTTGCAAATAAATAAATAAAAATAAAAAAATAAAAAAGAACTGCCACCGCGGTCCGCAGTCCCGTAGTCGTTGAATGAAAACTGTTAAAGGGAAAGCACTAAAATGAACTGCCACCGCGGGCCGCAGTCCTGTAGTCGTTGAATAAAAAGTGTTGAAGGGCAAGCACTAAAATGAACTGCCACCGCGGGCCGCAGTCCTGTAGTCGTTGAATAAAAAGTGTTGAAGGGCAAGCAGTAAAATGAACTGCCACCGCGGTCCACAGTCCCGTAGTCGATGACAACCTCGTCCCCAGGGTCTCTCTTCTTCCCTTCCTTGGAGACCCTGGAGACGAGGTTGAGTCGATGAATGAAAACTGTAAAGGGCAACAAGTAAAACGCACTGCCACCGCAAAATGAAAGCTAACATTTTACGAGAATGGTTAGGCTTAATCAGTAAACGAGTGCTTTCTACTTAACACGATCTCATGAAAAGTGTACTAGTTAACCGAACCGCAACGTGAAAGCTAAAATTTTACGAGAGTGCTTAGGCCTAATCACTGAAACGGGCGCTTAGGCTTAATCAGTAAACGAGTGCTTTCTTCATCAGACGATCGCGCTTAGGTTTAATCAGTAAACGAGTGCTTTCTACTTCACACGATCTCATGAAAAGTGTACTAGTTAACCGAACCGCAACGTGAAAGCTAAAATTTTACGAGAGTGCTTAAGCCTAATCACTGAAACGGGAGCTTAGGCTTAATCAGTAAACGAGTGCTTTCTTCTTTACACGATCTCTGTCGATGATGAAAAGTGTAGTTCATCGAACCGCAAAATGAAAGCTAACATTTTACGAGAATGCTTAGGCCTAATCACTGAAGCGAGCGCTTAGGCTTAACCAGTAAACGAGTGCCTTCTTCTTCACACGATCTGATGAAAAGTGTAGTTAACCGAACGCAAAATGAAAGCTAAAATTTTAGGAGAGTGCTTAGACCTAATCACTGAAACGAGCGCTTAGGCTTAATCAGTAAACGAATCCTTTCTTCTTCACACGATCTCGTGAAAAGTGTGGTTACCAGCAAAATGAAATTTAAGAAGTGGAGCGATTGCAGAATACCCGGTTTAGGAACAGAGTTGTTTATATGAATATCATTTTCTGTCCCATGCCACTGCGGACAAGCAGCATTGTTAAACACGACTGCGGGACTGCGGTGGCAGTTTTTTAAGTAAGACATTTAGTGGACGCGGAAGCAGCATTGTTAAACACGACTGCGCGACCGCGGTGGCAGCTTTTTTAAGTAGGACATTTGGTGGGCCGGGTATTCTGCAATCTAGCCAATCGCTGAAAAGGTAAGAATACTTTCTTAGCGTCCGTGCAGTCACGTTTTGTCTCGTGCTCCTGTTATCGCACATAATTTTATTATCCCTCAAAATATTCGCTTATTTTCGCTCCAAATCTTACATATCCACCGTATTATTTTATCCTCTGGGAGAAGAGTTTCGTCGAAAAACTGGCAATTTGGGTGGTTTTTGGCCAACAGACGTAAATTATTCCACAGGCAGCCCAAGCTCGGTATACAATTTATAGAACACTTTGTATGGGAAATTAAATTTGAGCTTATAAATGCTCAAATAAGCCGTAAATGTAGAACGAAAATTCACTTACCTCTACGTACAGTTGTCCTCGTCTTTTCTGTGCAATCGGAGGGCAAACTGTGTACGTTTTAGACGGGTTTGTGGCTTTCGAATTTTTACGATGTCGTTAGTTGTCACTTCCCCTCGAGCTCATAAAGAGAAGAAAGCCTGGAGACTCGCGGCGACCTCGTCCCACAAGTTGCTCTTGCATCACAAAGCAACGGTCCGAATCGCCATAAAAACACCACAGCCTTAAGGCCAGATAAATTTCCTATCACATCAACTCAACACAACTCCATGGGCCTAGTGTTTCAAATTGTCCAATGAGAGTGCAGAATGTAATACGATCGCCCTCAAGCTATAACGGCCGTAGCCACACATCTAGCTGAAAGCATGGGAAGATTATAGAAAGCCGAACATTATTTGGAATTTATCGGCCAAAAATCGCTGTGTGGTCCCGGAGTGGAGTTGATGTGATGGGAAATTTATCTGGCCTTAAGGCTGTGGTGTTTTTATGGCGATTCGGACCGTTGCTTTGTGATGCGAGAGCAATTTGTGGGACAAGGTCGCCGCGAGTCACCAGCCAGTTTCTTCTTTTTATACTAACGACATCGTAAAAATTCGAAAGCCACAAACCCGTCTAAAACGGACACAGTTTGCCTTCCGATTGCACGTACAAAAAATGGTCATAAATACTCTTGTTTTTCGGCCATTTTAACTTGATAAACATAGCAAGGCAGCGCTCCAATTGGGAGAATAACACATTTTCTTCAAGACACATAGGGTACGTACCGGTTATTTGACCTTATTTGTGGTCAAAGGCGAATGCACCAATGGAGGAATTGAGATGCGCAGTATGATCTTCATTTCAAACTTCACTTTCATGCAACAAAAAATGAACTCGAAATCGTTCAATGAAAAAGTCCAAGAACTTGGAATGTTGTAGGAAAGATATCTTTTAACCACCTCTCCAATTCTCAGGCCTGTGCGGTACACTGTTTCTGAGTTATTTGTCGAAGCGTTTGACGCAACTTTATAGAGATTTGTATGGAGTTCACTTTGCGATGAAAGCTCTTACTTTTCTCTCATGAGATAAAATACATGTGTATGAACACATCTCCTAAATGTACTTGAAGGCTCAAACTGCTGAGATTCGTAGGGAAGACCAGGGGCACCCAACGTCAATTTTCGGAAAATATCTGTTCGGAAGACGATTTGAGATCTAGAATTTTCGAAACATTTGTTGTAAATTTCTTGCTAGCCTGCCTCTCCTAGGATTTTCGAACATCTGAAGAAAGGTATAATTTCCCGTTTTAAACGGATTTTTACCCTAAAAAGGTCACCTAGAATTTTCGGGAGCCTTTTTTCTGGCTGAAAATTTCGAAAAGATAAGTTTTGTTCCCTACAGTTTTCGGATCACTAGTCTTTCAGCTAGGAAATCCGAACAGATGAAATAAATTTAGGGCATAAAAATATGCCTATGCCTACCGTTTAAATACTAAAATACGTTTAACAATGCTATGTTTAAGTGGTTTTGAACTCTATTCTCGTTGGGTGCCCCTGATAGACTTTTTTATTCAACCAAATAGCTTTGTATCATTGTGTCACTCAAGGTGACAATTCGGCAATTCAAAATGCTGTATTTTCGAAACGAAAAAAAAAAGATTTATTTCTAGGTTATTTTCAACCTTGCGATTTTGTTTTTAGAATTCGATGACGACTTCACTGTGAAAACCATCTATTGTTTTCTAACTTTTCTCGAGGTGGGTCCAGAAGAAAGGTCCAGTTCATTGGTGGTTCACGTTCCTCCCATCCCCTCGGCAACATTTCTTCCATTTCTTAAATTATTTTTCTTTGCAAAAGTCAGACTCACTGCTTCTCTCCTGAAGAGGTCAAACTGATACACTGACAAATGGAACAAATCCGCATTCAACAAGCAGCTGCCTTCAGGCTTCGTTAATGATTTATTAAACCATTGGATTTTAACGCGGAAAGATTTCTAGAAGGATAGAATGACTCAGCTAATACCAATCCTTTGGGATGAAGGGATTGATAAATTACACTGTAATAAGATTTCATCAACATTCTTCAGTTTGGAGATCGCCTTTGGCTAGGCAGTCAATCTTTTTTAAACTTTTAACCACGTGCATACTACTACTCCGCGAAATTTACTAAAAGATCTAATTAGGTTTTTATTAATGATTCAGCAAAATATAATCCAGTGAGATATAATTGGTGAAGCTAAGAAGGACAAAACATATTTTAATATTATCCAGTCTTCCAATGTGCTAAACTTAAGAACTTTATTCGTCAGTTCAAGGAACGCATTTGAAATTTGAAATTGGAACCAGCATGACACACTCCATTGGAGATAAACGGCGTTTTCCATTTACCAAGAAATTCCGGAAATTCCGGTTGGGATGTAAATGGAACACACGTTTTTGGTTCGTTCCACTGGAAATTTTCCGGAATAAACGGAACTTCTGAAAAGATAGTCCTCTTTTTCCGTTGAAAACTTTCCGATGGAAATGTGTGTTCCATTTACAACTTTTGAAAGGTCTTACCACTTCCAGGCTATTCACGGCCACATTTTTAAATTTTGGTGCGTAAAATCGCAATCACTTGGCGGCGAACGGACCTGAGTTAAATGGAACACGTTTTTCACCAGATGGAAATTTCCACCGAAATTTCCGGAAATTTTTTGTAAATGGAAAACGCCCAAAGAAAAATATATATTTGTCATTAGAACCTTCAAAATTAACTTTAAACTATTGAGAAAATGGTGTTAACTGAAAAGTGATGTCATGGCTGGCAAACTGAAAGACTTCCTGTCTTTCGCAGAAATCTTTTATCCGGATGTTATTTGTTTTTCCGCGTCCTCGCTCAAATTCCTGTTATCTGTGGCTTATTGTTGAGTAGGTCTTTCTGAATCCCACTTGTTTGCAAATTTAGGTTGCCATAGCAGCACAGTAACGGAAAAAAAAAGAGAATTAAAAACGTACTTATTGGAAGTTGGACTATTTCCAATTTTCGTCATTTATAAAAAGTAATTTGGCACTCTTATGAAAAGCTGCAATTAAAAAGAAAACTCTGCAGAATGGTAGTAGAACTTAAGAACCAACATCTAGTGCAAAGAAACCAGTTTCATCATTAAAAATATCACTACAGTAGTCTTCCACAGTTACCTAAACCCCTGTGTGTCTAGCTAATCCTGGATACTAAGCTAATTCCAAGGTACCATTAATTGAAGAATGATCAAGTTAGAGGGACGATATGTTCTCAAGAAGCCAAGTCTTTAGCAACATGTGTACGAGAACAGAACATTTATCTCTAGGCATTTAGACAATTCATTCGATAACTCAGCAGATTATGCAATATTTCTGCCTACATGAATAGCAATAGTTCACGTTCGTTTCCAATGTTATTGGTAGCATTCTATCTTTAAGACGGCGGAATAAAATGTCCCGGAATAAAGAAAATACCATTCTAGTAGAATTCTTTTAAGCTATTCAACCAAGACATTTCCTTTTTAATTCCCAATTAAAGACCTCTCTTGGGCATTCTATACTTTGGATGTGATTTACATGTTCATTTCCGGATTCAAGCATCAGCTACTTCAAGTGTTTATGGAAACCCCAAAATAAATAATCAAATTATTGACTTTCCTTATTCTTCATAAGACGGATAAAAAACCAGACCATACCAGGTTTTGATTTTTATTTGGTGGCGAGGATATCTTCAGAGGATCTTTTTTTAAGTCTACTCTAGCTTAGTTGCAGTGAGTACCTGACATAACCATGAAATTCGTTGGCTTTGTATGGATATAAACTAAGCGACATTCAAGAGCACATTTTTCATCGAATAATACCAATTCGTTAAGTAAGCAGTATTCGTTCTTTTGACGTGCTGAGGGATTAATAAGGGAATAACATGACTTTTTTCGGGAATATTGTTTATTTGCGCCCGCGTAGTGTCATTTGCAGCGGCCCGAGTGCCAAGCGCGAGGGCCGCAAATGACACTACAAGGGCGTAAATAAACAATATTCCCGAAAAAAGTCATGTCATTATCATTATTATCAATAAACAAGGCCAAATGAAATCAAGAATGCGAGTTTTAATAATACAAGCTAAGTGAATCACGAATTCAAAGTCACTTCAAATCATCATGTAAGTGTTGATTGAACAAGCTATTAAAGAATCAACTCAGTCCAGTAAACTTATTAAAAATTACCGAAAAAATGCGTAAAATCGTCTATAAATAATAGGCATATCACAAAGTTGAAGCAAGAACCAATCAGCTGTAGGGCTGATAATGCATTAGCAGCCCGCTGTCAGTCTTTTGCGGCCCGCTGAGCGTGTGTTTTGAAGAGGCCGACTTTCTATTTGGCCGCGTGTATTGATAATAATATATAAGTAAAAGAAAAAGGTTAAACAGAATTGAAAATGTACCCACCGGAAGTTGGAAATTATTATTGGGTATTTATAGCTTCATTATTAATAGGCCTTACCCCTTATGACGTAACTCATCAAAATTCTTTTGTTCAGTGACTGCTATAAATACCAGAATGCAATGTTTCAGTAGTCACTCAACTAAAGAATTGTGATGCAGTAGTATAGGAGTTGGGGGTACGAGCACATTTTGAAAAATGTGCTCATACCGACCAACTCCATACTACTTTCCATGTAATGGCTTCGTATTTTTGGTCTCGTATTTTTGATCTTGTATTTTTGATCTCGTATTTTGAAAATCTATATGATATTTAAAATGCGTGGCTTTCTTAGAAAAATCATTAGCATGGGATTCTCGGAAACAAATCTAGGGGATTCCCCGCTGACAAGTTTGGAAAAACCGGAAATGAGTCATCACGAATAGCTATTGTTTCAGGTCATGAGACAGTCGTATGATTTTTTCTAACCAATCAGCAAACTTGTCAGTCAGGTTATAGTGGTTTAGCATTTCAAACTCTTTCACACTTCACCTTAGAGGTTTGAGTCTTGGTTGTTGTGAATCTCTTATCAAGAACCACAACATAAGTGAATGGCAAAAAGCAAATTTGGATGCAGACTTTATTATTCCTTCAAGGGAATTGGTAGTTAAACGTGATGAAGAGATGTTACAAGCATACCACAGGATCGTGATCAAATTCGATTCAAGAAAACGGGGGATCTGTATTCCTTTTTATATAAATATGAAAAATAGATAGGTGGAAGTTGATTCATAGTGGAGCAGGAGTAACAATGCCTTGGAAACATGAACTGGACTGTGCTTGCAGCACTTGTGATTTCGCCACAGCTGTGGCGTGACGTAATGACTTTAGTTTGAATAATGTTAGCGATAAAAACGCCACAGCTGTGGTGTGACGTAATGATTTTGGTTTCACTGTTTGAATAATGTTAGCGATAAAAACGCCACAGCTGTGGCGTGACGTAATGACTTTAGTTTGAATAATGTTAGCGATAAAAACGCCACAGCTGTGGTGTGACGTAATGATTTTGGTTTCACTGTTTGAATAATGTTAGCGATAAAAACGCCACAGCTGTGGCGTGACGTAATGACTTTGGTTTGAATAATGTTAGCGATAAAAACGCCACAGCTGTGGTGTGACGTAATGATTTTGGTTTCACTGTTTGAATAATGTTAGCGATAAAAACGCCACAGCTGTGGTGTGACGTCAGCAGCTGACTAGCTTTTTTAGATTTTGTAGTGACCGTATGCGTAGCTTCTTATCCCATCTTCTAGTATATATCTTTTGTCATCAAAGCAAGATAATGACACTTTATTAAGCTTATAGCTTCCAAGTTGATGTAAGTTGCTTCGGATTGTTTTCATTGTATGATGCATTTGTTCGTTATTAAACAATACATTTTTGTAATTTTCATGAGTGATGTTTTTTTTGATTATATTCTTCTTGATTCCCTTTGCTGTCTTTCCGCCTTTGTCATTGTCTTTCATATAGCTGTACATTTTTGATCGTAGACCGATGAATTCACAAACGGGAACTCCTGCGGCTTCATCTTTGAATTTACCAATTACTTTTTTATTTGACTTATTAAAATACGGTGAGCTTTCAGGGTAGTCGCTGTTGTCGAATTTGTCTTTATCATTCCAAAAGTCTTGATACACATCATCAGCTTCAATTTCATAGGTCAAGCTGTCTGTGTCTGTGAATAATAATTTCGCTTTGCTACCGTATTTTTGTTTGATGTAGTTATAATGAAAATCATACATTAGTGTCTTACTAAGATCTAGGATACACATACCCACATATGCCGGCCGGTTCAAGGTCAGTGTTTCTTTAATCTTATGCACTGCTACTAAATTTTCATTAAAGATCTTGCTGCTAACATATGTTGGTTTAGCAGCCATTTTTAATAGTTTGTTTTCATCGGTTACTAATCTGACATCCACTCGCTTTCTGATATTTTCCATCGTTTTACCAAATACACTGTTGTTCATAAGCTTGAAGAAGTCTTTTTCAAAAGCGTTTTTAGCATTGGTTCTTTTCTCAGTATTAAAGTCAATATATTCTTTCAACCATGGTGACTGATTGAATTCTAATACTCGATGGACTTTGGTTAATTTTAATCCAAGATCAGTGTACAATTGTAGGTTTCTGTAATGAAGGACATACTTTTCTTTATTGCTTAATGTGGGTATTAATTTATGAACTAAACCTGTTGATATATTATATTTGGATGCTATTTTTTGACAATAATCTGATAGCATGTTTTTTGTTACTTTCACCTTTTCAGGTGCTAGTGGGTAGTCATTATGCAAATCATGTAGTTCTTCTGGATATGCTAGGTCTACTTCTAGTATTAAACCTTTCTTGCTGTCTTCTGTGTACTTGGCTAAGTCTATCTTATCAATATGGTTTTTAGTCATCCATTTGAAACCGCCAGTTGGTAAATATTGACTCATTGCCCAACCATACAGATTGTTAGCATCTAGATACATGATATATTTTGAGGGCGCCTTTTCATCATATGTTTTCATGTATTTATTATTCGACTTTCCGTATCGGTTGGCTATGTAACTGATACCTCCACGCATGCCTTTTTCAATGAATTGAAACATATCAATATCAGTCATAAGCTCTAATTTGATATCAGTCATTTTTAGCATAGCATCCCAGGAAAGCCCAGGACTGGTAAAATAATGACATGGGTCCAGTTTATAGTATTGCAGACAGGTCTTTCGAAAGTTTTCGAATACATCAGCTAACAGAAGGATGTCAGATTTAAGATATAAGTCATGGTACTCACCCATATTTTTCAGATTAAAAGTGTTCCATACATTTTGAGCATGTTTGTATTGATCATCTGTTATATGCTCATCATTCAAGATACTATAAAATTCTTCTTTTGATGGCAGCTTTTCATTGAATTTTTCAAAACTGTCCATGAAGTCATATGGGTAGACTCCCTTCTTGCTCATCAAATCAAGCTTTTCGTTTTTGAATATTCGAGAAGTATATTTCAATGATTCTCTTGGTAGATTACTAACTAGTTTTTCCAAACTAGAGCTCATGAATTGGAAACTATCAATGAAGGTAAGATGATTACCAAGCATGAAAGCCATATACTTTTCCATGTTGTTTGGTATGGCATTGATATTCATTTGACACTTTTCACCTTTCTTATTTGTATATTTATGCTCTTTAACAATAGCTCCGATCTCTTGCATTATAAAATGGCTGTCGTACCCACGGAGATTATGAAATATTACTGGAATTTTATCAGTTATTTGAAAGTTAAGATTACAATCTTGATGTGCGGATCCTCTGTACTGACCGGTCACATGGCAGTGATCTCTTACTCTTACATCAGTTTCATTGTATTTTTTCTCACATATGTGGCATTTATCAGCTTTTTGGAATTCTTTTTCATTGTCTTTTGTCATTCTCAATGGTTTATTGAAACATTTTTTCATAACCTTCTTGCAATATTTGACTTCATCCAGCATAGCTTCCATGAATTTGTAAACAGCTTTTTCACCTCTGTAAATTTGTACTGGTTTTGTGTATTTATCATCATAACAACAAACAACCTTATA
This sequence comes from Montipora capitata, assembly GCA_949126865.1. Classification (NCBI taxonomy): domain Eukaryota; kingdom Metazoa; phylum Cnidaria; class Anthozoa; order Scleractinia; family Acroporidae; genus Montipora; species Montipora capitata. The sequence goes on along the minus strand of OX421452.1, from coordinate 33,838,770 downwards.
TCCATAACCACAGTCTGTGTGTCTCTGATAAGCCTCTGTGTATGATTTGTCATCATTGGGTTGACATCCATGAATTTTTTCAGTTATGGCTTCAAAATCTGCATATATTACAAATGGAACTGGTATTTGTTTGTGGGCATTATTGAATTTTAGTATGTTGTCATCTTTTGTCGGCATTTTAATTGCTTGTGCTCCATTTAATTGGATACAGTTTTCTTTATGATCAGTTAATACTCTTTCAGAACTGAAACACTGAAGGCAATGCATGCAAAAATGTTTCCTCTCTTTATGCTTTGTTTGATTGTACATAAACTTGTTGAAATCTTTGATTAATACATAGTGCTTGTTTTCATTTTCTGTTATAAGAAGCAGATTCATACAATCTTCATACTTTTCTTTTGATACATAAATGGGATATTTTTGTTTTTCTTCATAACCAAATACATTGATGTTAATTTCATTCTGCTTTTCTATTTTGTTGTACTGCTTTGTGGTTACTGGGAATTCAATTCCTGAATAATTTAAATTTTGAATGAACGCTTTATCTGATTTTTTTATTCTTTGGGGATTTCTGTCTTGAGGATTAAGATGTCGAATATGACACCATCTAAAACATTCATTGTCACTGTTTTTTATGTTTATTAAACTTTGAGAACTGTTTCTGAGTTCATGTGGTAGTTTAATGTATGATGATCCTTTCATCGGTTCATATTTTACCATATTAAGATAATGGTTTTCAACTGATTCAACAGTCCAACCAGATCCCTCTGAAATCCAAACTGCAATCTTGTTTAGTATGACTTGTTTTGGCAAAGATAAAGCCAGTTCAATTTGTGTGTCATTTGTTATTGTTTGGGGTTGACTGTTGAAATACGCTGTTTTCATAATTCTTTCTTCGCGCCCTATTTGTTTTTCAAATGTGACCCTCAGTGTTTCAACAAACTTTAGACCTTTCATTGATTTTAATATTTTTTCGATATGGATGGCAACAGCCTTTCTTGTGTTTTGCAGTTGCATGAGTGGGTCTTTGCTGTTTTTTATGTTGATTTCATAAGACTTTGTGAACCCTTTTAAAGCTTTGTTCGTTTCTTGTATTATAGTCCTTGGTAATGGAACTGGTCGTTTTTTGGTTCGGGGAGCGGGCACTGGTCTGTTTAATTGTTCTATTTCTTGTAACCATTCAGACGGAGGAGCTGGTAGTCTCTGCCTCTCAAAATAGTCAACAAGTTCTTTTACACTCTTTCTTGGTTTTAAGATCGGTCTTGTTTTAGTCCTTGGTGCGGGCACTGGTTTTGTATTTTGTTTCATAATCAATTTTATTAATTCTGATTTACTTAGTTTCTCAAGATCACTCTCGTTCATACAATAAGGCGAGATATTATTTTTCATCTCTATATTATATAACAATCGACATTCTTTTAAATGTCTTTTGGATTTTTAGTTGAAACCAACCATGGCTGATTGATTTCAACTGTAAAAAATTCATAAACTATATATTTATTTATTTTCCAATTCATGAATTTTCATATGTAGTTTATGCTTTTCGGTTTTGAGATGTAGATGTTTTCCCCGCATAGCATAATTTTTGCCATTGTTGCATATAACACAATACCATTCTGTTTCGCGACCATATTTGTTTTTTTTCTCTTGAATTTCTCTGTTAGTGAATCTTTTTTTGGGACCTCGTTTCTTTGAAGACTCCATAATATAATAAGAGAAGTTTTATTTTTATATATTTTCTTGCGCCATTTTATATGGGCTCAAAAAATTACGATATCTTTCAAATTCTCTGAATAAAAAAGACATTTTTGCATCTGCCTTGTCAAACACTTTTTGGACTTCTTCTTTTGGTGCTCCTTGTTCCAATGCAAATATCAAACAGGGAAACTCTTTGGCTCTTACAAAATGCATGTAATTTGCGTTTTTAGCTATTATATCACAAATTGATTCTTCGATTAACTTTCTCAAGCATAATGCTTTTACTATTTCTGCTCCTTGGAACATATACTTATGGGTCACATAAATCTTTAAAAGGAAGATGAAGACTTATACAGATTCTTCACTGTCTTGTGACGACTCAAATTCTTGCGAACTTGAGCAACTTTCTTCAGATACACTTTCTTGCGATGGTACCCAGTCAGAATCCGACAGATGGGAATCCTGATCGCTCTCATAATAGAAACCAAATTTTTCTTCATTTTCAAACTTGTCCATATAATATAAGTATATATTTTTATTTTTTTATAAGTATTTATGCGCGTTTGTTTCACCACAATTCATATGTTTTCAATGTCTTTCAATGGTATCCAACTGTTGAATTCATCACTGTATCCCTTCCATTTTACCAAAGCTTGTTTCTTTTTATAATCCCTCCGAATTACTTTATCAATACGGTAAATGTCCTGCTTTGCTTTTAATAATTCAGGTTCATAAAAACTGCCTTGTATTTCTTCACCTCTTAGATCTTTTAGTTTGTATGTTATTGGATTAGTGTATTGGATCTTATCAACTGTAAACACTTCTTCGGTCCAATTTGGTGTATAACCCTTGTCGAACACATTCCGTTTATACTTAGATATTCTGACCTTATCACCTGTTTTGAATTTAGGTTTCTGTTTCAATGTTTCTGTATCACCATATAGATTGAAGTAAACGGTTCCTTCATTCCTCTTGTTGGATGCTTCTACAGGTGTCATTTTTATGCTTGAATGTTTTGTGTTGTTGTACTGTTTCACTAGTTTGGGTAGCATATCGAGATACATTGTATTACCTTGAACAGTGAACTGTTTCCACATTTTGGATTTAATTGTTCTATTCCACCTTTCAACCACTGTGGATTTCTCCTCATTTTCGGTTGAATACATATGTATCCCATTTTTCTCTAATAAGTCTTTTAAGTTTTTATTATAGAACTCCTTTCCCTTATCAACCCATAGATACTGCGGTCTTCTACCTTCCTTGAATATTGTTTTAAATGCTTCAGTGACAGATTCACCTTTTTTATCCTTTAATGGGACAATCCAACCGTATTTGCTGAAAACATCAATAACCATAAGAAGATACCGATAACCTTTATTCCATTTGCTAAACTGTTGCATTTCGACTAGATCACTTGCCCATATTTCATCAATATGATTTACGATTACACGCCGCCGAGTAAAGTTGCGTCTTATGGATGCATGTAATTCATCTGCTAATTTTTCTTGCCAGTTTTCTTTACCCGACGGCTTTTTCCGTTTTTTGGAACCCCGAGACCTAGTTTCTGCTTTGTATTGATAACATTTCTTGCCAACCAATGCCCCCATTGTCTTTCATTATACGGTACGTTGTCTAAAGCTTGAACCATTTTCCTATCTGCTTTGTTTTTACATTTTCTATCATCCTTACAGACGGAATAATCAACATCATGCTGCATTGCGATCGCATCAGTTTTTCCAGTGGGCATATCATATATTTCCAATATTTGACCAGTTTTTGGGTCATACTTCAGTTGATTTTCCAAATCATTATATGGTCCGGTGTAATGATGCCCAGGTAATGTCCATCCGCCTTTTGGTTTCGGCAATTTGCCAATAGCTTTGTGAATATCAAGAGCACCACCATCAAGATCTTTTCTGTTTGTTGTGTATTTTTTATTCGGTCTTATTTTCGTTGACAATTGATCGAGAGCTTCTGATCCAACTTTATGAAGTAGAGGATTCATTTTTCTCAAACCATAATCGATTGCTTTTTTCTGCAACTTTGGATCTCTCATTAATTCGGAACCATAATATCTACCCATTTCGACTGCTTTTTTGCCAAGATAAGGTACTCCTTTTGTTAGGAACAATTCAGTTCCTGTATTAGCAATATCACTGAGTAAGCCCGCTCCCAACGGGCTGTTTAGTTTCCCTGTTTTTTAACAAATCGAGTTTTAGTGATGCCGCATTCAGCACAAGTGCAAAAGAACATTAGTCTGCCATTTTTAGTTGTTTTGTAACCTGAAGGTTCAACACATTCAGTCACTTTCTTTTGTTTAACACAATATGATTTCATAATATATATAAGTTAGATATTTCTGAAATAATGTTCGATGAATATCTCATTTTTTATTGTATCATTTATGTTGAACACTTGTAATAAATCATAATACGAATTACCCTTATTCATTTCATTTAGAAAGTATAAACAGAAATACCCACAAGTTGTTGTTTGTATGTTTTGTATCTGATTGTTTTGATGTAACAAAGTCAGATTTTTCTTTTTGGCATGATTGACCATTTCTTGAAACGGAGGCATACCAAAACTATCAAAATAATTGATTACATTGTCTTTGACATATGTTGCAACCCAGTGACTTCCACTCATATAAGCTGGTTCAAGATTGTAGATGAATAACGCCTGTTTATGGTTATGTGGAACATTTTCATTCCTTGACAGAACATCATTGATTGGTATATTCAAATATTTACACCATTTCATTAGATCATGGTTACTCAAAGGGGTGTTTTTGTGAAATTTTGGTTTTACAGCAATGCTCCTAGGATTGGGATGTTGTTGAATGGACTGTTTTTTCCTAATAGTAACCCTTTTCCCGCCTTTTTGGTCGAGGATGTTTTTTTTTTTTTACCATAACCAGCAGTCACATATGGCGGATAACTAAAAAATGGAGGGGGCATTCCCATTCTAGGCGCTCCTGCACCACCATCCTTCTTCGTCCAAGGTGGTCTACCTACCCTAGGTGCTCCTCTTCCCGTTAGCTTTTTGACAAGATTCAAAGCCAAAGGTATTCCAATGCTAGCCAACAGAGTTCCAAGAAATCCACCTGATTGTGTTTTAGTAGGTGTTATATGCACACCAGAACCTGTTTGAGCTGCATTGATGATGTCTCTTTGCTGTTTTGTAGTGAACATGTTCAGATATGGCATTAGTTTATTGATTGCATTGAAAGGTATCATCATGGGTAATGGTAAAGCACCGCCTTTTTGACCGGATCCAATCAATTTTTTAGCTCCAGCTTCTGCTAAACCACCAAGAGCACTCAACCCAAGGGTTTTACCAATGGCTGGAAGAGCTCTCATACCAAGTGACAATACAGTACTCAAAAGACTTCCGCCTACTTGTTTCCTGATATTTGTTTTGGCTAACTTGATGTCCATTCCTTTGTGTGATGCACGATTTTTTTGCAATCTTTTTTTCACTGTTGCTGGAACATAAAGAGTGTCGTTTCCATTAAGAGAATCATTTGTCAGTCTTAGAACAATTGTTTCCCTTTTATGGTAAGCATTACTCAGATTCTTTTTTTGATTATCTGAAAGTCTTACGTTGATTTCGTAAAGTTCAGTCATATAATATATGTTATATAATTCCAGTTGTAAAACATATACAAATAAATAGGAATCATTAACTCGATTTCATATTACTGTTTCATTTGTGAGCTTATACTATCACCAATTCATTACCCACCTTGTCAATAACAACCGACTCTTCGTACAATACAACTGCATGGACATTGAAATCTGCTGCACTATTGGCACTTATTTTATACCTGAAAATCAACTGTTTAGGGTCTCTTGTTACTTTTTCTGTTTGATATGACAGATCGAAAAAGATTAGTGGATACAGGCTGTTATAATTGGCAAGATTCAACTGGGTTCCGGTGTTGTAATCATTTTTTCGCATTGCATAAGACATCAGATCATTGAATATCCTCACTTTGCTTTCACTGTCATATTCTGTTTCTGGGTAGAAAACACCATTGCCATATTCGAGTCTGCATGTTGTTAAATAACTGTTTGCGTTTGCTGCATTTAGTTTGAAGGTATCAAGTATATATGGATTTTCAGTTGCAACTCTAGTTTTAGCCCGTTGTAGATAAACAAAAATTGCTTTGACATTGTCAATACTGGAAGAAATCTGAAAAAAACCACTGACTCTAGCAGGTGCTGACACTGCATATAGTTCACGCTGATATGTCCATTTATGTTCTTTCATGAAAGAGCTTACAAATTTGTCGTACATACTGTCTTTTGGTGTTAATTTTGGAACCCATAAAAGAAATCTGTTCAAAACTACTCTGCCGGCATCTACTCCTGCTGCCATATTGATGAGTTCATTATCGTTCTGGAGATTCAAATTGAATTGTAACTGCATAGGAACCAACATTTTGTCCTGCAACTCTTCAAAAAAACTGTAACGATTGAGAGGTATGATCAAATTCACATCTTTTGCTCCTCCATCTCCAGCATCGTTGACATCTTGTGTAAGCACTCTTCTGGCCTCAAATCCTAAATTAGTATTGGCTGTCGTAGCATTTGTGTCTAAATACCAAAAACTGTTCTTAGCTACACTTCTGGAAAAATCGTCAGAATATTCCAACAGATTCTTCACAAAAGTGACCTTATGTAGATTGTCAGTATCATAAACAATTTTCCCAGCACTTTTAATCATCATATGCGCAATCAATGAATGAGATCCGTTTATCACCGTTATTCTATCAGCTGCTGCGTAACCGGATCCATCTGCTGTTTTTTGTAACTGGAATTGAACCTCGAAATAAGCATTGTACCAATCATAGAAAGAACTCCGGTCGTTGATGGTGAATCTATAACCATTCTTTTCTTGATGTTGACCGTTACCTGGGGCTCGGATTACATCATCAAGTTGAAATCGCACTAACTCATTTCTTTGCAATAATTCACTTGTTCTAAAAGCCATTTATACTATTGTATTATATAATTTTACTGCCAGACTCTACGCCTTCTTTTCATACCTGATCCTGATATCAATCTATTCAGTATCATGTCAGCGCTTTCTTCTTGCTGTTTCTGTTCAATGGGCAAGGATGGAACAATTGCTTTTTGTCCTTTTCTCAAATTCGCCAATTTTTTCATTATTAGGTCTCCAGACTTTTCTGCCGCCGCCTTACCGAGTTTATCACCTGCATGGGAAACCCCCGATTCTAATGCCTTCTTCGCCATGGGCTTGGCAATTTTCTTGAAAACAGATGATGCCACACTCTTTAATGGTTTGAAAATGTTGTCTAAGATAAGCCCAGACCCTTTGTGTTGAAATACAAATTTACCAAGTTTTGGATGGTAAAACCTCTTAAATTCATACGGTTTCATTATACTGTTACATTAGATACTTTTTAAAATCAGCGAAAAAGACGTATCCGCTCCATTTAGATCCACTAATCTTCTTTTTCCATCTGTTATCACGATTCTGATTGATGAAATTGTAGTTTTGTTCACAGGATTAAATGTAACTCTTTGTGGTTCGAGGGTGAAGGAGTAACTTGGTCTTAGTACACTGGTTGAGAATGAATAAATGATGTCTGTTTCTTCACCGTCAACTAAACTTTCGTTTACCAAATCGCAATGAACATTGAGTATGTCTGTGTCTTGACTGAGATTTGGCACTCTGGATCCAATATGCGCCCCACTTGTTAATATCTTTTTGTCAAAACCTATCAGGTCATTAAAATCACTTGCTCTTAAATTGAGTTGGTAACTATCAGCTAATGTAACCGTGACTCTGAATGTTGTATCATTGAATACAAGAGTTATCGGATACTCATACTCGTCACCAGTTTTTTTTTTCGTTAGATTTTTGATATATGTATTAAAGTCTGTATAATTCCATACCCCAGCTGGAAAGGTAATGTTTTTGAAAGTTGAACCATTATCTGAGCTGTATTTGATTAATTGATTTTTGTATCCAGCATTGACATTGAACCAAGTGAATGACATGTTAATGACTCTGTTAAGACCAATAACATATTGCTTGTTATTGTCCAGAATTATAGGTCTGGTGAAATTGGTTGTAAAATCTTCTGGTTTATTATCCCCTTGATTTTTTACACTGTAAGATGATAAAACTATCTCTCGTTCCATTATATAATGAAGTTACATTAAATTTTGAAATATTGTTTGTATAATTTACCATATTGTGATCTATTGATTGTCGTCATTTTTAATAATGTGTCCAATATAGAAACACCCATATTTCGCATGCCAATGCTTGTATTGCCAGCCAATATCTCACCAATGATCAAATCCAATTTTTTTATGAGTTCTTTCGGTTTGTTGAAAAATATCACATTACCACCTTTTCGTTTTTTCATACCAGAACCTTTTATTGTTTCCAATTTAGTGTCATAATGTGCAATATATGCATTCAACACATTTTTAGCTCTGTCTATTCTTTCGTTCATCTCTTGTCTTTGTGCTTCCCCGATCATTCCCTTGTTATATTGTTTTGTCACCTGTGCTTTATAACCTCTCAAACTGTTTCTTTTCATTCTAGTTTGTGTTAAAATTTTACGAAGATATGCTTGGGATTTTTTGTCATTCATTCCTTGTTGATTGAGTGTCTTTTCAACTGTGTCATAATTTGGTACATCCCACTCATTCAATATCTCATCTTCCATATCTTCATCAGCTATTCCATAATCTAACTCCTCATCATCATCATATTCTGGCGGCAATTCCGGTTTTTCAGGAAAGTACTTAGGATCAACATACATCTCCTTTTTTCCTTCCAGAATATCTTGTAAAGATTCTTCATATGTTGGCGGTTTTGGCACTAGTTGTTTTTCTTGCTGTGGTAAAACAGGTTGTTCAAATAGATCACCAAGATTCATATCTGGAACTTCATCCTCTATATCAATGCCGTAATCAGGAACTTCTCCTTTCTTCAGTGGTCGTTTTTTCCTTGGCAACCTTAAAACCTGATTACTATCAATAACATCATCTAATTTGCTTGTAATTGGTTTAAATACTTTTGAAAATCCCTGTTGACTGGTCTTCTGATCGATATCATGTTTTGTGATTGCATTATGGACATAATTGATCTTGTCCCCTAATTCAGATTTACTCTTTGCGAGTTCTTTCCACTTGAGTAAACTCATTTATTGTTATATTGTTACGTTACATAAAAATGGAAATTATATATAAAAAATAACGTTTTACACCGTGTTAAACACCATGTTTAACTACATCATTTTATCAAAACAATGTAACGATTTGATATAAATGAAAATACCTAATTATGATACTGGCGACGATGTTGTCACAAACTTCACACAACTACATGATTTTATGCCTGATCGATGCTTCCGCATGCTCATTTGTGGACCTTCTGGTTCGGGAAAAACAAACACACTTATGCATATGATTCACAATCTGTTGTATTTCGACAAAATACACCTTTATGCTAAAAACTTAGAGCAGTCAAAGTACCAGAATCTCGTGAAAGAGTTCGAACCATGGAGTAAAGAAGTTGGTTATAATATTATTGAAACAAGCAATGATAAAATAATTCCTGTAAAAAATCTCAATGGTGACAATCAAAAAATTGTGATATTCGACGATTTCGTATGTGATAAAAACCAAAAACCATTAGTTGACTATTTTTTACAGGGGAGACATAAAAACTGCTCTGTTATATATTTGAGTCAAAGCTACTATAAGACACCAAAAGACATTAGACTTAACTGCTCACATTTTGTCATTTATGATTTTCCGAGCACCAATGAAAAAAGTCTCATATGTCGTGAAAACAATGTGTCCAAACAATTATACGAGAAAGCAACTAGAGACCCTTTCAGTTTTATATACATTGACAAACCTAAGAAACAAGTAAAGAAGAATTTTGATGAAAAAATATAAATGAATTGTATAACTAAATTACATATGAGTTACTCAAATGGTAAATTACCTGAAGACACATTTTCACATGAAAAAATTATTGAAATAGTAAAAGGATTGCCTGGTGTTGGTTTTAAACTTACTGATGATGGTGATTATGATATTCAAAATAAAAAACTAAGGAATGTTGCTTCACCAGAAACAAATAATGATGTGACCACTAAGAGTTATGTCGATAATAAGGCATTACTAGTCGACGGTAGTAATAAGATGTTAGGAGCTCTTAATATGGACAACAGACGTGTTGAAAATATTGCTCCTGCGAGGCATGGGTTTAGCGATGCCGTCAGTAGTTTGCATCTGCATAACTTTTATTTTGATTTAAATACTAATGACGGTAAAATAGAAGCCCAAAATCCGATTGACATGAAAGATCAAAAAATTAGCAATCTTGCAGAAGGAACTGACAATAGTGATGCTATAACAAAACATCAATTAGAAACTGGTTTAGCACCAAAAGCCAATAAAACAGAACTTTCTAATTATTTAAAAAAAGACGGATCAATTGCTCTTACAAACAATCTTGATCTTGGTGATAATAAAATAGTCAATGTCAAAGAGGCTACAAGTGGAACAGATGCTGTCAATTTTACTCAATTAAACAATGAATTATACAAATATCTCCACGAAAGTGGTGGCGATATGACTGGTGATATCAGGATGAATAACAATAGAATTTACGGTATTGGAAACGTAGAAAATGATACATCTGCTGTAAACCGTAAATATGTCAATGATGAACTTGACAAAAAACCAAATACTGATACTGTCGTTTTGAGAGATGGCAGCCAAACCATGACAGGAAATTTGGATATGAACAATAAACGAATAATCAATGTCGCAAATCCCATCAGTGAAACTGATGTTGTAAATAAACGATATTTCGTAACACATGTTAACAACATAGATTTGTCTGATTATTTGAAAAGAGATGGTACAGTGTCTATGACTGGAAATTTGGATATGTCTTTGAATAAAATAATAAATTGTGGGCAACCAACCGGTGCCAGAGATGTGACTAACAAAGCTTATGTCGATTCCGAGGTTGGAAAAACATTGAAATTGGATGGAAGCGGTGTAATGACTTCTGTTCTAGACATGAACAATCAACGAATAATAAATCTCGGAAATGCCACACATAATCAAGATGCCATAACTTTGAAGCAAGTGAATGACGGTATTGCAACTGTTTCTACCGAAAATAATAAATATACAGACCAACAAATAGCGAAAAGTCATATAAGCACACATACAAACCGAAAAAATGTGTTAAGCTATGCAATGGATGAAGGAGAATTCACTGAAGGTGTTGGCATTCAAGACACGAAATTGATCGATTTTGATGACATGCCTCATAAAATAAACAAAAAAGCGTTTTCAATGAAGGTTTGGAGAACTACCGATGGTTCCGATGAATATAAAGGTCGTTTCGATTTCAACCTTTTCAAAATGTACAGAGATAACAAATCTGACAAATACACAGTTTGCGTTGAAACATATTTTCAAAAATCTCCTTTTTACAGTTACGAATTCGAAAGTACATTACTTGGATTCGAAAAACTAAACATGAACATTGATTCAGGAACAACCATAAAAGTGAATTCAGAATACAAATATCTCAGAACGATCCTGAATCTCAGTCCTGACGGTACTTCTCCATCAATTCAAAGACGATTGTATGTGAATTTCAAAAGCAATTTTGACAATAATAGCCCACATCTATTGCCAGTTTTTGTTTTGATATATGGCATCAAAGGTGAAGCCAAATCGGATCTTGACATGACAATATATGATTACGAAAAAGTGTATGAGGTTGCAAACAATCAATTCCAAATGCATGTTCCGATTGATATGAACAATAACAAAATAACGAATCTCAGGCCACCCTCAACACCGACAGATGCTGTCAATAAAAGGCACCTGTTTCTTGCAAATTCGGGACATTTTTATTGGGGTAAAACGGTTAGAACTCCTGGGCAATCAAAATACTCTTTTTACTTAACATCCGGATTTATTCTCAACACGCCTAAAATGTACGTCGTGAACATTTTATTACATGCTGAAAAAACATACCCCACGTCGACTAATCATAAGTTGAACATTGTTAATAATCATGGCCTAACTCTCCATTACAACATCGATCTTTCGAGAAGAAGAACAATTGATATAGGTGTGCACAGATATGAAGATCACCAAAACTACTATGTGACGCACGATGGTGCTGGAGACAACAGAGTATATCAATTCGTGATTTATTATAAGTCTTATGAATATTAAAATAATGTGATGCATTAATATATGGCATTATACGTTGAAAATGAAGATGGAACTCATTTTCTCGATGAGGATGGTAACAAAATAGAATACACAATTGAATATCCTTCTGACGTTGTTTTCATCGATCAACCTGGTTTTTTTGTTAATGACAAAGGACACATTGAAAGTAGCAAAAACATTGTGATAAAGCAGGCAGAAGATGACAATCACGCTGTAATTAAATCACAGGTCAGTGACATCGTACGTGATTCATTTCTGGATCTCTGGGTAAGTGAATATCTCAGAATGTATTCTAGTTGCACTTATCAAATGGACAGAGCAGATGGATCTACTGTGAAAATGAGTTCCACAAGAAAAGTAGAAACAATATATGACAAGAGCAATGAAGAAAGTGATGCAACACAAACTGATGCATCAAAGAGACCTTTGCTATGCACAAAAGCTGAAAAACATAATGGAAGATATTTCTTAAAATTCAGCGGCTCACAAAAAATGATATCGCAGGTTGATTTGAATAATGATGCGGTTAATGTATTCATTGTTTACAGGATGACTTCAAACAATTCTCCAAATTTTTGGGTAAATGGACTATTCGGCCATGATAATTTGGGTTATGATAAATTTGTGGCTCATTCAGGCAGTAACATCGTGATTTCTGGGGCTGATTCGGCACATAATTGTGTTTATTTAGGACCTGCATCAAGTTTGAATGATTTTTTGAGTCTTGGAGATTACAGTGAGAATGATCTTGGTGAATTGAATAAATGGCATTGCTTGTCAGTTCACTGGGACAATAAATCGTCTCCCAAGACAGAAAAAAGCAAGATATATTGGAACAGAAAGCATATTGGTGATTTTACCGCTGACAATAGAACAGGAAATAACACAACAGTTTTTGGTGGATTAGATCCTACAACCGACGTAGCTCCTTTGAATGGCAATATAGCTTTTTTCTGTGTCTATTTAGATTTCATTCTTGACGAAAAAACGATATTAGACCATCATGCTGTATTGATGCAAAGATATAATATAACGTAAGTACATATGTTTATCAAATTATTGCTTGAATATGTGAGATACAATTTCAAAAGTACAAAAGAACAATTTCCAGATATAAATGACAAAACATTAAAATCAGCGCTTGTTTACCGATATGTGCATTTTTATTATCTTGAGAGAGACATATCCATATATGAAATTCTTGAAATCGAGGGTTCTGATTCTTTGGGTCTTATCGGACCAGGAAGCGGCAGACTAACTCGTTTATTGGAATTCATTTTCGGCTGGTCTGATGTATTTTCCAATCACGCTATACTTCATGATGCATTTGGTAGGTTTTACACTAGATTCCATGACGGCAATGGTTACACATATTGCATTAATAGGCATGTGCCTGATTTCGTCAAAAAAAGTCCGTTATTTGGTCATTTGACGGGACTCATTTATTGTGCATTCAAACGATTGACAATCTAAACTATATATATGGCAGATCGAAAAAAGAGAATATTCAGCTGGAACCATATTTCAGACAGATTGACAGAAGATCAAGTTGATGAACTAAAGAGCTATTATAAGGCATACCATAGAAAGTGTTGGGCTTACAAACAGGCTGTTAAACGCTACAAAAAATTCAAACTTATTGGTAATACTATTTCTGTCCTAACTGGTACTGGTGGAATTATTAGTGCTGTTGTAACTGGCGGTATAGCCTTAGTAGCAATAAGCACTTGTGCTTTTTTAATCAAGTCTTACATGGATTTCCAATCACTGGATCTTAAAATACAAAATTGCACATACGCATACCAAAGTTATCAACATCTATTGAATTCAATAAAAGACATGTTGAGAAGCGGTGATTTTCAACCATCGTTTCACACAGAATTAAAAAATGTAGATGATTTTGTGACTGATGTTTGTCCTAGTGTTGATAAGTTCTACGCTAAATACAACGACAAATTCATTCCTTAACTATTTCATCAATTTTATCAAATGTCAATGACAGGATGTCTTTCCAAAATAGTTCATATGATTGAAGTGTCTTTCTGGATTTACTCGTCTTAACCTTTTCAAAAGGAAGATCAAGCATTTTAAATATTTGTTTCAAAATGAAATTTATGTTAATCATACGCTTTCTGTCTATATTCACAGATTTTACGACCTTACCAATTTCATTAAAAATTCTCAATATCTTATCTCTATTTTTCATGGTTATCTGAAAACCATTTTTTACAGCTATATTATTCATTATGTTTTCAATATGATATTTCCTTTGGTAAACACTTTTACGATGGAATCTGTGTTTATTCTGATAAAAATCAACATATTCTATTAAAGGTGTATAACCTTGAACTGTTCCGCATTTTTTGCAAACTATAGTGTTATCTTTCACTATCTCTGGCTGATCACAACATTGATCTGTTTTTTTTGATTGCTTGCTTATTTGTTTATCACAAAATGGACAGACCACTTCTTCCATATTGACAAGTTCTTCATGTATTTCTTTACAACTCATTATACTATTATATGAGATATTATTTTTAAAAACATATAGTTCCAAAATAAATTTGGCGTTGGATCCATTCTACCTCGCCACGGCATAGATTCGCAGAAATATAAAACATATATATTTCCAAGAATATGAGATCAAAAATACGAGATCAAAAATACGAGACCAAAAATACGAAGCCATTATATGGAAAGTAGTATAGAGTTGGGTTGGTAAGAGAACATTTTTGCAAAAAATGTGCTCGTACCCCCAACTCCTATACTACTTGATGCGTTACGTCATAAGGGGTACGGTCTATTGCCTGCAATTGAAAAAAATTGCAATTGTATCCGAACTAATAAGCAGACATCCAGTGCAAAGACAACCAGTGTCATCGACCATTGCATCCGTCTTCACAGTTAATGAAACCTGAAAGATCTCGAACAACTTGGTAATGATTTTGGCCAAAAAGTATCGCTATTTGTGCTATTACCGATGGGCACTTACAGGCCGGGGCAAATGTTTTTTCCTGGTATCGAACGGTGTTGTCCCCTGGGCGAAGTCTTCCGGTTCAGAATAACGCTTTCCTTCTTTTAATAAAGTATGTTTATTCAAATTTCCGGTCTCTTGGAATGCAGTAAGTTAGAATACATTTCTCTCAAGGACTGGTATACGGGAACAGAATAGTTTCCTCGCGGCATTTCGACAATTCAGCTGATTGCAATTTTTTTCCTAAAAAGGAATAGTTCACGTTCGCTTTGGTTCGCTCTTTTAAGACCGCAAAATAAAACGCCCCAGCATAAAGAAAATACAATCCTAGAATATTCCGTTTAAGCTATTCTACCGAGACATTTCCTTGTTAATGCCAGATGACTTCCCTTGGCCATTCCATATTTAGATATCATTTGCATGTTCATTTTGTTTTAAGCATCAATTACTTCAAGTGTTTATAGAAACCACATGGTAATTAATCAAATTATTTACTCCCTGTATTCTTTGAAAGACGTATATATAGTAGACTCTAGACTTGGGAGTTTTACTTAGTGGTAAACATCTACTTTAATTAAGCGGATCTCTTTCAAATGCTTTCTAGGTAAGTTGCATTGGGTACCTGAGACAACCATGAAATTCATTGGCTTCAGTATGGATAACAAAGCAGCATTCACAAGCACAATTTCGATACAAACCCGTGTATTCTTTTAAAACGCTTTGGGAAATTTCATGTTTTCTGACACAGCCTGCTGAAAGAGAGAGGGCGGGGGGGGGGGGGGGGGGGGACCGTCTTCCACCGATTTTATCTTGGCATGAAATGTTTGTGATAGGAATCCACGTCAGTTGAGTACGTTAGAAAGTTAGAGGCTTTGATTTCAGTAAGCTTTTGCGGAGAACCGAGTTCGACTGGAATTTTCATTGAACCCGCGTCATTTCATACTTTCAAAACCCTGATGTCAAGTTTGAATCGTTTAACTGACTTTGCACAACACCTGTTGCATCCTAATAATTTCACCATTAGCCACTCAACTTTTCTCGAAGAAGTGCTTGGCAAATTTTTAAACCTCTTAAACCATGCTAAATATTTTAAATCGCAAACAATAGAGAAGTTTGCGATAAACAAGCGGTGTTCATGAGCTGACTTCTTAAAATTGCCAAAAGCTTTGTCTTTGTGGTCATCCGTCAGAACGCCAGTTAATAAGCATTTAGCTTCTGTTTTTTTCCGCGATCTCGCGGAAGATAAGCACGAACAGCAAACAAATCATAGGCGAACTTAACTATTGTTTGGTACATGTAGAATTTGATTCCATGGCTCGAACGGCGCACTCAGAAGAAAGTCCACTCTCTACAGTCGAGTACTGAGCGAAACTCGTCCGGTCTGAAAAAAAAAAAACAAGCCTGATTTTCGAAATCGTGAATTTTCGCATTCTGAATTAAGAGTCAAGTCAATTCATGTCACCAACGAAAGTTCTTCTCTAGCCCCCTTCACCTATATATCCAGCTTCTACATGACTTAGGACTGTGTTCAAACCATTTGCTATTTTGAGTGTTGAAAGTTACTTGGATTTTTGTGCCTTGAGCTGCTCTAACGTTCCGTGTCATCGAGTGTCAAGAGAGTCCTTCCTTGAGAAGATGTGAAGTGTCAGTTTGAAATAACAAACATGACGAACGCCTTTGCAGGTGACGAAACGAGTAATATACAGAGCAATAAGAAAAGACCTCTCCGGCTCTGGGCAGTGTCTGGGTGCATTGCTTATCAGAAAATTTACTTCGACACTGAATAATCAAGAATGTGCCTCTTCAAACAAAATTCACAATTGTGCGCTTAATTTCATAGCTTGGTTTCTTATTCTGGCGGCGTTGTCTTATTAGTTCAAATTATAATTTTTTTTTTCAAATACATGATTACCTTTAAATTATTTTTCTTTGCAAAAGTCAGACTCACTGCTTCTTTCCTGAAGAAGTCAAACTGATACACTGACAAATGGAACAAATCCGCATTCAACAAGCAGCTGCCTTCGGGCTTCGTTAATGATTTATTAAAGCAGCTAATTTTAAAGCGGAAAGATTTCTGGAAGTCCTGGAAGGATAGAATGACTCAGCTAAGACCGAATCCTTTGAGATAAAGTGATTGATAAATTAATTGGATTTTATCAACATTTCCAGTTCGCCTTTGGCTAGGCAGTCAATTTTTTTTTTTAACTTTTAACCACGTGCATACTACTACTCCGTGAAATTTGCTAAAGGCCCGTGCAAACGCTCGCAACGACACGCAACATGTTGGGTCTTGAGATGAGAATACAAAGGACTCTGGAACGTTTACCATCTCCGACGCCATGTTGATTTCTTGTTCGCATGTATTTGTGTGGATACGTGGCATCTAGTGCGCGTGCGCCGGCGTAACATTGTTGGATGTGCTGTGCAAACGAACGCAACATCGTTGGACCACGCTTCGATGACCGCGAAACAATAGAAACGTTGGCACTTGTTGGCTCTGAAGTTTGACCAGTTTACATACATACATACATACATACATACATACATACATACATACATACATACGTACGTACGTAAGTACGTACGTACGTACGTACGTACGTACGTACGTACGTACGTACATACATACATACATACATACATACATATACATAAAGAGAGGGAGGGGGGAAGTAGAGAGAGAGAGAGGGGAGGGGGAAGGGTAGTGTTCGTACGTACGTACGTACGTACGTACGTACGTACGTACTTACGTACGTACGTACGTACGTACGTACGTACGTACGTACATACATACATACATACATACATATACATAAAGAGAGGGAGGGGGGAAGTAGAGAGAGAGAGAGGGGAGGGGGAAGGGTAGTGTTCAAGTTCTCATTTAACTTGCACGAAATCGATTATGACATATTTTTGCAAATCGCTTTTTCTCTTAAAATCGAGAGAAAAATGGTGTACATTGAAACGATTTGAATGCCATCGATGTGTTTTTAAATAATTTTTTTCTAGCTTTAATTAACCAGAAAATTGTTGAAAACGTACTGTACGCATTGTGAGTCCATTTTTGACGACAAATCTCAAAGTCAAGAATATTTTGAAAACTTTTGGATTGAACTCATAAAAAAAAAACTTTGGCTCTTGTGTTGCATGTGGGTAAGACTCAAAATGATACCGACTGAAATGTTGCCATGGCAACCATGTTGCTAACTCCGGCCCAGTGAGCTCGTTAAAAGATGATGAAACACGTGACTTCAAATAAATGCTTTCGATATTATTCCGTCTCGTTCTCGTTTCACTCAATACGAAAGAACCGGCATTCGGTTCATCCTATAAAAGGATTGGTGCGCGACAGTTTTATAAAGAAAGATAGAGAATGAAGGAGTTACTATTGTCTTCTCGCTTTGTCCTCAAACTCTTAAATATGGTTGTTGCCGTTGCCATACAAAGACGTGTTCTAAAAGGCGGGCCTCCTCTCTTAACCAATCATGTCATTATTTAATTTTGTGGCATTGCCACATCTGTACCCTTCCATTGAAGTGCCTTAAAGGTGTGGGTGAAACGACGGATGGAAAACTGTTTCGTCGGTCGCGATCGTTTCACTGTTATCAAACCTTTTATTCCGGTGCAGGTAAGGGATGTTACATCAATGGAAGTTGTGCGGTTCGAATCCTAATAAGAAAATTACACGATCATGAAATATACAGAAAATAGAGTGAACAAGAAACGATTCATATTTACCCAGTGACTCGCTCAGGTTCACAACCAACGAGAAATGGTTTTACATTAGTATTATGTCGTCATGATGACGTGTCCCATTAGTGAACTGATTATGTATTAATCAGTTAGTTAAGAACATAATTTCTCAACGAAACAAAAACGAGAACTTGAATAAGGAAGGGAGGGGTAGTATATGAAGGGAAATTTTTGTCTACTGCACGTTTCGGATAACCTTTCTCTGCGCCCTATTCTCCATAGGCACCAAATGACGAGTAAGCGTCTTGGATCCTCTAAAGGTTAGTACAATAATTTGTCGATACTAATTTGTCAGAATTCAGTTTTTATTTCAAGGCGAGGGAAAGAGGCTTCCGTATCAACTTCAATTTTTGTTCACTTTCAGAGAAAAGCTGTTTGCGATAATCCAATTTTTCAGTTGGTTTCGCTTTGACTTAAACAAAGGGGATGCGTTGAAGCCAGGAATGGCAAAATTGATAGAAATAGCAGGCATAGTAGAAACGAAATCAAAACAGAAGAAAAGGTATTACGGCGATAGTTTTCTGCATTGAATTGGAGTCGCTAACACGCGGGAGTGCCGGATTGAGAGATACTGCAACTCTTCTTTAATGATGATCCAACACGTAAAAAAATTGAAAATGGTGTACATAATCACAAACTAAACTGCGCCAAGGTCATAACAAATGCAGATTACAGATCAAAGCACAGGCAGACAACCCTAAGGATGCGAGAGAGCGTAACGTCACGTTATTTTGAAACAGTTGTAACAGCCGATTCAACTGATCCAGGAAAATGTTCCATCAAAACTTCAAATCGCAGTGTGTTCTTTCCGAAAATTCATTTTATGGACAGCCAGATAAACAAAGTCTACTCACCCACTATCTTCTGCGTTGTCCTGAGTGATTTGATGGGTTTTCGGGACGCTTCGATTTTCTCCTTCAGATCCGACGCGTCGTCACATACATTAGGAAGCTTACGAAACGAGGACGGCGATGGCAACGAGGACTTCAGTTTAAAATACGAGTTCGCCGGTTATTCATATCACTACAAAACTATTTCATGTCGTTTCCGGTTAAAAATGTGTAGTAACTGTCAAGGAATTAAACTGGTATGAGTGA
>OX421452.1:33803980-33813980 GCA_949126865.1 Montipora capitata | reverse complement strand
TTAGACAAACTCAGCAATTGTCGATAATAGTCATTTCAGAGGTAGAGGATGGGTTGTTTTCTTACAGCTTTACCTAAACTTTTTGATCGATTCCCTTCGTTGAAATGTTTCGCACAATAATCAGAGAACATTAAGAGGCTCATTACAGGGAAGACTTATGGTTCTGTCAAACCTTTGAAATAACACTCGTCGCAATTTTTAATAAAATACTTGCAGCAGTTTATTTTGGTGCAAAATTCGATGAACAGTTTCTACAAAGTGCGACAGGCATTTTATTACGAATTGAGGAAGATATTGAAAATTGGGGCAACTTTATTTCAGTGTTGGACAAAACACTCAGTGGTGACGCAAAGTAAGCAGTTTATAATAAAACCATCAGTGTTGATTCACTTGTAAAAACTCTTGTTGTTAATGAGATACACAACTAGTAGACGTCTCATAGAGTAGAAAGTACGTATAACAAATGTTCAGAGAATGATTCAATAATTATTTTCGACAGAATCATGATCATCGAATGCATTCCAAATCCACTCAAGCAACATCAGCATTTGACAAATTCAACGCGACGCGTTTACAGAAATTATTCCTTGGGTCGGTGACCCTGTTGTCGAACGAAGAGTAAACACTCGAGACACGAGCTTGGGGACACTGGATATTCCCAATCTGAGCATTTGAAAACAATGATTTATGCAAAATTTGGGGGGGGGGGGGGGGGACAAACAAAGTGTATTTTGGGAAATGCGAAAATAGAGAATAGCTCCCTTAATTCAGCGTTGTACCCTCGTCGCAGAGGTCATGGATTCTAATCCCGTTGAATCTAACCGAGTTTTTAAGTTGTCCATTACAGACAATGGCTCAAATTGTTCATAAGAGTGTGAGAATCACTTCTATCTTTCAACATGTACCTCATGAATAACCGTCTACCCAAATTATTATACAACAGTTTTCAACTGAGTGTCGAGAGTAATTACGCGATTGCAATTTCTACGCGTGGGGATTGGTTAAAAATCTCGCGCCAGTTTATCAACCAATGAAATGGAAAACCAATCACTACTTGCACGCGCGATTTTTCCCGCGCTTTGAGCAAGTTACATGGAATTGTTACGAATTTGGATTGGTTCATTGCGATGTTTGCACCTGCTGTGATTGGTCGAAGTAATAATTACTTTGGTATTTGTTTTACGATACTCGATTGAAAACTGCTCTAGTTTAAGCAAGGACAACGGCAACGTAAACGAAAACTCCATTGATGTGTTCACGGTTGTACAAACGGGCGAACTATCGATCTTATAACCGGCTTAGAAGTAAACGTAGAAGTTTTACGGTTCATTATTGTATCATCGGCTCCCGCCGGCAAAACCTGAAATCATTGGTTGTTTCACGTTGTTGTTCACACAGCACGGTAAAAAAATGGACTGAAATGCATGCAGCACTTGCAGCATAAATATTTTCCTTTCGTAACCAATAATATTCTTGCCTTTTAGTATTATCTTTACTATAGCCGCATTCCATGCTTAAATTGCCTAATACCAGGAGCCCATAAGTAGGTGCTTGCCTCCCCCATACAAGCCCTGAGTCAACCTTTGCCCATATCTTTCCATTTTTAGAACGCCACGAGTTGTTCAGCACTGCACGCATGTTTGAAATAGCCAATCAGAATAACGAAGACAAAAATAGCAAAAACAATGTTCGCAAATTGTGCGAATTGATGTAAATTAATGTAAATGTCAGTCTCCTGCTGAAGGGTTGGTTCTAAAAATAGAAAGATACGGGCAAAGGTTGACTCAAGGATATAGTGCACATGGAGGCTCCTACTCATGGGCTCCTGCTAATACCACGCATAGAGTTCGGGGACCCCGGGTAGATGAGGTACCTTGCCTCGGTGGGGTAATCAATCTCTCTTTTCAAGTTATCTTCTTGATCGTGTTCACATGAGAGGTGGGATACCTCACCGAGGCGGGTAACCGGATCGTGTAACCCGCTTAGTTGCGGTAAGTTTTCTCTATGTGATCAGAATGCTGAAGCTTGACTGGGGTGACATCCATCTGGCCATCTTTGTTTGTATTCGTGCTTAGCCACCACGGGATGGCATTTGAAAACCTCACCCCAGTGCCGCGGGATATTAAATACCGCGTAGGCGGGATACCTCACCTACCCGCAGTCCCCCACCTCCATGTGAACAGACCCTTAGTCGTACCAGTATCCTTAAATTGTTTGGTCTGGGAAGTAACCCAAACTTATGGGGACTAGGTAGAGATATCACGTGACGATAGGACTTTTATAATAAGATGTCAGTACACGAGTGAAGTCCTTCAATATTTTGGTAAAAAAGACTTTAAATTAATGCGGTAAATTTATTATTTTAAGATGCCGTTGCTAGGACCCACGGATCTTTATCATTTGAAATATAATGGGAGCACTACTCAGTATATTACAGCCGCCGCTGCAGGAACAAAAATCGCTCTTACGGTAAGAATTATCTTGAATGTGACCCATTGACCCAAATTGTTTTTGTTGAGTGCATGTCCGAAATATTAATTTGGCGTGATACTCTCTGAATTTAAAGCTAAGTAACTGGTCTGAAAATCTCTCATCACCTTTTTCATCCGATCAGAACTTTGCACTTACGTCCAGAAATGCACGTGACTAGATGCACGCCCGATTTTGACATCCACTGCGAAGTGTCGAACTTTGCAAAAAAAACAAAAAGAAAAACCTACTGAAAAAATGCAACGAGGCTCCAATTCAAGTACACCTTAAATTTTTCAGTCTCGAGAAACGATGATTTTATTGTCTCCACTCTTTTTTCTTTGTTTTTTTTAAACGTGTTTATATCATTGCAGACTTTGAAACTATTAGCGAGGACAGAAACGGATTGAACATTGAAAAACTTGGCCAACTTAAGGATAGCTTAAGGATAGCTCAATGTGCTATGTTGGTATTCATAAAATGCAGCCTTCTTGAGAAGTTGTTATAGTCTCAAGCTCAAATATTACGAGCGTTATGAATTAGCTGGCCGTAATCTACTCAGTCCAGCGCACGCCCCATTTGACCTTCATGATGTTTTTCTGCTCGATTCAATTTCTAAGAGATACTGTCTCTAAGTTGCTAGGGGCGTACTATCTGTTATCTGTTACTGCAGGGCTCAGTTGTTTAAATATTACTCTTAACCCATGATTAAACGACAATCAAGCTGTTCAATTGTGGCCTCTAAAATGCATGAAAACGTAATTTTACACTGAAGAAAAGACTTGTCAATGAAAATTTTAAGCCAAAACTGATGAACGGCAGAAGCGTCTTGAAATCTTCCTTGATCATTAACAACAATATTGCAATAAAGGTCTCTCAAATCCTGGATTAGCCTTATTGGCATTCCTTACTAGCTTACTTCCTTCCTGCAACTAGTAGACGTCTCATAGAGTAGAAAGTACGTATAACAAATGTTCAGAGAATGATTCAATAATTATTTTCGACAGAATCATGATCATCGAATGCATCACAAATCCACTCAAGCAACATCAGAATTTGACAAGCCTCATCAGATCAAGCACAACGTCACTTATAAACTGTGGAACCCAGTGAAAAACGGTGTGATAATGTTTGATCCCGAAAAACCGGGCAGAGTTTTCACCAATGGACGATTGGACGAGACTAATAGCGAAAGTGAGAATGTTTCATCTTTCTAGACCCATTAAATAAAGGCCCATGTTATCTCAAAAGACATTGCGCCTTTTTGTTGTTGTTTTGAAATAATTCCGGCGTTTTGATTGGGTTATTTTCGAATTTTCCGTCTGTGCGAAATTCAACGCGACGCGTTTACAGAAATTATTCCTTGGGTCGGTCCCCCTGTTGTCGAACGAAGGGTAAACACTCGAGACACGAGCTTACTAATATGATTTCCTTTCCTGATTTCCTAAACTGTGGAACCCAGTGAAAAACGGTGTGATAATGTTTGATCCCGAAAAACCGGGCAGAGTTTTCACCAATGGACGATTGGACGAGACTAATAGCGAAAGTGAGAATGTTTCATCTTTCTAGACCCATTAAATAAAGGCCCATGTTATCTCAAAAGACATTGCGCCTTTTTGTTGTTGTTTTGAAATAATTCCGGCGTTTTGATTGGGTTATTTTCGAATTTTCCGTCTGTGCGAAATTCAACGCGACGCGTTTACAGAAATTATTCCTTGGGTCGGTCCCCCTGTTGTCGAACGAAGGGTAAACACTCGAGACACGAGCTTACTAATATGATTTCCTTAACGTAGTCAATATACTTATATAAAAACTAAATTTCTGTTCCCCACCGGGTAGGACAGTGCGAGAGGTGGTCGTTACAAATCCTCTGCAGAGGTATGGGTCCGAGTCCCGTTAAAGCCGTCTGAAAGAGAGAATTGCTTAAAATGTCCAAATAATTGCAAGCATCATTTCTCACTTTCATCTATTGCTGGTTTTCACTCACGTGATCAACAGCCACTTTTTGCAACGAAAACAAAAGGAAGCGTTTGCATAAATTCCCGGAGGATTTGGTCGTTGCACCAACATGGCCGCCTTTTCCTTGTTTAGGGCACCAACATGGCGGTCGTGACGTCATGTGAAAACCGAGAATAGCTCACACTAAAGGCTTAAATATATAGAGGATATTACGTGGCCTTCGAGTGCTGCAAGTATCTCTCACGAGTGAGCGAAGCGAACGAGTGAGAGATACTTTCAGCACGGGAAGATAAAATTCGTATCCCCAAGCGGCCATGTAATGTTCTGTTTATTTAATATAAAGATATTGATGAAATGTCTAGATTTAAAACAACTTGTTTTATTCATTTTCCAAATGATGAAAAAGTGGTCACCAACCGCTAAAACACGCATATTGTGTAACATGAAACAATATATGAAAGTTATGAAAAACAAACCATGATAATGTCAAATTTTGCATTAAAAATGTTAATGTAGTAGATAAGAAGTTTATTAAAGCACAAAAGTATCTTACAATGAAGAGAAAGCTCTCGTTTTATTGGCCAATCGTGTTGGTTACCATGACAACACGTATATCCTCACATGTGAAAGATAAAAATGATATGTTCACTGCACGCGGTGAGGATATGATTTTTTATTAAAAGGAGAAATCCTGATATTTCATCAATATCTATATAATAAATATATTTCTTTCATCAAGTCCTCTCACGGGAACACATGGACCCAACAAATTGATGCGCTCCTAACTGAGTGGCTTCATTCTCCATTTTCGAATTCCTCATTAAATACACTTTGTTTGCATAAACCATTGTTTTGAAATGATCTTGGGGACACTGCATATTCCCAATCTGAGCATTTGAAAACAATGATTTATGCAAAATTTGGGGGGGGGGGGGGGGGGGGCAAACAAAGTGTATTTTGGGAAATGCGAAAATAGAGAATAGCCCCCTTAATTCAGCATTGTACCCTCGTCGCAGAGGTCATGGATTCTAATCCCGTTGAAGCTAACTGAGTTTTTAAGTTGTCCGTTAGAGCCAGTGGCTCAAATTGTTCATATGAGTGTGAGAATCACTTCTATCTTTCAACATGTACCCAATGAATAACCGTCTACCCAAATTATTATACAACAGTTTTCAACTGAGTGTCGAGAGTAATTGCGTGATTGCACTTTCTACGCGTGGGGATTGGTTAAAAATCTCGCGCCAGTTTATCAACCAATGAAATGGAAAACCAATCACTACTTGCACGCGCGATTTTTCCCGCGCTTTGAGCAAGTTACATGGAATTGTTACGAATTTGGATTGGTTCATTGCGATGTTTGCACCTGCTGTGATTGGTCGAAGTAACAATTACTTTGGTATTTGTTTTACTACACTCGATTGAAAACTGCTCTAGTTTAAGCAAGGACAATGGCAACGTAAACGAAAACTCCATTGATGTGTTCACGGTTGTACACACGGGCGAACTATTGATCTTATAACCGGCAAAGAAGTAAACGTAGAAGTTTTACGGTTCATTATTGTATCATCGGCTCCCGCCGGCAAAACCTGAAATCATTGGTTGTTTCACGTTGTTGTTCACACAGCACGGTAAAAAAATGGACTGAAATGCATGCAGCACTTGTAGCACAAATATTTTCCTTTCGTAACCAATAATATTCTTGCCTTTTAGTACTATCTTTACTATAGCCGCATTCGATGCTTAAATTGCCTAATACCAGGAGCCCATCAGTAGGAGCTTGCCTCCCCCATACAAGCCCTGAGTCGACCTTTACCCCTATATTTCTATTTTTAGAACGGCACGAGTTGTTCAGCACTGCACGCGCTGTTTAAAATAGCCAATCAGAATAAAGTCATTGTCTAACGAAGACAAAAATAGCAAAAACAATGTTCGCAAATTGTGCGAATTGATGTAAATTAATGTAAATGTCAGTCTCCTGCTGAAGGGTTAGTTCTAAAAATAGAAAGATACGGGCAAAGGTTGACTCAAGGATATAGTGCACATGGAGGCTCCTACTCATGGGCTCCTGCTAATACCATACATAGAGTTCGGGGACCCCGGGTAGATGAGGTACCTTGCCTCGGTGGGGTAATCAATCTCTCTTTTCAAGTTATCTTCTTGATCGTGTTCACATGAGAGCCTCACCGAGGCGGGTAACCGGATCGTGTAACCCGCTTAGTTGCGGTAAGTTTTCTCTATGTGATCAGAATGCTGAAGCTTGACTGGGGTGACATCCATCTGGCCATCTTTGTTTGTATTCGTGCTTAGCCACCACGGGATGGCATTTGAAAACCTCACCCCAGTGCCGCGGGGATATTAAATACCGCGTAGGCGGGATACCTCACCTACCCGCAGTCCCCCACCTCCATGTAAACAGACCCTTAGTCGTACCAGTATCCTTAAATTGTTTGGTCTGGGAAGTAACCCATACTTATGGGGACTAGGTAGAGATATCACGTGACGATAGGACTTTTATAATAAGATGTCAGTTCACGAGTGAAGTCCTTCAATATTTTGGTAATCAAGACTTTAAATTAATGCGGTAAAGTTATTATTTTAAGATGCCGTTGTTAGGACCCACTTCAAAGGATTGGAGCTGTATCATTTGAAATATAATGGGAGCACAACTCAGTATATTACAGCCGCCGCTGCAGGAACAGAATTTGAGAACAGAATCTCTCTTACGGTAAGAATTATCTTGAATGTGACCCATGAGAAATTGTTTTTGTTGAGTGCATGTCCGAAATATTAATTTGGCGTGATACTCTCTGAATTTAAAGCTAAATAATTGGTCTGAAAATCTCTCACCACCTTTTTCATCCGATCAGAACTTTGCACTTACGTCCAGAAATGCACGTGACTAGATGCACGCCCGATTTTGACATCCACTGCGAAGTGTCGAACTTTGCAAAAAAAACAAAAAGAAAAACCTACTGAAAAAATGCAACGAGGCTCCACTTCAAGTACACCTTAAACTTTTCAGTCCCGAGAAACGATGATTTTATTGTCTCCACTCTTTTTTCTTTGTTTTTTTTAAACGTGTTTATATCATTGAAGACTTTGAAACTATTAGCGAGGACAGAAACGGATTGAACATTGAAAAACTTGGCCAACTTAAGGATAGCTTAAGGATAGCTCAATGTGCTATGTTGGTATTCATAAAATGCAGCCTTCTTGAGAAGTTGTTATAGTCTCAAGCTCAAATATTACGAGCGTTATGAATTAGCTGGCCGTAATCTACTCAGTCCAGCGCACGCCCCATTTGACCTTCATGGTGCTTTTCTGCTCAATTCAACTTCTAAGAGATACTGTCTCTAAGTTGCTAGGGGCGTACTATCTGTTATCTGTTACTGCAGGGCTCAGTTGTTTAAATATTACTCTTTACCCATGATTAAACGACAATCAAGCTGTTCAATTGTGGCCGCTAAAATGCATGAAAAACGTAATTTTACACTGAAGAAAAGACTTGTCAATGAAAATTTTAAGCCAAAACTGATGAACGGCAGAAGCGTCTTGAAATCTTCCTTGATCATTAACAACAATATTGCAATAAAGGTCTCTCAAATCCTGGATTAGCCTTATTGGCATTCCTTACTTGCTTACTTCCTTTTTTTGTTATTGTGTGAACAATAACATGAAGTATAGCCCCTCCCTCCCATACGTAATTATTGTGCCTATTGTGCCTAACGAAGTCTGATTTTGGGAGCCGAAAATTAGCTACGTTTTGGCTATCGTATCACCAGTTTAATTCAAAGTATACCCTCATGATCAGTAACGCATTAGTGTTCCTGATTGCTTGCTTTAAACTATAGTGTAATAGCCCCTTTCCTTTAATATGTTCTCTTGTCTTTTCTCGTTTCAGACAAATCCCACAGAATATGCAGAATTTCAACCTATCTATTACTACTCCTTTACTATGTTCAGATGCAATTCAAGGACGAGTGATAAAACTGGCATGTACTTAGGATGCAACGAAAGCGACAACGTCGCGGTACTTGTACCAGTGAGTGAAGAACGTGGCATTCCTGGCTACTATCCGGACCCCAGAACACTGTTTATCACCACCGAGTCTTCAATTTAAGAAATTTCCCTGCCTCACGAATGGTTTTATTAGTTTATATCGCATAATTAAGAACGGTTCAAGCCTTCTGATGGGTTAACTCGGAGGCGATTGACGTTATTAATAAGTACTGTTGATTTCCGGCAGCCGAAGAGAAACAAAATGGCTTCCTATCTTGATAATCTCAATCGATCCGTTAAGCAACTTTTTGGAGAGTTCTTTCAGCTTTAATTTGTGAGATTTACCTTAACAGGTATCCCAGGAGTCGGTGAAAGTGATTTATACTTACTTACTTACCTACCTATCTACCTACCTACCTACCTACCTACCTACCTACCTACCTACCTACCTACCTACCTACCTATCTACCTACCTACCTATCTACCTACCTACCTATCTACCTACCTACCTACCTACCTACCTACCTACCTACCTACCTATCTACCTACCTACCTACCTACCTACCTACCTACCTACCTATCTACCTACCTACCTATCTACCTACCTACCTACCTATCTACCTACCTACCTATCTACCTACCTACCTACCTACCTACCTACCTACCTATCTACCTACCTACCTACCTACCTACCTACCTTCCTATCTACCTGCCTTGCCTGCTTACTGACTGACCGACTGACTGACTCACTCACTCACTCACTCACTCACTCACTCACTCACTCACTCACTCACTCACTCACTCACTCACTCACTCACTCACTCACTCACTCACTTACTTACTTACTTACTTACTTACTTACTTACTTACTTACTTACTTGCTTACTTACGTACTTACGTACTTACCTACCTACCTACCTACCTACCTGCCTGCCTGCTTACTGACTGACTGACTGACTAACTGCATGACTGACTGACTTACTTGCTTGCTTGCTTGCTTGCTTGCTTACTTACTTACTTACTTACTTACTTACTTACTTACTTACTTACTTACTTACTTACTTACTTACTTACTTTATAAACCATTTCCATCGTTAATCTCATCCTTTTTTTCTCAAATAGACTCCATGTGCAGCTTTTCAGTTTGGGATGTTGAAAGATACTTGATCATTTTCTACATATGAATGCAAATTAAGCCCCAAAAGAAAAAAACGAGTTCAATCCGAGACTCATTGACTGAGGCTGACTGAAGTGAATCCTGAAATTGCTTATAAATCCAGTTGTAATTAGGAGTTGTTGTAAGTAGTTTGATCATTGATAATTAAAATTTTCACGGTAGACGTTTGTAGGTTTTATATGACAATTGCATGCGTACATCGAGATTTGATACACGAGGAAGAAAGATGCGTAGGAGTTGCGCGAGAGCAGCACTAGTGGAGTTTCTTGATTGCTCTTCAAACTTCCCAAGTGCTTCAGATCTCAATGAAAGCACAGCTGACACATGAGCAAATTGGTTTGCTGTATTAGTAAGTTCTTAGATTTAGCAAGTTACGTTTTTTAGGTATTCTAGTAT